>WEKY01062131.1:0-35841 GCA_013390045.1 Picathartes gymnocephalus
TAAAAAGGAAAAAAATTAAAAACTAACACTAAAGGAAGGTCAGACTGTATTAGAATCATGCATAAGGCTACGGCAATTTGCCAGTCACACATTAAAATATATCACTTGCTAGAAAAATGTCTCACCTATTTATATGCCTAGTATAGCACACAGAGACCAAGAACAAGTAACACAGATTATTCCTTAGGATACTGTCTTAGAAACCAAAACCTGTTTACTAATTAGGATAACTACAAAAGTAATCTGAGAAGAAATCCTTATTAGCAATTCTTACCTTGAAGAAAAATGAAGGGCACGCATGGCACATTCTACTACTTGGTATGGCTCATTCTTTATTCGCCAGTAAAAAGAAGCCATGTTATAGAGTACCCAGGAAGAAGAGTTCTGCAGTAAAGAGAAACACATGAACTGTACTAACACATGAACTAAAAGGTTAATCAGGGCTTTCATTACTACAGGATGAAAAGCTGAGCGCCAAAGTTGGTGCTCAGCTGCTCTAAGCTATCCTCTTCCACTGGAAACCTGCCATTTGGCAACAGTTGTCAATGTTTGAGAACACTGAACTAGCATATTAATGTATTAAAGAAACAGAATTTCTGCATTTCAGGCAGGTAAAAATACAAAATGAGGTGAAATGAGAGGTGAGAGCAATTTAACCATCAGCATCTTAGCTAGAGTTCAATAAGGGTTCCTAGATTTTGCAGGAAGACATTTAACAAAACCATACACACTTCAGTACTGTTGTTTCTTCGCTCTTCAAGTATCAGTTTTTTTTTTTTAAACTCTTATTACCTTGACAAAGCAATGAATGTGGCTTGTCAGACAACATAACTACGTAAGTCCTTAAAGATGACAATAAGTTCAATTTATTGGCTTTGCTGATGCTTTGGCCTACCTCTACTTGCCTACCAGAAAGTGGTCTGTTGCCTTTTGAAATTGATCTGTAAACCAAAAATACTCGTGCAAAACTGGATCTGATTGCTTGTATGAAGTGTATGTAATCCCATGAGACCTTTCCAGCACTCTTTTTGGTGCATCCAGCAAGATTACAGTTTCATACCTTCATGAGCCCGTCATAAATACGGTGACCTATTTCCTCTATACTTCTTCCCAGCCTCCGGGATAAGTATGTGAAGATTGGATCTTCTTTAGGCAACAGGGGTGCAGAAAGATTAACCCTTTCTTGGACACCCTACAATGAAAATTGAATACAGGTATTTGCTGACACTTAAGAGTAGAGAAATGTAAACAAAAGCATGACTCCCAGGAAAATGTACGGCTTGGTTATTTTACAATCTTACCTTCCTTTCGAGATCTCTGGGAATTGATAGAACAATTTCACCTCTGACAGATAATAATATATATTATTGCAGATAGGAAAACATTAAAAGCAGCCAAAAGGCAGCCCCTCTTTGTGAGTTCTACAGGGGAAATATTCACTTCTGGTAGCACTGTGTATCTGGCAGCTACTGATTTCACTAATGACCACTGAAGTGCTTAAGTCAGGGTTGCCAGTTTACATATACATAAAGAAGTATCCCTACACCTCTTCTCTTTCTTCCTTCACCACGCACAAACATACTTCTTTCAAAAATACATCCAGACCCAGGATCAGAGCTAAAAAAACTCCACATAGTGTTTAGCTGTAAGAAAATCCTTATTTGTTGATGAAAAGGCTTGCAATAAAATAAGTATCAAGATAAAAGCACTAAAGCTGTGTCTCTATTAGGAAATTTGCTCATATAATGCTGTTGACAAAACCAATTTTCCTACTACTCTTCCACTGTAACTTTTCTACAGCAGCTGAACTTTGTACTAGAAGGGAAAAATTATCTCATCCTCTGGGTTGGGGCTTGGCATTCAGATACCGAACAGACATTCAGGTTTGTTAGGAGCTACCAACAAACCTGGAAATAATTTTCTGATCCTGAATCTTCATACATTTTAATGACCCTGTTCAGCGCTCTCCAAATTACAACTGAGACAATTCGCAAGCTAGCAGTAGCCCCAATGAACTGATTGGCTAATGAAATGTGTTATGAAAACAAAATACTCCATTTTCCTAAAAATGTCCTCTAAAATAAGGCAAAAAATAACAAAAGAGAAACTGCATACCTGATGGAACAGGTATAACCTCCAATATGCAGGTATTTTAATCAGGGCCCAACTGTAGTTTTAAGTAAGTGTGAAACACTCTTGAAAGATTACAATACCTTTCAACCTTGCACGAGAACTGCCAAGTAGGAGTTTTCTATTCCTCCTCCTAATGGGGAAAAATACTTACTTGCATTTACTTGCTTACCCGTAAGTGCTGAAAAGCATGAATACTGTATGGAAGATCTAGAACTTTTGTACAGTCTGGCTGCTGCAGGTCTGGAGGCACTGGGGACTTTGTGTCTATGTAGTCTTCAGGGCTGAGGACATAATAACATAACACAGCAGACTACAGATTAAAATACTGCTGAAGTTCCTAAGAGACAGTACTGTAGCTGATACAGAGAGTACTCTGATATATCATTACCGAAACCCCCTGTTTGGGCACATTAGACCATTTCTGCTGTCTTCCCAGATTTCAGCTGTATCAGGATGTCATGACTATAGGATAAAGTAAATAAATTTGTCTGCTTTAGAGAAAATATCAACATTTGGATAGCCTCCAAAACGTATCAGCGTCAACCTAGTGTATCACTACTATGATTAATGACCTATCTGCCAGGCAAATGGCAATGCATGCAGACTCTTCAACTGAAACAAACAAACCAATCCCAAATATGGGTGATGAGAAGTCCAAATGAAGGTATATGAGGATAAAATTGATCTTTTTCCACTTCAAGTACTCATGTGATTATGATAAAAATATAAAACTACTAAAACAAAACAGTCATTCCTTAAGATGAATTACCAATGACGCTGAATGTCAAGTACACTGTCTACTCATCCTTCACTTCCTAAACACAGGGGAGAAAATACGGCCAAAAAGTTCAACAGCTTGGTAATCAATGAGTTTCATTCAAATTTAAGTCAAGAGAGTTTCCACTAAAATAAATATCTAGCTTAAAACACTGAAAGCACACTCAAGCAAATTCAATCCCCTTCTACATGCCATATTTCACTTAAATTCACATATCTGGTCATATCAGTACAAAGTAACAGTGGTAGAACAGGGAACAGAAAGGAAAAGTCTCAGTGCAGGGCTAGGGGAAACAGCATTTGTGTGTTGTACCTGTTCACAACTAGTGGCACATGGTTCAATTTTATTCCACAGTAACACAAAACAAAACCTGTCATCTAAAGAAAGTCACTGCTAGTAATTTTTCACTTGTATTTAGAAGTACTGTTGATTTTTTTTCATTCAGTAAAAATCTTAGAATATAAAGCATCTCATTACCGGATATCTTTGCTCTCTAAGGTGATGTATGTGCCATCGTACAGATCTAGGTCCCCCAGGGGCACCTTTGCTTTAATGCAGTCTGGATCTTCTTTATTATGCCTTTGTTCCAGCCCTGTGTCTCTGTCCTCATTTTCCTCTATATGAATCTTTTGAGCAACCAACTGTTTCTGTAGGAAAAGAAAGGAAACAGAAGCATATAATACTAATGAAATCAAACTCTATATTTGCTAGGATGCAAAGTCCAACTTTTTCCTTAAAACGAAGTTAATTAGAGAAAAAAAAATCTAAAAAATTCTCATTAAATTTTGGGAATATTTCCTTATCTTTTTTAACATCTATATGACATTTTTAGATTTGGATAGCATATAAATACTTCCATTAGAGATAATACAACTTGAACGAGCCCTTATTTCTCCTGTTGTGCCTAAAAAGTGGGCTAATAACATTCCAAATCCATGGTAGGCCATTTAGGAAAAGAAATTGTTGCTAAAAGTACATCAAATTTTTCACATTTGGCCCCATTTTTTCCACTGTAAGACCTTGTGGAAATAATACAAGACACTGCAAACAAATCATCATCATCTTAACCGTTCTTAGTGTGCTAAGTACAACTGGACATGAATACATGTGAAAAGTGCTGTACATGAATACCCGTGAAATGAGAAAACCTGCATTTTTAATTAAAGCCATACACATTTGATTACATGCTACAGTGAAACAATACAGATAATATACACCAGTAGCAACTGGAACAAGAACTTACAATAGGTAACTTCTGCTGAAAGTCATTTGTATACCACAGGTTGGACATTAGTAACTTCCACACCCACAACCCACACTCCAAAAGGCTTGTGAGTATTATTCTATCCACAGCTAAAATGTCCATTGGCACAAAAGAGTATATCCTGATGAGGGAAAACTGGCTGAATACAGTCACACCAGGGGCAGTCCTGTTTATCTTCCTTTCTCCCACTTCTCCCATTCACCTAAAGCTACCTCTGGTGTTCATCTAGCTTTCCATTTAGTTATCCTAATCCAATAAAACCAAAGATGGCACAAGAAAGGGGTGCATGGCCAGAAGGGCTGTGAGCTGTTTACTTACCTAATCCCATTATATTTAAACTTCAGTTTATCAGTTCAAAGATCATTAAAGCCCTTTTCAAAAGGGTGGTCTCAGACCCCTTCTCAGTAATAAATGGGCTTGAAGAAAAACAGAGGTGATTTGCCCCCTGTTCTTCTGAAATACAGTACAACAGAATCCAGTGACTTTATGCAAAAATGTTAGGATTTATGGATAACAGGGAATGATACAACTGGAGGCCAGTTATGCAGACTTGAGGCAAAAAATGCTTGAGATCTGAAAAATTTTTCATCCTTTCATTGAATGAGAACTTTGCCAATAGTAAATTATTTTCCCCATCTAAAACTATCACTATAAAGTCTATGGAAAAAAAAAAAATCTGTATTTTCAGAAATTATTTAATACTTAAATGTTGTGCTTTACCTCCAGTTCTTTGAGGTAGTTAACTGTTGTTTCTTGTCTCATTAGTATTACCAAATCATGTGGGTTTCTCAAGTTCATTGGTGAATCCACCTGCAAGACATTTGAACAATCCATCACATAAGACATTCTCCTAATTACAGTGATTTTAAAACAAGGCAGTTATATACATTCAATCACAGTTTGTCTGTTCATAGGTTTTCTGTCCAGTCAACATTCACAGTATGTCCATTATGAAAATCCATACTTCAAACATTGTCATTTGAGAATCCAATTCAAACCATGCTTCAATTTTAAACCTATTTTAATTTAATCAGGCACACAAGTTCTAAGCACAAGAGGCAAATAAATTTCCACAACAAACATTACTAAGAGTACCTACTACTGAAATACTAGATACCTTAAACTGCAATCACAAAAACTTATTTTGTTTTGTAACTTTAAAATTCCTCCACCACGTCCCTCAAAAGGCATAAAGTAGTTCAGCTACAACTCCTCTCTGCAACTAATTTAACACACCGGCCCACTATTAGGATCTACTGCCTTCAGGATTAACAAGTAAAGGAACAAAATCAAGAGGGAAGCAGGTGAAGGCTGAAAACTCTATGTTACAGAAGACCATGCTACAGCTTCCATAGCTATGCACAGGAGTTCACAGCTCCATGAAGAGGGACATAAGAGGCAAGTCTCACACAGAGCAGTTACACATCAGCCCCCAGCTGGGCTCAGCAAAACCACAGCACTTCACCCCATGGCTGAAACACCCCAGCCTTGTTCTCATGCCGAACTCTGCTGTCTCACTGGGTGGGGGAAAGTCCCTACAGTGGAGAAAGTGGTGTAGAAGCAGCTGAGCTGATGCAAAGGCTCCCTTCCAGGCTTGCAGCCCTGTTTCCTCCCATGTGACAGTGTGATAGCAGTACACTGGCTGCACACCAGCTGTGGTGACCACCAGGATCTCTTGGAAGCTCACCCAAACTCAGGAGCTCAACAGAACGTAACTCCCTCCCGGTTGTTTTGTCTGAACTAGTAAACTAAATTCGTTCATGAAGGATTCAATGATCATGAGAACAGAAACAAGGAAATAGGAGTATGTGATGACAGGATTAAAAGACAAGGTGACAAGGCCAGCAAGGCTCACATTTTTTAACATGACTATTAGATGGTCTATATCAAGATGTTTTTCCTGGATCTGCTTAGTTTCCATTCAAGCTTTCAGGATACAGAACTAGCTACTGCATGAAGATGTGAGCATTTATCTGTTTGTTAGCATTGATACCTCTAAATGGGCTGTCCATCCCTGTGACACCTGTGCAAACTTGGTGACATTACAATTTCATGGAAAAGTCTGCCATATATACATGCACAGGAGAACCTCCTGAGTTCCAGCTCTTCTTTTGTCACCTTTCCAAATAGCCTGGACAATTTCTGTTACACTCTCTTACTGCAGAGAACTGCAGCTCCAGCACACTTTCTGGTCATCCTAATGTGTCTTGCCAACAGCTTAAGCCTTGGGCCATATTCTCTTGGTTCTGATTCAGGTAAGAAGCTCAAAGCTACTTTTTTTTGCACTACTGACTGTGAAGTCTACATTCATTGCAAGGTTCTTGACTGAGTAAGGACCTTGTCCTCCGAGATATAAACACCTGTTCCTTTTACTAAACCCTAAGTGTGGTTTTGGCTAAATTTGGCTAAGTATTCCTTTCAAAAGCAAAAGCTGCAGTGCTTCTTTTAGTATGGAGCCATTTTGATGGGTGGCTACCTATACAGTCTGAAGAGTTATATATAACTCATTTTCTCCCTTAGCAAATTCATTGTCTTATATCACCAGATGAATAGAAAATAATGGGTGCTACTGACACTAGTCCATTTGTACACTATGCATTTGGAGATTATGGATTCAACTATTGCAAATAAAGGATGACCAAGTATCGACCATGATGCAGAGAAACACAAAAAATATCATTTCAAAAAAATCTAATTATTTTGTTAGTTGAAGTATTAAAGTCTACAGCATTTTATTTATAGTCACATTTCCTATTTCCTCCTATGGGCCCCACCTCACTTTGAACTGGTTGCACACAAAGCCAGAGTTATGCACTGAATGTAGTACTTGTTTTATGCCTCATTTGCTAAAGAAACTACTGTGGTATGTGCAAATGAATGAGATGAATTTGCAAAGAAAATAAGGGAAAGTTTCATTGTGTTTAAAGCACTTCATCACCCATTCCAAAATAGCACTGTTCATCTGACATCTAAAAGCTGCTTGCATGATACTACACAGTCACTGAGGGCAAAGTCAACTATAAGCTTCACTTTCAGTGACAAACAGCATCTGGGCAGTGATTTTTTTGCAGAAAGTTATGCAGGCGTCACCAACTAGAAAACCTTATTCTGAAAGATGAAGGATCTTGGCTTATCATTCATTCAGAAACAGAATGATATTCAGGGTCGGCTTCTGTTTTTAACTTTTGGTAAGACAACCTTGTAAGAGTTAGGTCTGAATTTAGTATTTGAGAATTTGGAGTGGTATCTTACCAACCCATTGTGCGTGGGTTGACAGGAAAGCAATGCTGTAACTATCACACTCCCGGTCAACTATTATCTGGCAGCAGAAACCAAAGTGGCAACAACCGTGAAACAGCAATATCACTGAATTAATTCATAAAGTTATGTTGATCCATCAGGAAATCATCCCAATTAAGGACAGTTTTCTTTAATCTTCAGATTTTCACTTCCACGTCTGACTGAGTTTGTCACCAGCAAATAAGTAATTCTTAATAATAGCAGAATCCTTCAGCCTAGTAGACAGTTAACCTTACCAGTGTGTAAAACACAAAGCTCCTAACACAGAACTTTAGTAGCTGTATTGGGTTTGCATGGCAAGGGGTGACTTCCGTGAGAAACTGCCAGAAGCTTCCCCTAAGTCCGACAGAGATGACACCAGCCAGCTCCAAGACGGACTCGCTGCTGGCCAAGGCCGAGACCATCAATGACTGTGGCAGTGCTGCTGTAATAACATGTTTAAGAAGAGAAAAGAAGTTATTGTGGCCAGAAAAGAGAGAAGTGAGAATATGCGAGAGAAACAGCTCTGTAGATACCAAGGGCAGAGCAGAAGGAGTTATGAAGGTGCTCCAGGTGGCAGAGCAGAGATTCCCTGCAGCCTGTTGTGAAGACCACGATGAGGCAGGCTGTCCGCTGAAGCGCATCAGGGAGCAGAGATCCACGTGCAGCCTAGGGAGGACCTCACACCAGAGCAGATGGATACCCAAAGGAGGTTGAACCTGTCGAAAGCCCACACTGGAGCAGGATTTTTGGAAGGACCTGTGGCCCTCCAGGGGACCCACATTGGAGCAGCCTGTTCCTGAAGGATGGCAACTTGTGGGAGGGACCCTGAGCTGGACCAGTTTGTGCCAGCCCATGAGAAAGAACCACACTGGAGGAGTTCTTGGAGGACTTTCTCCTGTGGAAGGGACGTGACACTGGAGCATAGGAAAGAGTTCTTCCTTGGAGGAAGCTGTGGTAAAACCACTGTGATGAACTGACCTCAGTGCCCATTCCCTGTCCTCCTGTACCACCCCAGGGGAGGAGGTAGGGAATCAGGAATAATGTTAAGCCCACGAAGAAAAGGATGGGTTGGGGGAAGGTATTTTTAAGATGTGCTTGTATTTCTCATTACCCTACTCTGATTTGATTTGTAATAAATTAACTAATTTCCTCAAGTTGAGTCTGTTGTGCCTGGTGGTAGCTGGTGCGTGATCTCTCTGTCCTTATCCAAACTCTCGAGCTTTCTCTTGTATTTTCTCTCCCCTGTGCAGCTGAGGAGTGATAAAGCAGCTTTGGTGGGCACCTGGTAAGCTCTTCATTACCCCCTTCTCTGTAGTGACAGACAGATGGCTTTTGAACTGAAACTTATTCAGCCCAGATCCAGTCAGCAATACTGTCAAGACTTACAGTTCATTATCCAGCTTTTTACAACACCCCTTGCTACCTCTAACACATTTTCTTCACACTGCCAGCCACTTCTACAGCTGGAAAACGACAAAGCTGATGTACTCAGCTGTGAAGAGCACCAATACCGTGTTTGCCATTGAGAGCAGTAATGACACCTCATGAAGAATACAGTGAGTAAGTTGCAAACAAAGGTTTGCATCTGCATAACCTGCACAGCACAGATATAAGCAGCAGCAGTGGTAAAGGTAAGTGGGAAGCAGGATGTGCTGAAATCAGGAAGCCTGCAGGGCTTGCCACACAGATGCACACACTTCCCTCGTGCTGCTTGTGCTCAAGTTCCACCTGACATCTTCCTGCGTTCCTGTGCAGCCACATCCCCAAACCAGGAAAATTATAAAAACATAAAATATGCCAGAACTTTCTTGTGAGCTGTTGCTTATTAAAATTCAAAGAGATAGCAACATACCCCAAAAACGTGGAAAAGCCCTCAAAGCTTCACTCTCCTGTCATATAATTCTTTCATCAGAAATACAATAGTCCAAATAAAAGATATTTGATGGAGACCTGGAGACTATTCTGGATTATGCCACTTCCTTCCCACAGGGAAGACTCTAAGTAGATTTCAGAGGATACTGGTTTCACTCAGTCTCATGTCATGCTTGTGCTCTCACAAACACTTGCCGCCTTCACCCCCTCGTGCAAAGTCTGTTGTGCCTCATCACCTGATTCGGGAGTCAGACAAGTGAAAAACACAGAGATATTGTGACTTATATAATCTTTTTCAAAATGTAAGCAACTCTCCACAAGGCTCCACTGGGACTAAACAGAACAGACATCAACCTACACAGCAAACAGCCTCATGGTGTGGAGACTGGAGACTCCTGCACCAGAACAGATGCTTTGTCCAACACTCGTTTTTAACTCAGTGTTTGGCTGATGGCAAAGCACCACATTCATTAACTCTTCCTCCAAAGTGCTGAAATTGTGACATTAAAGATGAAGTGCTTGAAATGCAAGAATTTGACTTCAATTCCAACACAGTAAACAGGGAAAAAAAAATAGTGCTGAAAAGCTTTCTTTGAACCTTTGACAGCTACTGTAGTTACACTGCAGAAAGCCTGCCAGGAAAACACTTTTAGAATAAGTGTTCTCTGTTCAACTTTGCCCAAAGGTGAAAGTTTCTTTATAAAGCACAGTTCAAATTTATTCATTGTCACAAAGTACACCAAGAACCTGATTCAGCAAGAAACACACAGAATTTGTGTAATGAAAAAAGACATTGAGTTGAATCAAACCCTGAAGTTTTAGTCTCCTATGTTACCTGCATATATCAAAGTCTCTCAGCAATTAGACTTCTAAGTTTTGGCAAACCTTCCAGTATATTTTTCCCATCAACCCAGTTATATTGCACCAGGATGTACATTTTTTAAATGAATGTCGATGAATGCCTCAGTCAAATATTTTTAAGTAAGACTTTCTTTAAAGTACTATGGAAACAGGTTTCGTTGCAAGACAAGCTACAAAAGTGGAAAATAAATTCTTTGACTCATCCAAATGATGAGCAGGCATTGTCAGAAGATACTTGTTCCAAGGGATGTCACTGAAAAATTCACACAGAAAAATAATGCTGAAATGAGTTTTTACAAGTATTGAGCCATTTAAAAGCACACTGCTGCAGAACCTGTTAGCAAACAGCACTAGATATTTTGGTATTATTAATACTAGCTGTGCTACCGGGAAAACACAAATTTTAAACACTTGTAGCACTTCAGGAACAAAACCTAACAAAGTTGCAGTATTATTGAATAGCTCTGCTCAACTGAGATCACACAAGCTATGAATATTGTAGGTTACAGATCTAAATACATCAAAGGGAAACAAGACTTTACTTGGAACACCATCTGTCCAATGTGTTGCTGGTCATACTTAAGGGTATAAATTTCCAACTTGTACATTCTATGTAAGGTTTATATTCTTCAGTAGCCATACACTCAGTTGAATGAAAACAAGAGATGGAGAGATGGAGAGATCACTCAGATATACATCTATAATTAATAAGTACTTTTTCATAAAGGCAGACTGGTTCTTGATGCCTGCTCACTGCCAAATCCTAAAAAATTCATGTGTTCTAATATTGAAAATACAGACAGGAAGACTAATTATTAGACTTAAAAAGATTAACCCTGAGCAGTAATTTCTTCAGCAAGCGAACAACAGAAAACTCATTAATTTTTTCTGTTAAACTTTGAGGGAAATGACTTTATCCAGCAGTGTATTTTGAAAGCAAGCAGGTGCAAGAAATAACAGTGGATTTCAGAGTCTTGCTGATTTTGCTCTGTTGGGCTTTGGTGGGGTCTTCATACAAACATGTGCCTGGGCCAGTTCCAAGGCTACTGTTCAGCTGTGAAGCTCACAATACAGGGAAGGCATTCCAGGCACCAAGCATAACTCTCACCACAGAAAACCCCGTTTTGAACAGTTGATTCGTATCATCTTTTCAGACTGTCCAACTTTTATTTTGAAGGTGACAGAAAACAGGATGAGAGGACAAGAAACTGAAGTGTGAGGATCCTAAGAGAAGCAGGACCTGGGAACAGACTGTGTACAGAGGACAAAGGCTGCACAAAAACACCAGGAGCTGAGGAATGCGCAGGACATGCCTACACATCGTCAGAGAACTCTGGACTTACAGCCTGAACCACCCTGGCATGTATGACCATGCTCAGCTAAATTCAGACATCTTTGCACCAAAGCTTTTCTGTCAGCAGTCAAAACCTGGCATAAGATCACCCGCTAGACTGTGGCAGGTGTGTGGGGCACGGCCACCAACAGCTGCAGCTCGGCAGCCCTTGGGATCTGCCTCTTAGCTCCTCCGCCTCAGATGCAAATCTCTGACTGCTAGGTTGAGAGCAGTGGAAGCTACTTCTCCACCACTGCTCCACTGAATGAAACATTTGCATTTCTGATGCCACATTCAGGCCTATTTTTATAAATTCGGATCTAGTCATGATGTTCACAGCAACACAGAAATACACAGGCTGTGCTCCCCTGGGAGCAGGCAGTGCTGAAGTGCAGTTCTAAACCCCGCTTGGGACAAGCATGTTAAGCAATTTAGCCATTCACTGTACAAAACGTTCAGGTTCAAAAATTTCTTATACACTTATGTAAAGGCAGAAATTAAAGAGGTTTTTTTTAAACTACTATTTTTCATACCACATGAAGGTCTGTGGTCCTCTGGTGATGAAGAGAGAAGTTCTAA
The DNA here is from genome assembly GCA_013390045.1 of Picathartes gymnocephalus. Lineage (NCBI taxonomy): Eukaryota > Metazoa > Chordata > Aves > Passeriformes > Picathartidae > Picathartes > Picathartes gymnocephalus. The sequence continues at coordinate 12,103 of WEKY01062131.1, forward strand.
ACTAGAACAAGTTTTCCTCTTCTTGAGGAAAACCTTACCTATGCCTCAGAACCATCCTGCTTCTGCTCATCACCCTATGGTTGGCTAACATCTAACAAACTACAGAACACTCCGACTAACCAACCCAGGTGTCTTTGCACGCCCTCATAAAGAGGCACTGACAACTGTTTTGGGGAAGGCATGCTACCACCTTACACACCTCAGCAAAAATGAACGATTTTTTGTGTGTGTGTGCTTTTGTTTCCCTGGGGTTTTTTTTTTTTGTTTTGTTTTAGTTTTGTTTTTGTTTAGCACACATAGACTTGGAAGGATAAGAAATTCAGTCAAGTAAGAGTTCATACAACCAAGCAAACTAACCTTTAGAGTAAGAGCAAAGCAAACATTCACCTGTCATTTTCAAGACAGGACCGAGTGACTGCTTAATATATCACAGAAGATGCTTTTGTAAGCAGCAAATAGCTGTTTATTTGGCTACACTAGAATCTCAGCTTTCCTTGGGTTTGGATGGCTCTTCCCTGTATTCTTGAGTGCATGGACCACTGCTCTCACCTCAACCTGTCAGTACACATGTGCAGTCAGATGACAGAGTAATGCATTAACTAACTTTAAATTCATCCATGAACCAATGTGCCTTGCTGCTGCTTGAGGTGCACTCACACTCAAATCTGCAACCAAATGAACAACTGGTAGGTAATGACTCCCCTCTCTACTGCACTAAGCCAGAATTAAGCACACTACAGCACTGCAGGAAACTCAGATGTCACATTCATTGAGCAGCTGGTTGTCTTAGTCCCAAATAAGCTAGCCAGCACTGCTCTTTGACTCTCCAGATAATCTCTCATGAACTTCAAAACACGTGACAACACATTAAAACAACTTTTTGCCAATTCAGATTCCTTGCCAGAGGCTCTTTGCTCCTGACAACACTTTCCCAATCCTGCTTTAGACCATCTGCGTGAAAGGTTTCTGTGTGTCTTTTAGTTTAATTACTCTGACCTAACTTCTTCAGTGTTTACAGCAGTCCACAAAAAGGCAGTCCTTTGAGTCCCCACCAGCTGGCTCAGCTTTAATCACCTCCATCAAGGCATCTCTAGAAAGACCCTACCTCAGCTCTGGTATGTCAGGTCTCTGAGCCATGGTAGCAGCTGGTCCCCACTATTAAAGCCATGAACGACTGTGTCCTGTACTGCATTTAATCTGACAATTGTCTGTCCTTTCTTACACAATGAGTTTCTCTCTTGTCTTGAAGTACACTATTATTTCTGTAGAGTGGCTAGCTTCCTTAGTGGCAGACAAGCACTGTCTAAAATCAGTTATATATTAGCCTGAACTTTATACTGTGAGTTGTGAAATTAAAAGGCTTATAAACATGTGCACTGAGCACATATAATCTCATTAAAGAGAGACGATCAGTCAGTCTCTGGCTTTACAAGAGCACACATTTGAAGGGAGACTCAGACTAAAAGAAGAACATGAACTGATCCAAGGAACGATGTCTTTGATCTGAGAACCAGCTACTAGAGCAATAGACACAGCTTAATGGCTTTTTTCTTGATGGCTGAGGCCTTGAAATATTATATGTGCTGCTAGTAATTTATTTTGTCATTTAGAAATGCTTACTAGAAACTTGAACAACAGTGCCTACTTAGCAAGTACTCCTGTTTACTAGGTGAGATCTTGCTGATATATGGAAAATTGCTCAGTCTGTGTTAATTTTGCCACTGCTGCTAGGTTTGTACCACTAGGAAATCAAGTCTGAGCCAGGGTATACCTGTGGTCTTGTGTCACAGCAAAGTTGGTCTCACGTGAATGTAGTCTCATATTAAATGCTTTCACCCTTCCTGCACTGGAAGGAGAAACAGCTAAGAGAGATTTTAGGTCAATAATGTAAAATAATCTCACTTTTCTTTTCTCAAACACATTCAACACAGCAACTATATTTTGTATTTAGGTCAGGATCTGTGACTCCTGCTGTCAGCTCCTCATCCAGAGTACGCTTCCGTAACAAAGAAAACAAAGCTCACAGCAGCAAACTCAAAGCTACAAGGAAGTCAGTTGTCACTGGTGCTCATATGCATATCTACAGATAGTGGCTCATTTAGCAGTGGGAATGTCTGGGTCTTACTATCAATTAAGTTTTGCCTACATCTTAATTATATAGGCTCTGTTCAGATAAACTGAGATAGTCCAAGTGAAGACCAAGCCTGCACCTCTCTAAAAAGCTGGTAATCTTGGAAGATGTGTTTCAGACTTTAAGAATGCTAATATTTCCAAAATTAAATAATATAAATGCTAATTAATATCACCACTCTTTGCCATCAGCAGCCACTTCCAGTCAGAGACTGCTGCACTGGACGTACTGCAATGAGCAGTGCAAGGTTCAACAATGGCTGACCACCAGCAACATCCCTCAGGGATCAATACCAGTCGTTACTAACACAGCTCTTCACTACTGACAGCGATAAAAAAGAACAACAAGCTTGGTGTCCTCTGTAAATGTGCGGTGGAGTGGCCATTGCAGGGCTGCAGCAAGACAAGGTGATGGAGAATGGGCTGACAGGGACCTATCTCATGAAGTCAACAATGGCAACCACAAGCCCTTGGGATGAAATAGCCGCATGCAGCAGGAAAGGCTGGGGCTGAATGAAAAACAACTTTCCAGAAATGCCGTTTGGGCTCTGGTGGGGAGAACGCTGGTGACGAGGCAGCAGCAAGCCCTCACAGCTGAGGCAGCCAACTGCACCCTGGGCTGCAGCAGCAAGGCTGGAGCCAGCTGGCAAAGGGGCGTGACTGTGCCCCTCCACCAAGCACCCATGTGAATGCAGCTGCTTCAGCTTTCTGTTCTCACTTTGAGGGCCAGCAAAGCCCATCTGAGGTGGTGAGGGCCCTGGAGCACGTAACATGCAGAGGTTCCCACTGCCAATGAATCACGGAGTATCTCAAGTTGGAACGGACCCATGAGCTCTCATGATACGTAACATCTTAATGAAGAATATTCTGAAAAATTAAAGCAAAAGAATGCTCTGCAGTGAAGTTTGAGGCTTTTGTCCTGTTAATAACTTATTGGTATTAGGAGAAGGAGAGCTTAAATATTTTGGAATATTGTGGTTCTACGAAGGAACTGATAAATCACTTATGAATCCTCCAGGTGCTGCTGAGATGCTGCCTGCACTCCGACACATTTGATGCTGTGATCACTTCACTGCAGAGCTTGTTCCAGTGACTGACCACCCTCTCTGTGAAGAGCCTTTTCCTAATGTCCAGTCTGAACTTTCCCTGGCACAGCTTCATTCCATTTCCTCTCACTAGTCCCCAGAGACAGGAGATCAGCACCTGCCCCTCCATTGCCTCTCTTGAGGAAGTCGTAGGCCTGGATGAGGTCTCCTCAGAACTAAGCTGAACAAGCTGAGGGACCTCAGCTGCTTCTCAAAAGTCTTACCTTTGAGAGCTTCCATCCTCCTGGTTGCTCTCCTCTGGGAGGACACTCAGTCTAACAGTTCTACGTCCTTATCCTGAGGCACCCAAAACTGCATGCAGCACTCAAGATGTGACTGCACCAATGCAGAGCAGAGTGGGACAGAATTCCCGCCTGTTGCTGGGCAGGTGGAGGCTGTCTTTTACTTTTGCTATTAACTGTCGAACCGCTACTACATTTTGGCACTTAAAACAACATTCAAGTTCACTAAAAAACTTGTCCAATGATTCCCCAAAACACACATAAGTGGAAAAAATGAAATTCAGAAGTGCCATGCAGAGTTGGCAATGGCAATAACCACAAATTTAAGTATCATTTTCATGAGATGACAGTAACAGATGCCAAAATGCATCTAATTACAAAAAACTCACTGGACAATTTGCAGCACTACATTCCAGGTACCGAAGATTTTGGCTCCTCATATTCCAAGTATTGACATATTTATAATTGGAATTTCCTTGCTGGAAATGGATGAATTAATTTTGATCATGCAAGTAAGAAAAGTTATTCCACAGATACTGTTTTATCACTTCACCTACAGGCTTTGAGAACTTGACAGAGGGAACACGGGAATGCCCCTGCTTACAAAGCATTTGAAATTGTAATAGAAAAGAAAAATGCATAGCAATGGTACAATGGAAGCTTCTACCTGCACCACTGGTTAGCAGACATCATGAAATGCCATTCCTTAAAATCAGTAATGAATTTAGCTAATAAGATTTTCAAACCATTTTATCTAATTGGATTTTTCTCCAAGTCACAGCTGCTTTTGATGCAATAATCAAAACCAACACCTGACCCAAATGTTATAATATACAATCAGTATACACACACAGATGCTTCCAGACCATTATGATATACTTGCACCACTTCCTCACTGTGTTAAGTGGGGAAAGGAGGTGAAATACCACTGGAAGTGTTGTCATTAATTAATTATTAATGACGGTGTTAAGAGTACTTGGATCCACCCAGACAGCCAAAGTGCCCAAGAACCATAAAGACAGCACGAGTTTCCTGCAGAGAGAAGTCTGCTCCACCTGTCTGAGAACCTCTGCATTTTGACAGGAAAACCCGACTAAAAATCCTCACAAATGGAAGGTGATAACGGACATTGATGTCTCCTCTTTTGTACAGGGGGAAGGCCACACTGTTTGCTACAGCGATCAACTCTTCCACTCCAGAGGGAAACGATCAGATCTGATTAGATTCACAAAAGTGAATTTCTAGTCCTGTTCCCTTTACAACAAAGAGGACGGCAAGCGACTAAGAAAAAGCCTAAACATGAAATAGAGATCGACCCTTTCAAACCGCTTAGCGAACGTGAGGCACAGCTCACTATCAAAATAAGACATTTTGACTAAACCCATGGGATTACTGCCGCACAGGGCGTGCGTGTATTCCTGCACCGAACACACACGCCACCGTTTCTCTTTCCTTCTTCCAGCAGGAAGGAAAAGCGGCCGGGTCGGGTGCGGCGGGATGTGAAAAATCGCAAACTCACTGACATCTCCTCCCCGCGGCGAGGAGCCCGGGGGTGTCCGGGGCCGGCCCCGCGGCGGGTCCCGGCTGCGGGCCTGGGTCGTGGTACCGCTGCTTTCCGCACCAAAGCGGGACCTGGCCTCGTGCCGGAGGCTTCCCGGGAGCGGCCCCTAGGCAGGAACCGCCGCTGATCCGAACACGGTTCCAGCCGAAATCCATCCTCGGCTCGCCCCGACCCGCCGACCACCCCTCCCCGTTGCCTCGCCCCAGAGCTCTGGTGAATTCAAGCCACGTTTCACGACCGACACCAGCTCGCCGCGGGAGAGCCCCGTGCCAGGGCCGCGGGAGCGACCGGCACCGCCGCCCAGCTGCTGCAGCGGCTTTGGGAACAGGCAGGGCTTTGCACCGGGCCGAGGAGCCCCATGCCCCGCGCCGCGCAGCTCGGGGCAGACCGGGGCTACAGGTGAGCGGCGGCGCGGACAGGGGCTCTCCGTACCTCCGCAGCCGGGTGGGCAGCGCCCCGCGTCCCCCGGGCCGCTCACCTGCTGCTGGATCTTCCCGTCTTCGGTGACCACCCAGTGGGTGGTGGCAGCGGCGGGCCGCGTCCCCGAGGCCAGCAGCGAGCACAGACCCAGGGCCCAGCCAGAGAAGACCCATACCCGCCCCAGCCCGCCCCGCCCGGACGCTCCAGCCGCCGCCATCTTCCCCAATCCCGGCCTGCTCGCACCCCCCGGAAGCGGAACGGCCGCCGCCGCCATTTTGGGAGCGGGCGGTGCCGCACACTCGGGCCGGTGCGGCCGCGCCGGGGGGCGGAGCGGGGCGGGCCGGGCCCGGGTCGGTGCCTGAGGCGGCACCGGGAGCCCGCGGCTGGTAGCGCTCTCAGTCCCGGAGCAGCCCCGGCCCGAGAGGCGGCACAGCAGCGGGGGCGCGGCCCTGGAGCACCCTTGCAGCACCGCGCACCGCCTGCCCCGCGCGGGGAGCCGGGTCTGGCCAACGGCGCCTTTCCGCACCCCTGGCAGCCGCTGGTAACGGCGGAGCCGCTGCCCCGAGCACAAGGCCGGCGTTAAATGCCAACAAGCGCCGTGTGGCGATACGCTGAACGCTTCAATGTACAAGAGGTAATTTTTGTTCAGGGCACACTGGAACATTTGCCACGACAGCTCGAGGGAACGACGTTGTGCCCAGCGCAAACCAAGTAGCCGTGCACACAGTTAATGGCAGCCCTCCCAGGAGCTCGGTGAAGAGGGCTCTGAAGGATACATCGTGCCTTTTCTCTTCTAATGCTTTTCAGTTACACAGCATAACCTGAACTTTTCCTTTCCTGTTCTAGTTAACAGTTAATAGTAACCCAGCAGCGAGAGCCTGTTTCCCCAATACCGAGAGAAACCTAAAAGCTGCCACATTCAAATTTTGTTCTGTTCCACCTTTCTGCAGTCCTGCTTACTGGGAACACCAAGCTTTCCAGAGCCTATTAAACAGCAACATTCCCGCACAACTCAAACTCATTAAGTAGAAACAAGAACAAGTTTACAAATGGTGTGTCAGTGGCTTATGGGATTTGGTTTCTACCAGGCTGGAGAAAATATCGCACAAGTACGATAGTTCCTTATTGCTGCCACTTTTCAAATCAGGCGTATTACAGGTTCCACAAAAAACCCTAGGCTGCCCTTCCAAGTGGCTCTTGCTCTATCATTAAGTGTCAGGAAATTCCACAAACGCCAGAGGTTTATGTCCAAAAAGGAGACAGAGGAGTCCTGCAACTTTAATCGAATAAAGGCAGAGAGTCCACTGGGGCACACGCACGCGGGGTTTTCTCTGTCGAGGTTTCAGAGGGCGCTGCCTCCTTTTATCCCAAACTCCCGGCTGCACGTTGCCCTCTTCCTTTCCCCACTGGCTGAGCTAACGGGAAGATGCAGCTTTCCCGATCTGCCTTCCACATATTCCCCCCTTGAACCTACTATTTTACCCCAAAGTTCCGAAACTCGGGCTGGTGCAGATCCTTGTTTGTTTCAGGGGCGGAGCTGTCTGGGCTCTGCAACAAACCTGCTGCCCACCCAGAGTTAGTAGAGACATTAGGACCCATTTCAAAGACGTTAACAGCGACTGCTTCACCCATCAAACTGTTTGCAGACATTAGCTTTCCTGTCTTAAGGTACTAACAAACTGTATCACAGTGTCAACATCGAGGAGTAAGACAATGACTGACTTCTTTTCACCGAATTCCCAAATAAGATGCATAACATGCAGCTTTTGCTGAATGTTTAAATCCCCCCTCACAATTCTGCATTTGAAAGTTGAACTACTTAAAATTAGAAACAGTTAATGCAGGCTTATTATGATCCATTCCTTAGTGGCAATCAGCTTGCTGCATCTACAGCAATCTAAGGAGTAACTCAACTACAACAAAAAGGTACCACAGAACCTCTTTTACTAAGGTGACACAAAGCTGCAGAGTAACTGTGAAACAATGAGCCAAACAAAATTACAAAATGAATTTATTCCAAAGCTGTAAGGGAGCATTTACAATTCAACAAGATGGTAAACAGGTGTTTCCACAAGAACTCACTTTGTTAAAATTAGATAGGAAACTAGGGAAAAATAATCTAACTACTTCTGAGGCCACAAGAACTTTGCACATCACCTCTGAAATACAGGAGTCACACAAAGAAAACTCACTCAAAAGTCAGTGAGAAAAGAAGCTGCTAGTACCTAGTTACTAGTCTAAATACAAGCTATGTTTAGGCTTTGGGATTACATTATTAAATACCCTCAAAATACCAATTATAGCCACAAGTGCAAAATGTCTTTTCTTTTTCCTTTTTTTCCTCCCAACAAAAGCTTATTATGTATCTAGTACCTGTTTTAAGAGTGACATTTTGACCTCAGAAATTTCCCCTTCAAAGCTTTTAGCCAAGTTTCATGGTTTTAATGCCAAATCAGAGTTTAGCAGCTGGCACGTAATGAGAAATACAAAGTCAGCTCACATGTCCTGGAATGTACAGTTTCCTACCGTTATGGAGTTAAGCAAAAACAGACTTTGAATTTACCATCATCAACGTTTATAACTTTGACATAATTTTGGTATTCTGGCCTTCTGATTGTAGAGATAAATATCAAAGAGTGTTAATGAAAACACCTGAATCAGATTCACAAGCAAATACAAATGGAACTAGGGTGGGAAGACATCACCTTCTATGGATATCGCTGGGCAAAAAAAATGGAGTATAACAAGTATTATTCACTCTTCTAAAGTCTAAGGTATTTTACATCAACATGCTCTGGAACACTTAATTAAAATTCTTTCTGTTTTGACTTCTTTTTACTATATGCTAATTCCTTTACAATGTTGCATGACCTGAGAAGTTAAAATTTTGAGTGGTGAGAATAAAAAAAAAGCATTGTGCTCTTACATTGTATTTTCTATGGGTGCACACCAGTAAATAAAAATATCAAGTTGCTATGGAAAAAAACAGCATGGAATTTTAACTTTTCCACCTGAAACGAACTACATAGCTGGAATTTTTCAATGTTACCCAAAATACAATTTTATTTATATATTTTTAAATGCAACTATTGGTTAAAAAAAAGAACCAAAATACACACACACAAAAATCACAAAACAAGAAAAACCAACCAACCAACCCACCCTCAAGTGCCAACTAATCCAGAAATCTGCAAAAAACAGAAAAGAGCCAGAAAGTCCTATGGTCCAGCTCCAGCCTATGAAGCTTAATCACTGCATCAGTCTTTACCTATTCCTGAAATAATTCGTCATTTATTGTTTTGGTTTTTTATGCTATTCATTTACTGAGATTTCATGGCATAACTATATGCACATATTCATATTAAACATTGAAAATTAATTTTCAAAACATCACTTTTGTATTACAATGCACGGAGAAGAGTAAGATGTGCAAACCAAAAAACACCACATTCTCCACATCTCTAAGAAGATTGCTTCATGCTACAAGCAGAACAGATTTCCAGCCATGTTGCAAACTTTAAAAAAACCAGCACGTATTTCATTCAATTCAATTAAAGAAAGTAAATCAAAGCAAATATAACAACAGTACTCTTCTCCACGTATTGCAAAATATGGTTACAGATAAGGAAAGGATTACTTCAGCTGCTAAGCTTATCTAACATACATCTCTGTTGTCATGCCTTTCCTGCCCATTACTTAATACATAAACTCAATTATATAGTTTCAGTTATGCAGTAGCTGACTTTTAGGTTAATATACAAACTGTCAAGATGCAGCTTTTGATGAAACATCTATGCTCTTTTCCAGTTTTGAATCCTGAAGACACTCCAAAAGAAAGAACCCAAAACTGCTGACTGTAAGCATCCAAAAATACAGTTGTAGTTTCACTATGGACAAGTTGTAGTCCGTTAGAAAAGTAGATCATACATACAAAGGTATAAAGAACATTTAAGTCAGTCTCAATGGAAGGCAGTCCTTGAAGAAAACAATGCTCCAAGCAAACTTGCTGAGTAGCACTTTCACTTTAGCCCTTCAGGGGCATGGAAGATTTAGCACTCTTCTCAGTAGATTCTTCCCCGGCTACGATTGCCACGTCCTCCCCAGCCTCTTCCTCGTCCACCCCGGAAACCTCCTCTTTGCTCTGAAATAAGAGTCGAAACTTTTCAGGCAGGTTTTATGCTGTATACAGATCCAAACTGAATAGCAGTATCTGGAGAGACTGAAGGGTAACTTCAGTCTCTGAGGCTATGCCTCCTTATGGACCATGAGATTGCTGAGTTATGTTCTGATGGAAGATGGACTGCACTAATTGTAAAAGGAGGTCAGGAGAACAAGCCCGTCTAAATTAAGTGCAGTCTTTCTGCATATTAATATTGTGATACATAACTGTCCCTGTAATTGAGGACTATATTTGGGCCAATCCATCACCACAGAATTGAAAACTGGCTGCCTAGCTCTTCCTCCTGTTCAATAACAAAACATGAATCTTCAGGTGTCTGACTTGCTACTAGTGATTTTACAAGATGATGGAAAACCACAACTTTGTTCTTCTATCTGTCCTTTTCTATCCTTAACATTAAGTTATCACCAGCATATTATTCTTTTTTCTGGGGCTGATATCTTCACTCCATTCAATTACAAATCTTAGCTAGAGATGGATACCACACAAACTATTTGTGTACTGAAGAAAGTTTTTCCTTTCTCTTTGTTAAGAACAAATCTGATCACAGCAAAAAAATCCCCAATAACACAAACCCTAACAGTTTATATAGCTTCTTTGGATTTGTTTGAAAATGTACCAAACCCTCATTCCCCTTTCATGATTTCTCTTCATGTACAGTCTTAAAGTACAGGTTATATTAATTTACACAGAGAACTGCATGCTTGTTTTAAAGGCTACAGAAATCAGAAGCTGACTGACGAGGCTGAAGCATCTCACTAACAAGGAGGAGTAGCAAGCAATAAAACATTTCTGGTTGAAAGCTTCCCAATCTTTAGACCTGCAGGATCACAGGTACGTCACCTGAAGTCTAGAATAGGAAATTTGTAGATGATGTTATCTCTTCTCTTTGCTTTATGTATCTGCCAATGCTTTATATTAGTTTTTTAACCCGTGGGTGTGGGTGACAATTTGTCATAGCAGACTCTTCACTTGCCAGAGGCAGGACCTACACAGGGCCTACAGGGAGGACCGGAATGGGCTGCTGCCATTGCTGGGCCTACTCATCCAGTCTGCAATTGCTCTTGTGCTTCACCTAAAAATACGATTTGCAGAAAGGCAGATTCAGTGTGACTGGGAGCATGAGGACATAACTGTGTGCATGCACAGTGAACCTGGACCAGGTCTGCAACATCAGCAGTGGCTGTAACAGGAATGCAGTACAGGTCCAGTTGTATGACAGGAAGTGACCCAGCTCTGCCACTTGCTGCAACTGGCCTGTTCAATGGGAAATTGTGTGTCATAACAGAGAACACAATAGTTCAATTACTAACTCTAGGTATTAAAACACTACTAAAACTAACTTGCAAATGACGTGAGTCATAGGCTGGTAACATTCAAGCACTGCAATACATCAACACCTAGAAGAGACCATCACAAACAAAAATTCATGACAGTACAGTTTGATATTCCAAGAATGTGATATTTATTTGCCCCATCCCAAGACACAACTGTCACTAGATAACGTTTTTCCAAGCTGCCTAACTTACCGTAAGAAAAACTACCCAGGTTACTGCTGTATTTTCCACTGGGAGGATTATATATTTGCCTAGCGTCCCTTTTTGGTCCTGCTGAAGCTTTCTTTGGGGGTGAACTTGAGGTTGTATCTTCACTTGCTCTTTTTTGACTGACAGAAGAAAACAAAAAACATATCATTACACCCCTATGGTGACAAGTACAGCAATAATAGTTCAGTCACAAAGATTAACCACTGGAAGCCAGCATCAGTCAACAACAATGCCCTGAATAATAGTACCTCAAAAGAGCCTCCCGTTGATTCAGTCTTTAGTATCCCTAAAGCAAGATGAAGAGCATCTCTCCACAGCCACAGGATGGGTGTTATTTTTGATGTGAAACTTTTAGCTCACATGCTGTCCGTATTGTACAGACGCAGCTTGGGAGGTTAATTTTTACCATTTACAAAATAAACCCCAGTTTTCTTTTTTTAATGAAGAACTCTTACCTTGTATCTGCCTTCTGTACTGGTTTCCAGGACAGTGTAACTGTACTTTTGTAAGAAGGAGGAATGTGGAAGAGATCCTGTGGAGGCAGAATTGGATGGTTTATTCTACAGTTAAATTCATGTTGATTGCGTGTCAAAATTTTAGCTACTTACTGAGACTCCAGAATAACCACTACTTTCCAATAATTTTAAATCCTTCAGTCCCATGGCAGAGAGAGAAGGCAGTAGCTTGCTGCCTTATCCAGCTGCCTTTACTAGGAAATTGAAGCAGGATTTATCATAGCAGAACAGTGTCTTACACTCACCAAATACAGATTCATACACTAGTTTGGGTTGGAAGGGATGTTTAAATACCATCTACTTCAACGACCCTACAATAAGCAGGAACATATTCCACTAGATCAGGTGGCTCACACCCTCATCCAATCCACCCTCGAATGTTTCAAGGAACGGGGCATCTACAGAGAAAGCAAAGGCTTTCACTCCTTCCCTGTGCGCATCAAGCATCTTAAAATGAACTACAGTGGCTCCTGCCAGAAGACATCTGATATCCCTACGATGGTACAAGATAGGCTTCTCAATATAGTGGGTCAAGTTTTTGGTTTATTGTGATGAGTGAAAGTGAAGGAAGAGAGAAAAAGGGGGTTAGAAGAAATCAGAATGGTTTCATGGGCTCCAGATGAAAGTCTCTTTCTTGCAGCCCATCTCTTCTAGACTTTTTGGAGAAACAGGTTCTGTATAGAAGCATGCTTTGCCTCCTCCCTCCTTTACATCTCCTTGCATCTCTTTGAACTATTCCTTACTCCTCACTGACACTGCAGGAAAGGGAAATGACAAGGAAATCCAGAGACCCCTAAAGAAGCAAGGTGGTCTTTTCCTGGGGACAACTAGTGCTGCAAGAAAGGGTGTCCACACCCTATCCCAAGAGCAGTAGCAGCAAAAGCTAAGCTGCTTGCAGGATCAGCAAGATCCACCTCTCTTCAGGAACAGTAAAGCCGCACCAACTCTGAGCTGGCTACCACCAACTAACACAACACACAATAACACAGTACAGCTTGGTTCAGATCTATTCTTCTGCATAGGCTACTCTGCTGTGGGAATTTAGTCCTTCATAATGTGAGGACTTACCTTGATTAAAACATTAATGTTATTGGTTATTTTCAAGGCAACAACTTTAATCTTGTTCTGTAAAAAAAATAGACACCGCTGAACATATCATAGCTTTATGCCAACCTCATTTCATGAAGTCGTAACATTAAACTGACTGCTCTTCCTGGTGAATTGCTACAGTAACAGTGATAGTGAAAGGTATGTACACTTCCCCAAGTTTTCATCACAGTTGCTTTTAAGGTTCTTGTAGTTTTACACTAACTAGTTGCTTTTAATGTTCCAGTGTAGTTCCCACTGGGTTTTTTTTTTTGATCAACATATGAAACTTTCCCCTTCAAAACAAAGCCCAGAGCACAATTAAACCAAACACGTGGCTGCAGAGAGCAGCTAACGGTCCAAACTAGGTCACCTTCACTTGTAAAATGTAGCATAAAGTAACTTGCAATAATGTTAGCACTATTATTCCCTTAATCTATTTGCAAACTTAAAACTGACTGCAGCTAGTAATACGTGCCAATGGTTCTTTCAGTAGGCTCAATTAGAAAGATCCAAATTCCTGAACAATTCTTACCTCCTCTGTTTTCAAAGCTTCTCCTGTTTTTCCTTGAAGTGCCAGACGAAGCTGTCGAATATACACTTGCAACCCTCGAGCAAAATACTGTAGCCTAAAACATTTAAAAGCAAACCCTTAGTAAAATTTACACAGTTCTGTAGAAATCAAAGCATAAGCAACCTGTAATCTTGTTTCTTCCCCTTTAGGAAAAATGCTCAAAATAAGCCTTCCATCAATCTGATTTGTGCTTCTTTATCATTCAGACAATTTGCACTTTCATAGACTCAGAGAATTATAAAGGTTAGAAGAGACCTACAAGATTATCTAGTCCAACTGTCACACCTAAACCATACCCCCAAGTGCCACATCCAGATGCTTCTCGAACACTTCCTGAGACAGTGATTCTACTACCTCCCTGGGCAACTTATTCCGTTGCCCAAACACTCAGTAAAATTTTTTTCTCTAGTATCTAATCTGACCCTTTCCTGGTGCAACTTAAGGCCATTTCCTTGTCCTTTCAGTTGAGACATGGCAGAAGAGATTGACCTCCACCCCACTACAACCTCCAGTCAGGCAGTTGTATAGGACAATGAGGTCCGCCCTGAGCCTCCTTTTCTCCAGACTAAAAACCCCCTACTCCCTCAGCCACTCCTCATCAGACTTGTGCTCCAGACCCCTCCCCAGCTCCACTGCCCTTCTATGGACATGCTGCAGCCCCTCAGTGTCCTTTCTGAAGTGATGGTCCTGAAACTGGACACAGCACTCGAGGTGTGGCCTCGCCAGTGCTGAGTACAGAGGGACAATCACTGTCCTGGTCCCGCTGGTCATGTTATTCTTGATACAGGTCTGGATGCCGTTGGCCTTCTTGGCCACCTGGGCACTGCTGGCTCATACCCAGCTGGCTGTCAACCAGCACCCCCTTTCTGCTAATTAGCTCTCAAGCCACTCTGCCCCAAGGCAGTGCTACATGAGGTTGTTGTGACTCAGCACTCCACCTTATTAAAGCTCATGCAGTTGTTCTCAGCCCATCAATTCAGCCTGTCCAAATGCCTCTGCAGAGCCTTCCTACCCTTCAGCTGATCAACACTGCCACACAACTTGCTGTTGCCCACAAATTGACAGAGGATCCAGCCAATCTCCTCATTCAAATCACTGATGAAGATGTTAAACAGGATGGGCCCCTGAGTGAGCCCTGGGGAACTCCACTAAAACTTTCTAACAAACACCTTTTAACAGAACATTAACACTTGCCTCTAAATCATTACCTGATTTTAAAGTCTTTCAATTTCTCTGCATTCAGCTTGGCTGTGAGGAAGTCTGGAAGTTTTCGACCCAGCTGATGGAAACTGTACAATAAACACTCCACATAGCTGAACTGCAACTTAGGCTCTTCATTGCCAGCATTTTCCCCATTTTCTGCTTCCTCTGGAGGAAGGGGCATATACTCCTGAAGAACAGAAAGAAAAACAAAGCATGAGACACATTTATGCAGACTGACTGTTCTTTCACAGTGTTTGAACTGGATGGTTTACTTGTGCTGACAATTTGAGAAGTATCCACCATGTCTATACTAATGTCATGAACTACTGAATAAAGTCCTGGTGCAGGTGGTTTGCCTACACTTCTGTGAGGCACTTCAACTCAGAGGAAACACTATGGTGGCACTACTACCACAGGGAGCAACAATGTACTGCACCAATGCTTCTGAAACACTGAATTTGCTTAGAATTGTCAATGCAGATACAGCGTTTAATGAAATCAACATGAATCTCTCATTACTATGAAATTTAAAAAGAAAAAACACACATGAGTTTACTGGATTAAAAACATTCAGCTAACAGCTCTCTATCTACAAAGGCTTTAAACTGCAAAATTATGTTCAACCTTCTATCAGTGGACAGGACTATCTCTAAATAGCCACTTTTGAAAAAGCATAAAGAGATGAATACATAAAAATAACTTGTTTTGATGAAACCTTAATTTCTTAAGAGTGTTTTACATGAATAAAAACTGAATTAGTCTTACCAGTAATTTATCAAACAGCTTCTTCAAATTTGATTCAAGCTTTTCCATATCACCACAAAATGAACTCATTTCTGCAAGAAGCTTCAAAACCTATACATAAGGATAGCCAGGTTTTTGTGTGTTAACTGAAAGTACACAAGCTTAACATTCAACCTAAAATCAATTACCACATCACTACGGCTGGCACAGGAGAGGCCAGCTATTACAACCAAACCCCGCCCAAACATCAGGAAGGAATACAAGGAAGAACATGCCTAATTTGTTGTTCCTGTCTGTAAAGAGAAACACAGGTTTGTGCGTCTAATCCCAACAAGTATTAGTCAACAAGTAAACAAAACCTCATCTCCCACATCTGCAGCACAGCTCACCTTCAAGTGAGAGCCACAGATACCTAAATGAAGCTGCAACAATGATTAATGTAAACAAAATTACAGACATTAAGCCACTCCCTTAGGAGGCTAAATTAGCACAAACTATGCAACCATCATTTCAGTAAATGCTATGTGCTTAAAAAAAATTGAGAGTAATATAAAAATGATTACACTGATTTACTTATTCTACCTTGCTTCAAAATCTTGGGACAGATGACATATGCTTTAAAAAGCAATGCTCAGTCATGCCTCAACAGAGCAAATGTTTTTTCTAGTGCAGCTACTTTTCCTACAAGCCAAGAAATGAAAAATACTAGAGGAAAGAGCTTGCAGTTTTTAAAAATAGCTTTTGTTATCTAGGATGGTTATTTTTCACTATTTGGAGGACATTTTAGCTTTGGCTTACCTCTAACTGGATATCAAGACCCTCCACTAGAGTAGTCAAAGAGCTGAGGTTTGGCAGAACGTGCTCACAGAAATAAGTAACAAATTTTGTG
This sequence comes from Picathartes gymnocephalus, assembly GCA_013390045.1. Taxonomy (NCBI): domain Eukaryota; kingdom Metazoa; phylum Chordata; class Aves; order Passeriformes; family Picathartidae; genus Picathartes; species Picathartes gymnocephalus. The sequence continues at coordinate 28,279 of WEKY01062131.1, forward strand.
GAATGAACATTTTTCTGAAAAAAAACCACAAACAAACCATCACACATTATTCATGTTACTCTTGAGTCTGAAGGACCTACATGTTTTTCCATCATCACCCTGCCACCCATATAAATGCCTGCCTCATAGCTGTACCTTAAAGCTTTATTAAACTTCTCTCTTACTCCTAAGACACAGACCCCCTTGCAGGTAGCCTAAATTCAGAGGCTGCCCACCAAAGCAGCTGAAAAGATTGCTTGCAACCTGAGAATAGGCCCTTAACTGCTGAATTGCCTGGCACTGGACTTGAAATAATCAAGTTCATACAAAATAACGTGAGAATCTTGTCATAATTCACTGTAACATCTCAAATTTGAAAAGACAAGAGAAAAACACAAGGTATCTTTGCATTTGGTGGCTTTAAGGATGTTTTCCAACATTTGGATACATTAGAGCTTAAAGGTGGAGAAGTACTGATTTGTGGTCTTTCAAACATAATCCCTGGGAACACCAAAGCCAAGCTCCAGCCATTAACTTTACTCAATACCCCTCATACAAAGAAAACAAATACATACGGAGAACAATGGCACTGCCTGCCGAGTGCACTGCAGAAGTCTGTCCACACAGTCCGTATCTGATGGATTGAATGTTTGTTCCAGGTCAGCCTGTTCGGCTACCAGCTCCACCAGTTGTTGCCTCCCACTGACTGTCTGTAAGCTTTTTAATCCAGACAATATTTTCATGAACAGAACAAATTCCTCGCCTGTCACATCTTCCAGAACCTTAACAGAAAAACAGAAAACATATTTCTGTGGTGGTAGTTTGCACACCTCCAAGTCAAACCTACCGGATTTGAAAAGGTAAAGTATGCAAATATTTAGCATTTAAATTTAGCATTTAGTGATTTAAAAACACAGGTTTGAAGGAACACATGAAAACATTCAGTATAATTGAATGTGTCTATAAATTAAAGCAACTGTCATCAAACTGTGCATAGAAAACTGTTTTTTTAAACTCTAAACTTAAGAATAAACTTCTACCTAACAAAAATCAAATGCATCAGGCAGAATAAATGTTAAACAAGTATCTACTCATTACTGGTTATTTTACAACTTTTTGCATCTTTCTCAGCTTAGGGAACACATGGAAATCTCCTAAAATTCCACAAAGACAAATGTGAAGTCCTGTACCTGGGATATAACTTCCCTGCCTCAGCTTATGTAGGGGACTGACTGGCTGGGGAACTGCTTTGCTGAGAAGACTGAGGGTTCTGGGGGACAGCAGGCTAAATACAAGGGACAGCACCATTCCTTGGGTGATGAGCAGTGTTCTGGACTGTGACAAGAACACAGACTACAAGAAGCAAACGGACAGTGGATTGTCCTTGGCTGGGCCCTCATCTGACCAAATCTGGAATGCTGCACCTGGTGTTCGGCTCTTTGGTATGACAAAGTGCTTGATAAGCTTTAAGAAGCCAAATCAACAATATGATCTGTGTCTAGAGCACATGACCTGTTAGGAGAACCTAAAGCAATCAGACTTGTCCAGCCTAAAGGAAGAGAGCTGTATGTGGGTATAGTAAACTAACTAATCTTCCAACACTTCAGAGCAAGACACCATGCATAGCACCCAGGCTCTTTGATGAGCTGGACATGGTCAGAATGAAACAATGACACAAAACTAAAATGGGAAGTTTCAACTGGATAGTGGGAAAAAAAAATATGTTGAGGACAGTAACACATTGAAGTTGGTTGTCCAGAGAGTACAGGAACTCTCCTTCCTTAGAGGTTTTCAAAGTCCAACTGGAAAAAAAACCCAAGAAGTCTGATCAGAATTCAGCTAAGCATAATTCACTGAGCTGATCAGTCTCTCAAAGACCCTTTCAAATGTGAATGATTGGGTCCAATTCTAATCAAAGTCACTCTTACAAAATTAAAAGAGCCATGATTTTAACATCACCACAAAAAAATGCTGCAAACTTTGGACTGCATCAGAATAGGTAAGTACACGAGCATGTTTGTACAATGCTCAAACAGACCTCCAAAGCAACACCAATAAGGGATGGTTTAACCATACTTGAGTTTGAACTGAAATCAGACACTCACCTTCTTTGATTCAGTCAATATGAATTCTTCCACCTCCTTTGTCATCACTTCCTCAGGTAAAGTTTTCAGTTTTGTAGATAGGAACTTAATGGCTCTCTCTCTCACAATATCCTCTCCCTGAAGAATTTGACTGAATAAACCTCCCAAAGTCCCTGAAGGGAGAATAAATCAGGTAATGCAAATTATTTTAGAAGTTATGACCTGGACCTTTTATGCAGAAAGAAGTTTCCTCTTTTAAGATTCCATGACACATTTTAAAATAACTGCCATACTAACTTTTTTTAAAAATTACAATTTTTATGTATCTTGACATAAAAATCCACACTCTTTTATTAGTCTGCATAATTCAGATCCACAATTATTGTTCAATATTGTTTGCAAAACCAAACAATTTGTGCGTGTCTCACTTTTGCACTGTATAAAGAAGACACAAGATTGAGTCCTGTTCTCATCCTACTACAGACTGAGAAGTATTAATAAAAGCCACATATAGAAAGATGTGTCCTTTACCTTTAGCATCCATCTTAAATATACTGAGCAAGGCATTGTTGACCAAATTGAATTCTGCAGAATCATCTGGAGAGAGAAAAAAAAATAATATACAGACCCTCGAAATGCAAAGGTAAGAGCAGAAAAACAAAGATTGCTAATACTGCACAAGAAGTACTCTGTCCTCAGCATTTAGCTATAAAGAACATAACTTCTATTTTTAAAAACTACTGGACTGAGGAGGTTCAAAAAAAAAAAAAAAAAAAAAAAGCCATTTGTCACTTTAGTTTTCTGCCAAAACTTAAAACTTGATAGGACTGAAAACCTGAAGGAAAATTATTAATCGACAGATTTAGTTACTTTAATAAACAAGCTGACTTTCACTAAATTAATGTAAAATACATAGTTATTTATTTTTAAACTCTTAATTAATCTACAGTATTTCCATGTGGCAGGAACTATTTCCCTCTTGAACTAAATGGAGAAATGTGTACATCTCAAAAAACCTAAACCAAAACTTATCCTCTGAGAAGCCCAGAGACTTAACCATGCAGTTTTAATAGAAGTTTGAACACGTAATATTTAGCACTTTATTACTTACTGAGATTAAATGTACATTAAATTCTCAATTTACCCCCAAAATATTTATTTTGCACCAAAAATGCACTGTATGGAACAAAATGCCCTCAGGCCTTTTCAGGTTCTACAACCTGGATCAGAAATTCAGCAACTCTTTTTCAGAAAGCAATTTCCTGCAGTCCATAACTGGAAGGTTCCCTCCATTGCCATTTTCTACAGATGCTTTCAGAGAACTCGAAAAAAAAAATTGTTTTATTTAAAAGAAAGATTTTCAGTATAGATTAAACCAGTGACCTTTCAGCAGAAGCAGCAGCCTAACTGTACAACAAATATAACGCAAGGGAAAAAGAAAAGGACATGAACAGCACTGGGATAAATTATGAATCAATGGAAAATGCTTTACAGAACCAAAATTGAATACATATTTAGGTGTGCCATGAGGAGATCAGCCAGGATGTCTCTCCTACCTGACTGCAGAAGCTGGGTCAGTATGTCCGCTACCCGAGGAAGATTATCTCCAGTGGCAAACTGAGGCAATTCCTTGATTGCTTGTCGCCGGATCTGTGGAAATTGTCAATAACATAGAAATATAAAAATTTTAAAAATTGCAGTAATTATGTAACACCCCAAATCCCCCTATTTTGACATTTTTATGAAGAAAATAATGTATTTTTCTTAGATCTAGGCAGCACTGGAGAAAAATCAAATTCAAACAGCACCTCTGTTCACAAAATCATTCATATGATCAACAAAGGAAAGGTTGGAATGTGTGTTATTAAGGAGTTTTACTTGCTAACAGGAAGGACAGTTCTACAGTTGTGCATATGGCAGGGATAAATCTAGGGTTTGTTCCCATCACTGAAAAAACTTCTTGAATGATCTGTCCAAATCCCTTAAGACCTGATAAACAAAGATGCTTGAAAGGTACAGCTTCTACTAACACCACAGAAGCAGCATGAAGCATCTCAAGACTTCTTCAAGCATAACAGTCAGAATGACATCCCCGTGGTACTCAGCTGCACACAAGATTCTGCGTCCCAGCAGGATTTATCAGAATCAATTACCACAAAGTGCTTTTTGACAGGAAAACATGTAAATGCTATTCAAATAAACTGTAAGTTTCTTTCTACAGAGCTATTCTGGGAGCAAAAAAAAGATAAATGAGAACTGCTGCATCTTCCCAAACCATCACACAATGAATCAAATGCAAAAATACAATTAAATTTATGTTTTCCAAAGACCAACCCTCCCCTTCCAAAAGACACAGCCATTAAACAAAAAGACAAACAATAACAAAATATAAATTCAAAGTATCAACTTGCTCAAAGTTCTTATTCTTACAGAAACATCTTCATCCTCACAGAGGTCCAACTGGGCATTGATAGCTGAGTCAGCTAGCTCAGGAAAATGCTTGAAGAACTTAGGAATGAACTGGGCTGCAAGTCTCTTCTCCTTGGCACCTCCTTTCACACCATCCAAGATCACCTGGTAGGCATCCTTATGCTGAAGGAAGAAAACCAGAATATATAAATGGAAAAATCCTGGGTAATTCTCAAGACAAGGAATGACTTTTTTCTCCTGTTCTTCTAAACTATTTAAGTGAACTATATTATAAAAGCTTCTTATAAAGAATACATTTTTCTCTTAGACTGATATAACCATGCCAATTTGGTAATATCTGCCTCTGCTGCCTGGCTTTGACTGTTATTCTGGCTCCTGTCTGTTCAAGCGTGTGCCACTCCAGCTGCTGGCCCTAAGGGTAACACCTCTTGCACACCGTTTGTGATTAGATTAGTGCAAGGAATTCTATGATCACTGCTACTGAACTTGGGCAGTTTTTCAAGGAATTTCTGCCTTTTGTATGCTCATGTATTGTCTTTGAAGTAGAGATTACCTTTCCCAGTAACTGTGCCACTGCAGTGGATCATGAATTCTTGTTAACATATATGATGCTAAAGTATCTCTGGCATCTGTTCAGATAGTTAACTTCACCTGGAATCTCCAGCATCTATTCAGGTAGTTAATCTGAGATGAAACACAGCGCTTGGAAGAACTGCTAAAAGAAACTATATTTAAAAAAAAAAAAAAACCAAAACCAAAAACCTCCAGTTTCAAATATAGAAATATATATTCCATATATAGAAATAAACACCTCAGGAAGAGTAAAATATTCTCTAGCTGCTCCAGCTAGGATCACACAGTGCTTCTGATTTTGTGCCTGCAGGACTGAAACTTTAGAGTAATTGAAGTCTTTGTTGTGGTTAGCTGTGTGTTTGTGAAATAGAAGTCAGCATTATTAGGAAACTAGTGGGAATTAGGACCTTCTAAGATTAATTTTCCTCATAGCTGTGAAAAAGAATGCTTCAGACAGCTTATCCTACTTGGACAGCAACCCTGACAGCACAGGACACTTTCTCTGCTTTATTTACATTAAATTTCCCAAAGACACATACATCATCATCCCTACTCCACATGAAAGTTGTCCCATAGTGAATACAGATACTAATTTACAAACCAGTACACTACATTAATGTTCTCTAACACAAGCTGTGTTTTAAAATGTAATGCCCATGCTTCTGAAGTGCCCGACAGCTCATTGCTAGCTCTGCATTGCCAGAATCTGAAGAGGGATTCAGATCTGGATATAAAATAACCAGGGAAAGAACCAGTTGCCCTTCAGCTGAACCACATCACCACCCAGTTCACTCTGTAGCTGGGCCAATGCAGTGCACTCAGCAGCAAAGGCAGGAAGGAGCCAGCACAAACTAGCAATGAAAACACTCATCATTACAGACATGCGTTCTCAGGTTGCACGTTAAGAGTAAGTTCTGTTGTAGAACACATAATGTAAAACTTAATACATATGAAAAAGCATTCACGGAGCAATGGAACAGAGTAGCCTGTGTTCCCTGCATTTGTGTTCCTGTATGCTAACTACTCCTACCATGTAGGCAAAATACAGTTCAGGCAGGAGTTTGTTTTACCTGTACCTGGCAGCACAGAATGCTCTAGAAAAACTACAGGCAAGTACAGAAGCAGTGTGATCCTTCTGTTTTGTGTATTCCCTTCCCATCTGTAAAAAAGGAATGTCCTAAGCTGGGCACAGTGTCCAGACCTTTGTTTTTAATAACTGTTAATTGACCAATCATCCATTAACTTCTCTAGGTTAGTTCCTGAGGCAATTCATACCCTATAGTGCCCTGTGACAAGTTTCGCAATGCCTTATGAAGAAATGTTTGTCTTCCTCTATTTTCAGCTAGCTTGCAGATAGTTTTTTTCAACTTCTCACCTACAATCCACTCATGAAGTGGACACCTCATACCTGAGCCCCTAGGGCATAACTACACAAGCAAAGTCAACGGACTTGAATTAAAATGAAAAAAAACTTCAACACCCCCCTGCCCCCAACCAACCATCATATTATTTGTTCTCTTATAGAACTTTCTAAATGACGTCGTATAGCAGCGCTCTCATTTAGTTTAAAATCCTTGGTTAGATACAGATATGGCAAAACTACTTTCCTACTTTATTGACATTATGACCAAAACAGAAAAGAAAGTATTTTCTGCTTTTTCAGAGGGCCGTTTGGGAAAATGAGGGCCTAATGCAATTCCAAAACTAGTTGTAACTAACCATAATATTTTCTATTGGTAATATACTAAATCATCCACTCTTCATGAATAATACAGAAATAGTATACACAACTGGCAGATCTTGCCAAGATTTTACATGGAAAATCTTCTTCAGCCGTGAGGGTCGACCTCACGTTCTTGCCTCAAGGAAGGAAAAACCAAAGGGCTACAGCCAGCTTTCAAACCATAACAGGCTTCACCTTCCGTCAGCAAGCCTTTTAGCAAGACAGCCTGCCAGACGCCCTCCAGATCTGCAAGTGCGCTGGATCTGCAAGTGCGGTGTCAAAGACTTCAAGGCCTGAATTCGCCAGGCGAAACTGCCCGCCCCCTTGCAAAAAGCAGCCTGACTCTTAAGAACCGGTTAATATCCGCGACGCCACATTTAAAAGAGAGCTGCCGACGCGACGCGGATGCAGCAAAAGCGACGGGAGCTGCTCCCAACCTTGCAGATCCGCAGGCACGATGCTCATCTCCACCCGCCCCGCGCCGTCGCGGGCCTGAGGAAACCCACCCCGCGCACAGCCCCGAGGGCTCGCCGGCTCTGCGGCGAGGCGAGCAGCCCCTCTGACGGCACCCCGGCCCGTCCGCCCGCCCCGTCTCGGCCTGGAACTCCCCGCGGCGGCGCTACGCAAGCCCGAGGCCTAGCGAGGCCTTGCAGGCCGCAGCCACGCCGCACCTGGCCCGCCGTCTCCGTGGCGTCCGCCAGGATGCCGTAATTGCGGTAGAGCTCCTCCACGGTGGGCATGGCGCGGCGGGGAAGGGGCAGAGCCGCCGAAACA
>WEKY01062131.1:35906-61071 GCA_013390045.1 Picathartes gymnocephalus
GTGGGCGGGGGCACTGCAAGGCCGGGACCCGCGGGCGCCCAACCCGGGAGCGGGGCGGGAGCGCGCCCGCGGAGCGCCCAACGCGCCGAGCTGCGGCAGCGCCCGGCAATCACCGTGCGCTGCCTTTGCGCCCCGCCGCAGGCTCGGCCCGGAGCCGCCCTACGGGATGCCTTCTTGTCCTCACAGATGCGCCATGGCCTTCACCTCTTGCCGTTCTTTTTTTTTTTTCTTCCTTTATTTTTTTTCCCCCTTCTGGGCCTTTCTTCATACTCCTCCTTCTCCTTCCCCTAACTGCTGCCTTCCCCCAGTGCCTGCCTTCTGTATCCCTTTTTGTCTCTCCTATATAACTACGATGGAAGATGCTCGGGAAATGCCTGTTGCACACTAAGCTCCTAGTACGAGACAGAGACTGCTTTCCTGTGATTTAGTGACTTTCATCTTTGCCTGCAAAGGAAGATGTTTCCTAATTCCAGACACTGAAGTATCTGCAACTCATGTCAATGAAGGCAGCATGTGTTCATTAGGTTCTAATTACCAAATATAAATTGTGGCAAAAGTTATAAGGCTGTAGCAGTGTCTTCTCATATGTCAATATGCTTTAGCATCCTGCAAATTTCACAGGCACTTAAAATGAAAGAGGATTCCCCTTGCATGAATCTGAGGCTGAGCTAAGCAAAGCACTGGACCTCTCTTAAATATCCTTCCTAGCAGGATGAAGGATGCTGTTGGAGGCTTTTGAAGCTGCAGCCTTTCTCTGGAGTCCATGCTGGCAGGCTGCATGCAGCCGGGATGTACAGCAGCATCAATCATTTACCTTCACCCATTTTTTCCTCTATTCAGTGTTTCAGCCAGTGGCAGCAGTGGCAGCATCAGTCACCATTCTCCCCTTCTTTGAACTAAGGCCCAGTGCCTTTACCGATGGATTCACGTCATTCCTGCATACTCTGATGGGGTCTGAGGGTGTGGAAGCTTGTGGCTGCTGTCAGATCCAAGAGAGCTCTAACCATATCCTGACCCTCGGTGTGCTCGTGGCCATCACATTTACTCAAAGTAATCTTAAAAGAATATGCTGGGTAGTCTTAGTAGTGGGAACAAAATGTAACATGAGAGAAGAAATATTTTTAATGTTACAAAAGAGCTGCGTGCTTATGAGAAACTCTCATTTCCTAGGAAGGGAGAGCTTCCTTGGGCAGCCTGGCGGATATTAAGAGATGTCAATCTCTTGTCCTCAAGCAGCTTCCAGGCAGCATTGCATCTGAATGCAGATTTTAAAACTCACTATAATCATCTTTATCAGCACTACCATGGCAAGCTTTTACAACTTGGCCAGAAAGGAGGAAAGATGAACATCTCACTTAACTGCATTTTACTTTCCCCTGCTGAAATGTTTATATAGAATGAGCTGCCTTGTTATCTCTTTTTCTTGCATTTTTTCCTCAACAACACTCTATCAAACTGTGATTACCTTCCATAGCAAGCATGGATAAATATGTAGCATTTATAGGTTGTTGTATGTATGACAGTTGTGGAGAAAAAAAAGAAGTTAGCATGAATGAAAATGGTTGTGAGAGTGGCTGTGTACCTTCTGGGAAAGACTGGCTCTGCATTCCATAGCAGAGCAGAAGGGGTGCTTCAAACACCAGAGAGTGATGGGAGATGAACTCAAATGTTGAACTTTGGCTGCATGGCAGGGAAATTAATTGGAAGGATAGGATGGTAAGCAGCTTCAAAATACTATGACAGCATATTTTGTTAAAACTAAGTATTTTAATCACTTTTTAATACATTGTATCATAACATCTATTATAGGCCTTGGAATGATACTTTTTATCTTCTGTAGCAGCGATACATTCAGCTATTCTCATTGTCTTTCTAACAGAGAACACATAAAATGAAAAGGGGTAGCCACATTAAAAAATTGTTTTCTCTGAGGTTTGTTCTGTTTCCATTGTTTGATCCTGGTATTTTATTTCTTCAACTATTTCCTTGTTTCTTTACATCATTAATTTCATTTTTTCTCTCCTAACAACAATTTTCATTTTTCTAGTCTTTCGTTTTCACCTCTTTTTGAAATATATATAATATTTTTTATAATGAACCTGTTTAAAATTAATCACTGTTAGTCTTTAGCTTTTATATGGAAGGAACATAAATGAAGAGCTGATGATGTTACACATTTTGAAGAAATAGTTTGAAATTTTTTTCCAAAGATAGTCATGGATCTCTTTGTTAAAGGTGTGATATTTTTGAAAATGTATCTTTAGGAACTCAGAAGCTTGAAATGCATGTTTGAGAATGATACACACCTTTTTCAGACTCTGCAATACAAGTCTCATAGTTTCACACAACAGGGTTAGTCTGGCCATCAGTCAGGATTTTTCTCTCTTTTTTTCTTCTCAATCTCTGCAAACCCAAGCATGTGGAGATAATCCTGTGATAAATTTGATAATGAAGTGGTATCGTTATACATTTGACTCCCATTCCTGGGCACTGCCCATAAATCAAGTACTCTAGAATCACTGCAGGGTCTTCAGGGGAAAAATAATTTACTTGTGAAATCAATGACATTTTCTGTTTTCCTCAGAGGAAAAAAAAATTACTATTCCTATCCCACAAGTGCCCCAGTCTTTAGTGGAGGACTGGCTTCAGACAAAGCCATAGATGGGGTAAGAAAAGACTTCTATTATGACAGAAGGAGAAGACATGCTTAATGAAAACTTCATACTGTACCAGTGGTCTAATCCCATGAACCAAACCTGGAGGGTTTCCGTGTGTAATAAAGTGACTGAAATAGGGTCCATTTTTTGGCTTATGCCAGATGAGCAATTAATCCTGAATTCTTCTAATCTCACTCCTTAGAATTGGGCTTGAGTCGCTAACAGAGGTTTTACGTGTGAAGTGGTACAGCAATTATGCCCCATCCATCTTAAAAATTTGTGAAGAGTTTTTCAGAAAATGGTGCCCAGATATCACAGGGGAATACAATGACTGCATATCTTTGTTCACAGATGTAAAGCCTTTTATTGGCACACACTAAAGGTATCTGTAAGAGACTGATCAAAAATCCCTCCTGGCTTTGCCTCACGATTGCCGTAAAGCCTGAGACCCCCGAAACAAACCCCTGAAGGCAGGGGCCCAAGTCTGGCATAGGTAACTCACCGGCCCACGGTGACCCATGAGAGAACAATGGATCAGTTTTGGCAGACTGCCTGAGCAGACTGGAAGAACCCGTGTCTGTGCCAACGCGAACAAACCTCTGAAACCTTGGACCACAGGAGAGGGGGGTCTTTTGGCCCAGGCGGCATGTCGGTGTATGTGTATGTGACTGGACTGAGAACTGGCCAAAGACTCTTGCTGGTAAAGCTGTCCAGGACAAAGACTGGGAACTCTAAAAAACCCCCGAATTGAACCTCTGAAATCCCGGACAGGGGGGGTTTTGGCCCGGCCTTGCTGAAGTGAAATGTTTGCCAAAATGTCATTATGCCAGTGCTTCACTGGGCTGAGAACAGGTTAAAGCAAACACAGCTTGTCACAGAGACTGGTGAAGAATAATGAACAAGATACAGAAGACTGCGCTGGTGCTCGTCACCAAAAGCAAGAAGAAGATGTACCTGTTCCCATCTAACAGTGACCCCCCCTGCTCTTGGGCAATGCTCTGGCTGTAAGATCTCCCCACTGGTCTGGCCAGCTGCCCTCTGCTTTTGGAAGAACTATAAAAGCACCCCCAAATTCGCCACGACTTTGGAGGCCCTCCCCACAGATGAAGACGCATCTATTAGGCTGAAGACTTCTCCTTCAGATCTACGAGGATTTCGTCTCATCTGTTGGTAGATATTTCCCCTATACCCTCTTTCCTAAATCTTTTTCTCTTTCTTATTTCTCTCCCTCTGTCGCATTGAGTTTTTGAGCATAAATAAACTGTTTGATTTTTTAAGTTGAAGTTGATTTTCCCTTGTTACTTTCGCAGTCTGAGGTCAAGTTAAAAGAACCTACACGAAATCTCGCTTGTAACTAAGCGGATCGTGACAGTATCCCGCGTGGCTATAAGCACCTAACGGCTGTCTTCAGACAAACGCAGATTTTCCACTGATTCCTTCTAGTGTAATTGGGTTTTCTCGCAAAATTTCCCCCTGGCGAGGCGAGAAATTCTTCCCATAGGAGCGGCAATGTCCGCGCCGGCGGCCGGGGCGCGCTGCCAGGTCGTGCCAGCAGGCGGCGCTCGGCCCCCGCGGAGGAGCCGGTGCGTGTGCCGGCGGGAGCTTCTCCCGGCAGCAGGACGGCACCGAGCCCTTGGGACACGATTTCTTTGCAGCGCTCGGAGCCGCGCCGCAGGGCTCTCTGGAAAACACTGTACGCCTAGTCTGTTCCAACTCACATCTCCAAATTCAGCCGAAAAAAGGGACTGGAGAAATACAGCCGGATTTCTCTTTCCCCCTGTATTTTTTTTTTTTTTTTGGTTTTATTTTGTTTTTTTTTGGTTTTTGTTTTTGTTTTTTTTTTCAGGTTGCTCCCTTTGTACACACAAGAGCAGTCTGCTTGTACCCCTCTTATTTCTTACCCTGCCACGGTGTGATTTAACTGCAGTCAGTCGGTGCTCTCGTTTGGAGCCCAAAATACTGCATGTCTTTCCACATGGGCAAGGCTGGGAAAAGATTGAAAATCCAGCCCTCATCAGAGTCTTTGATTCTCTTGTTTGTTTGGAACATTCATACAGCAACATTAGAGACAAAACATCTTGAAGAGTAAGGAAATGGGACTGTGAAATATGGTATTTTGCAAGAAGACTTAAAAGCAGACATAGCATCCACAAATTGTTTAGTTCAAATAGCATCTATGGAAGAGGGACAGATGACTGGTTTATACTGAGTTTATTCTACTTTTTGTTGAAAAGTTCCCCATGTATACAATGCTGGCTAGGACAAATTAATGGGACAGATAATGGGTACTCTATCCTTGCTTGAAAAGGCATAAAATGATTGGGATGTTAATTTTCTAGAGGCTGAAGTTTGGATGCGTTGTCCCTCTCTGCTATGATGGTCATCGTTGACTTGCCATGCCATGATTCCTACCTGCTGGGATATTTCAGTGGGAGTCTGCTGCTTCTCTGGGCTCACTCAGGACAGGTTGCATCTCTGAATTTTGCCTCCAAGCTTTTGCATTTTCATGCTGCAAGTTCACAGTCTCCCACAACATCCTTCTCTTCAAACTGGAGAGTGATGGAATGGATGTGTTAGATGGATTAGGGGTTGGTTGGATGACTGCATCCAGAGAGTAGTGGTCAATGCCTCAGAGTCCCAATGGGCATCAGTCATGAGTGGTGTTCGTCAGGGGTCTGTACTAGGATAAGTGTTATTTAGTACCTTCATTAATGACATAGAATATGGATTCAAGAGCACCCTCAGCAGATGACATCACGCCGAGCAGTGCAGCTGATACATATGAAGGGCAGGATGCCATCCAGAGGGAGCTGGACAAACTTGAGATGTGGGCTCATGGGACTATTATGAGGTTTAATAAGACCACGTGCAAGGTGCTGCACCTGGATTGGGGCAATGCACAGTATCAATACAGGCTGGGGGATGAACAGGTCGAGAGCAGCTCTGCTGCCAAGGGCTTGGGGGTGCTGGGGGATAAGAAAATGGATGTGACTCAGCAACGTGCACTTGCATCCCAGAAAGCCAAACGTGTCCTGGGCTGCATCCAAAGCAGCGTGGCCAGCAGGGCGAGGGAGTGGATTCTGCTCCTCTGCTTCACTCTGGTGAGACCCCACCTGGCGCTCTGGGGTCCTCAACACAGGAAGGACATTGACCTATTGGAGTGAGTCCAGAGGAGGGTTAACAAGTTGGTCAGAGGTTTGAAGCATGTGTCCTCTGAGGGAAGACTGAGAGAGCTGTGATTGTTCAGCATGGAAACGAGAAGGCTTTGGGGTGAGCTAATTGCAGCCTTAGAGTACTTGAAGGGAACTTACAGGAAAGATGGGACAAGAGTGGGTAATGACAAGACAAGGGCGAATGAGTTCAAACTGAAAGAGAATAGGTTTAGATTAGTTTAGGAAAAAGTTCTTAACTGTGAGGGTGGTGAGGTACTGGAACAGGTTGCTCAGGGGTGTTGATCCCCCATCCCTGGAAGTGTTCAAGGCCAGGTTGGATGGGGCTCTGAGCAACCTGGTCTACTTAAAGCTTCCCCCTCCCACGGCAGGGAGGGTTGGAGCTGGATGATGTTCAAGATGCCCTTCCAACCCATTCTATGACGCTATGAAATTCTCCACCACTTGCCTCTTGCTTGGTAAATTCAGCCATGGATGCTGACCCAGCTCCCACACTGAGCAGTTTGACATCCTATAACTTCCACTGCTCCTGAGGCTGCTGCTGGTGAGACATCTGTTGCCACTGCTTCTGAAAACACGTGAGAGCTGCTCTGCAGCACAGTGACAGATTGGAAGTGCTAAAGCCACATGGCAGCAAGCTGTGAAAACTTTTCCACAGCTTCTGTGTATTTGCAGTGGCATTTGCAATGGCATGGAGCACTGTTTTCATCTGCGCTGGCTGATAAGAGGATGAAAATGACAGTGGCTACGCAGAAGGAGCTAGATGGTGACAAAAGAGGCAGAAGAATTTTGAGGACTGAGGTTTGTTTTTAGTTGGTTCTGGCAATGTTATCCAGAAATCAGAAAAATCCCAGCAGAGTGGGTGATATACCTGAAATACTTGGAATATATGCTCAAGTAGCTCTTAATAATGGTCTATGCCACCTGGATGTCACACCGTGGGCTGTAGCAGCCTGTGTAAACATGGCTGTGAAAACCACAGTCTGCAGCACTTGCTTTGCTCCAAGTCATAGTTGAAATAGGATCTCTAAGCAGACAATTCCTTTCGACTTGGAACTTGACTAGATTAGAATGAAATAGTATTCCCCAGCACTTTGAGCCACTCTAATGCGAAAAATCATCATAAGTAGTTGCAGGCCTTTGTTATATTGGAAAAAATTTGATGGCAAGTTGAATCTTCAATTACTCTGAAAAAGATGCAAAATATTCTTTTCCTTCTCCCATCTCTTGAACTAGAAAAATTAGGCTGCCAAAGAGTTTTTTTTTCTGGCATAGCTCTAAGACTTCTGTTGTCATGGAGATGTCAATTAACGGGATTGTTTTTCATGTTCTTAACCTAGCCGTGCCAACTAAGCTTTTGCATGCAGACCAGTTCTTACACCAATCTGAAAACTGATAATATAGGAACTGGACTTTCTGTTTAACAAATTCTCTTCTGAAGACTTCACTGTATGCCTTTATGGTTTTTTTTCTCCTCAATACCATACTTTATTAAGCAAATGAATGTATGGGCATGCATTGCATACATACAAATTGGAAGATGTTGTAAACACAGGTTTTGTTCATTCACACAGATATAAGTAATCTGAACTTTATTGGCATGTCTGGCTCTGTGCAGGTCCTGCAGGTGTGTGTTGTAAGGTGCAGGTTGTTCCTGTGCTTTGTATGATCTGCAAAGACACTCTTATATAACATAATGCACAAATATGTGCATATGCACAATGTCTGGCATCATGCATGTGTCAAATATACAGGCATGTGTGTAGTGCATGCCTGAGTGAATGATTACATATTTTGTTGTGTAAATACAAAATGTTTTATATTTTGTACGCTGATTTGTCATAAATGTGTGAGAGTGTATAGAATTCAATGAAGATATTTTCGTGTGTGCAGCGTGACAGGTACATGAGACTTAAAGCCTGGAAAGCATATTTTTGAACACATCTAACTGTATTTCATAGTAAATTCTACCTTTCCCATGAAAAATACTTACAAATTATTTATATTTTCAGTGGAGCTCTGTGCATACCATGATTGCTAAAGGGCTGCAAAAAATGTTGAACAGGAATAGATTACAACAATTTCCTAGATATTTTGCACTGGAGCTCTTCAGCTGTCTCTTCTACCTCAAGAATCTGTGTTTCTTGGAGCACATGAATATTGTGTGCTGAGTAGAAATGCTTGCTGTCTGCCAGCAAAATGTTGGTAGTGCCCTTTGTTGGCTTCCCTGGGGAGTTCTTGAAAATCACTTTGAAATACAACAAACAATAAGTTCCCTAAATGCTTTTAAACAAGATCAAATTAGAAAAAGGCTTCACATTGAAAACATAATTTTCAATTAGTATCTATTCAATGGGAATGGGAATGAGGTGGGGGAGAGCTGGCATGTGAGATAAACTGGATTTGTTAACATGCCTTGAAAACGCTTGTTGGCCAGCATGTCTTTTCTCCCTTGCGAATACCTTGCTGTAATTTGGTGACATTTCCATAGTCTCTCTGCTCTTGTGTTTCAGACAGAAATGAACTCTGCCCAGCAGGAGGTAGACTTGAGACAACCACCAGTAGATTGTGTTTATACATCATGTGGAGAGCTGAGTGTTGCTGCACAGGCTCAAAGCTGGGGAAGGAACAAGTATTTTCTCTCCTCAGTCCCTACCACTATTGCTGTCCACCACTTCATATATGAGAGCACTGAACAGGGAAGTGGATGACTGAATGACCAGACACCAAAGTGACATCTCATTCCCTCAAGAGCAACTCAATGTGTCTTTGGTGGCACTGATGTGGGAGGTGTTTTTACATGGATAGAGAGTGCTGGTCTGCAGGAAAGGCCCTGGGGACTCTTCACTACCTGAGTGCATTTTGTCAGTATTTCTCTCTCCTAACAGAAGAAGAGCAGAAAGTTACTTGCTGCTGCAATTGCTAACTACTAGAAGAGAGGCATGAAGCACACCATAATTAGCTGTTTCTTTTGCCATTTATTAATTTATTAATTTATTAATTTATTCTCCCTCCCCTCCAATATGTGGCAGCATCCACCATTTTTCCCTGTTTTTTGGATAAGGGTCAGTGTACCTGGTCCTTTTCTTCCTGCTTTGATTTGCTTACATTATTTTGGCTTGGACCTTCTTTAGATGACCTCCTTGCCTGATCTCATTTTCTCTTTCCATTCTCACTTTTGTTTCTTGTTTTTGCTCTTGTTAGGAATTATCATTTTCTTGCCTTTGATCTCAGGAAATATCAGTCTTGCCACCTCTTGGCATGGCTATGCCATGATCTCTTGTCAATGTATGGAGTGGCCCATCCCTGTGTTCGTTTGTATGTGTTGTGTAGATTACCTGCCCTCCCTCTTGCATTTCAGTGCTCTATGCTGGAGATGTTCTTTCACATCTCTCTGTCTATCCCTGGCACCACAGGAATTCCTTGGACCAGTGCCTCTCAGCTCATCACCTGACCAGATGCTCAGTCCCTGCTCAGCTCAGAACAGACCCTGGGATGAGCAGCACTGCCTCACGTCCATAGCACTTATTTCCTCACCTTCATTTTCTGTTTTGGCAGCAGGGACTGAGACATGGTATTTGTAATGGTCAGGAGAATCAGCACAGCACCTCCTAGAAAGAGGAATCTAAAAATTCCTTTATCAAAGCGAAGGCCAGTAGCATCTGGTATTTTCAGGGGTTTTCTGTCAGGACACAGAAGTTCTAGGCGACTCATTTAACTAATTACATCTGCTGTGGTGAAAGTGTGAAGATATTGTCACACTGTTATGAATACTGTACCTAACTGAGTTTCTCTGCTTTTTCAACGAGAAAGAGCTAATTAAAACATTGTAGTGGTTTACTTTGCCTCCTCACACCAGGCGTTAATGTAATGTAGTGGTGTAAGTTCTCTGGCAGAACACCAGTGTACCCACTAAATTTACTTACTCATTTTTGTGATGAGATAAGGATTAGGAGAAATGCAAAGCAGGCTTCAAACCTTAAAAGGTGTAAAGATCGTTTATTAACAAAACTAAAAGAAAATAATAAGAATCAGAATAAAACTTCAAACACATGTCCTTCCCCCACTTCATCAATTGTCTTCTACCACCAACGTAAGGAGACACAACCTAAGATTTTTAGTCAGTTTACCACCTTTAAAATAGGGTTTCATCAGTTCAATTGGAAGAGGAGTCTCTCCTGCTGTACTACAGAGACCTTTCTACAAGAACACAGTTCTATTGTGGTTTCAATATCACAAGTGAATCAGCTGCCCGGAAAGGATCTGTTGGCATTGTAAGAGTCCTTTCCTCAACCTGCAGTTTTTCCCACAACTGCTGTCAAGGACTCATCTCTGTTTATTGGGGTACATTTTTAAGGATGAGCTGTTTGGTAGAAAAGCAAAAGGTCTTCTCTCTCTGGAAGCAAGACTTCTCCTATCCCTGGAGCAAGGGTTTTCTTTATTATTCTACCCTGAGGTAAGGGTTTTAAAATTTCCTTCTATTATTCTACTGTGAGATAAGGGTTCTCTTCTCTTCTCTGTGGTAAGGTTCCCCACTACCACAGTTATTTTAACTTCTGTTTGCTTTAACACGAGTGCCTTTGCTCAAGCTGCAGTTAGAACACTTTTATCCCCCCAACTGTACAATGAGCTACAAAGAAATGGTTTAATATATCTTAGTCCATTACTATGGCTTTACAGAAAGAATTTCAGCTTAAAGCATCTCCTCTTTCTCCTTTCTTTGGGCTTTTAGTCCCTTCTTCACTGACCTCGGTGTTTCCGTTGGTTTCTCTGTGTCTTCACCTTCCTAAGTCCATCTGTGCACTGAGAGAGTTAATCTCTCTTCCAGGTTCTGTAGATGATCACATGACCTCTGCTGGACAGCGGCTGAAAGTTGCTGCATTCCATTCCCACGGAAGGGGGGTCATGGGGAAACTGTGGCTGCGGCAGGATTTTCAGCCGTACCTCGCTCCTCGGAGTGAACCTTGCTTGGCCCAGCTGGGCCCAGCCCCGCAGAGTGGGGAGGGCCCCCATTGAGAGAGCTTGGCCCGGCCCTGAGCCCAACCTGGCCGCTCTGGAGAGCGGGGGTGGAGGGGTGTCTGGAATTTCAGCAGCCAAGCCCGGACTCCGTGGCAGCGCGCCGCGGGCTTATCCCCCTGCCTGGCAGTTATGGCACTCCCGGGGAGGGTGAGGGGCAGGGGTGGCCGAGATCTCTGCCGCCAGGCCCAGTTGAGTGGGCCTGTCTGGCCTGACCGGCCCCTCGGAGCCAGCAGGCTCTGGGTGAGTAGGCCTGGCCCTACCCAACAGAGCGGGGAGGGCCTGGCCGACCTGAGTGGGCTGGCAGGCTCCCTTGTTACCTCTGTGAAAGCCGGAAGCCAAGAGAGAGAAACTTGCCTTTCTCCTCTCTTAAGATGTGAATCACAGGGTGGACTTATTATTTAAGTGGTTACACAGAGTGTCTATCTTAAAATTAGCCAGCTAATTGGCTCTTTAGGCTTGAGGAAGCTGTACGTCCAGGAAACTGCAAAAATCCTGGCAGGTAAAAGCCTGAAGGAAGTTATGTCTGTAGGAACTTGTAAAAAATCCTTGCAGGTAAAAAAATTACCTTTTTTTTTCAAACGACCACAAATATGCAGCTAAGCAAATGACAGAGAATATGCATATCATGTTTGTCAGGGAGTGAAAGTACTTTTTTGAGGGTATGTGATGAATACACTTCAGTGAAGACAAGGGGATGTCTTAATTTCTAATAATAGAAGTGAGAACAAGAGAACCTTATAATAAAAAATTTCTAAGTACTTTTAACATTTTAGAGCTAAAGCTAGCATGTGGTTGTGTTTTGGGTTTGTGTTGGGAAGAGTGTTGATACTGGGGAGTTATCAACAGTGCTCTGCTGAGCAGTGCTCAAGGCCTTTTTTGCTCCTTGCCCCACCCCACCAGTGGGGAAGCTGGGGGTGCACAAAGAGTCGGGCAAGGACACAGTCAGTGCACCTGACCCCAGCTGACCAAAGGACATTCCATACTTTATGGCAACATGCTCAGCTTGTATAGCTGGGGAAAGAAGATGAAGGAAGGTGAGGGATGTTCAGAGCGATGGGGTTTCTTTACCCAAGTAACCAGAAGGTGTGATTGTACTCTGCTCTCCTGAAGATGGCTGAACACCTGCCTGCCCATGGGCAGCACTGAATTAATTCCTTACTTTGCTCTGCTGGCATGCATGGCTCTTGCTTTACCTTTTAAACTGTCTTTATCTCAACCCATGGGTTTTCTCACTTTTACCCTTCCAATTTTCTCCCCCATCCCATGGTGGGCAGTGGGCGAGCAGGTGTGTGAGGCTTGGTTGCTGGCTGTGGTTAAACCACAGCATTCTCACATTCCTTCTTTGTTTCTCTCATCTCTTTTCCCAGGCTCTGGAGCCAGAGGTGTTTATTATGTACATCCTCTTGTTATTCTCTGACAAACTGTCCCTCAACTCTATAAACTGGCCATTTTCCTGTCTCCCAACATCTCATCTGTAATACATTCTGAATGAGGACCAACGCCTTGATTCAGTGCCTTTTTCATCTCTGCATCATTTAGAGAATCCCAAGCAAAGCGTTATCTAGTATAATTATATCCTTTCATGATGGAAGTCTGCAGTTGCAATACAATCTACACATACTATGGAAAGCTGAGTATAATATATAGTTAAAGTGAAAAACAAATTCAATCGAGAACAGACATCATGTAATCTTACAACAGTTTGGAAGAGGCACAGGCTTGGCCTCAATTTGTATTTTTTAAAATAGTGTGAAACAGTGACTAGTGAAGATACGCGAGTGTCAGAAGAGTTTGTGGCAGTTTGTGGACTGTCTAAACTTTCTCCCTTACCTACACACTCCTCTTTCCATCCTGAATTTGTGACAACAGGAGACCACTGAAACACCTTCTCAGTTTTGACCTAGTAATGCCCAAACCATCTATTTTTCAGTCCAGACTGAACAAACTTGATAAGAACATCCTCTGCAGCTGTGTATTCCTTTGGGCTTTGTTTGATGCAGCACGGAGAACTGTCTCCTGGAGGGGACAAGCAGGGAACAGACTGTTTCTCTTTAGCTTAAGAGACAGTCTGGACTTTTTCTTCTGCCATAGGTTAAAATTTCTTGATTATTTACTGCTTAGAGATTGGCTAATAATACTGTCTGCAGCATGAAGAGCTCTGAAAGAGAGACCTATGATTGCCCTATTAAGATACAGACAGAAATATCAGCCACTGTCAAGGAAACAGCAGAAGGTTAGACTTCTGGACATGCATTTTTTAGAAGTTTACAATATGAACTGTTTCCTGATTAGTCTTATTGGTCCCAGTGAGGCATATCAACTACTCCCTTTCTCTTGCCATTGACTTTGTCCCTTTAGCAGCCAACTCAACTAGCAATTGATTATTTATATGAAACTTACCAAGGAGCAAGAGAAAATTAAATGTCTGAATCACAAATGGAATAGAGACAAGTTTCTTGGAAACACGGGTTGTTTTCTCAGAACTCTCCACGTCATAGATGAGTGACTCTGGTATCCCATGCAAAAGAGGAATTAGGCTGGGCTGTTCTGTCTTTAGATTTGTTTAGCCGTTCCTGGAGTCAACAGGCAACCTACTCAAATGCCATCTTGAATATACGTCAAGTGATAGATAAAGGGGAATTTTAAACCAGTCTTGATTATTCAAGATCCATGGGCACATTTTGATGATGCTGGTGCTCAAATCAAAACTTAGATCTCAAAGTACCTCTTTATATGTGAAAAAGGTATGTGAATCTCTTGCATGAGATATTCACATGTAACCCTTTCCCACCTGCACACCAGAAAATATTGGAGTAGAGCTGAACTAACCCAAACTTTTTGGTTCATCCCTATTAAAACCCTGCATAACTTCAATTACATTTTTAATTGTAAACAGGCTGTGGGTTTTTCTGTGCTCTTCTGAACAGCTGCAGTGTTCTCCCATGTGTTTCCCGTGTTTTATTGGCAGGTCACAGGATTTATGAGAGGGATTAGATTATATTGTTCCCTATGATAGCAGAGGACTGGACTCAATGACCCAGGCAGTCTCTGCCAACCCTACATCCCTATTTTCCTGTAGAGTATGTAAATGATATTAGGACTGCTGGTATGGAAGCCACAATGCTAATCTTTTTTATTATTGCTTTATCCATTTTGAGCTAGCATATCCAAATCACAGTGCTTGATTTTCTGTTGTCTTGCCACTTATGCTGTTATTTGAACTAACCCATAAAGGATGTCAGAACTCATCTGAATCAGACTGGAAAGGCTTGAAGTTCATTTTACACAGATGTAAAATGATTTCCTAGGCAGGGGGAGATCAGCCCCCCATGTATATTTTGACATACCCAAACTCCAAAGCCATTTTTGGACTGTTGGTCTGTGAACTGTCTTTTTTCAATGATTTAACACTTCAAAGTATCGACACGCCTGTGCAAACAGAAGATTAGAACATTCCAGGCAGAGGATTATGAAGGCAGGAGAACTTTCATGCAATGAAAGGCTTCTTTACATGAGAATTGCCATCATATATAAACACATAGTTTTATATATGATGACCAAATGAACTAATGAAGTCTGATTTCCTATGGTTTTGTATATTGTGGTTGGATTTCCTAGTATACGGTAATGTACACACTGCAGGTGAGGCATTTCAGATAAGTTTCTTCATGTGAACTCTAATGCTGAGTGAAGATGATCATATCTCAAAATTCTTCATTTTCTCACATAGAAAAAATACCAGGTAAGAGCAAGATTTACTTCCCAGCATTGTCGCGAGGGCACACTAACTATCAGAAAGAAGCTGGAGCGTTTTCTCCCATTTGTCCATTCATATGACCTGGTACAGTGCACTACTCATAGATTCAGGAAGAAGTGTGCTGCTTTGCAGCCCATCTGTATCACGGCCCACATCCAGTTCTGCAGCTGTTTAGCTGTGAGAAGCTATTAATTCAGAGGCAGGACTGCACATACTTTCCATGAAATGCTGGCTGCTCCTACAAGAGCCTCTGCCTGCTTTCTGTCACCCTGGAACTCATTACAGAATAAGCATTTTTTTTGTAATGACGAGCATATAATAAAGCACCCATTACCCACTCAAACACGTGAATCTTCAGCTTGGCTCTAAATAACTCTGCAGCTCTTTCATTTTATTAAGGCTCCAAAGTGGGCATTTTGTTGGCCTCTGTGATGTAGGGAAAATTAGATTGCTTTGCACTGCATGGCTCTTTTATTATAATAAATGCATTGAGGATTGAGCTCTTTAATTAATATCTGGAAAAGAAAGGGAAGGATCTACTACTGAAGCCCTTGGGACATCTCAAAGAGAGGGTGAGAGTTAGAATTAGCTGAAGAAAAAGAAATAAAGCAGCTTCCTGAAAAGAATCATCCTTGATACTCATTTTATGTCCAAATGCCATGGGAAACAGGATGTTTTTTTAGTGGGGGGGACATTTCAGGATCATCACAGAGAGCAAATGATGGTGTCATTTGGGTCAGCATCACATTTTGTCTGTCCCGAGTCACCTTCTCTGAAGGTTCCCAAAGCAACTGAACAATGACGATTTGGCCTTCTGCCCTCTGGAAATCTATGTGTAAAGGTTGTGGTTTCCTTTTTCCATCTGGCAAAGCGTAGCACTGGAAAATGACAGAGCAAGGTACACAGCAAGGAGGTCAAGAGCCTTTGAAAGCAGCGTTCCTCTACGCTCTCCTCTTCTGTCTGTGGTGTGCATGCAGTTTTACCAGTTATTTGTATTTTCAAATTTAGAAAACAACCTGCCTTTTTCTTGCTGGACAACCAGAAAGTTGGACTGGCAACTCTCACAGTTTCAATTGAACAGGCTGGGAGGGGATATGCTTCTGACACATAAAACCATTCTCCCAGGCTGGGTGGCCAGGACTGGAATAGGCCTCTTACAGATGTAACACGGACAACTCAAACACACAAAAAATTGGGAAGATTAAATACCTCCCAATGGAAACTTTGACAGGCTATACATCTCTCATAAATATTGAATTTGCATGTAAAATAAAAATGTAACGAATGAAAGAACAAGGCTAGTCTTTGGCAAAATGCATCAAATCATGTTGTGTTCTTGAAAGAATGTCAAGAACATGTAAGTGGTAAACACAAAATGAACTCTACAGTCTGCCTCCTAACTTGCCAGCTTAAATATTTAACATTTAAGAGACCCATTTTTTCACAGGACTGGAAGAATCCACTTAGAATCATAGAATGTTAAGGGTTGGAAGGGACCTTAAAGATCGTTTATTTCCACCAGGAGACATCTCCCTGATGTCTCACTAGACTAGATTTCTCAAGGCCTTATCCAACCTGGCTTTGAACACTGCCAGGGCTGGGGCACCCACAACCTCCCTGGGTAATGAGTTCCAGTGTCTCAGCAGTTTCACAGAAAGAATTTCTTCCTAACATCTAACCTCATTTCCCCTCTTTCAATTTGTACCCATTACTCCTTGTCCTAGCATTACACTTCCTGATGAAGGGTCCCTCCTCAGCTTCCCTGTAGGTCCCTTCAGATACTGGAAGGTATCCACACCATCTTCTCTTTTCCAGGCTGAATAATACCAACTTTCTCAGCCTGTGTTCACAGGGGAGGTGCTCCAGTCTTCTTACCAACTTCATGCTGTCTTCTGGAATTGTTCCAACAGCTCCATATCCTTATGTTGGGGACACTTTAACTGGATGCAGCACTCCAGGTGGAGTCTCACATGAGCAGAGTAGGGGGAGAATCGCCTCCTTTGCCCTGCAGGTCACACTCCTTTGGATGCAGCCCAGGATTCCATTGACTTTCTGGGCTGTGAGTGCACACTGCCAGCTCATGGGTTTTTCATCAACCACTGCACCCCTAGTCCTCCGCAGGGCTGCTCTCAAGCACTTCTCCACCCAACCTGTAGGTGTTTCTGGGACTGCTGCTATCCAGGTGTAGTTCCTTGTACTTTGCTTTGTTGAACTTCATGATGTTTGCCTCAGCCCACCTCTCAAGTGTGTTCTTCATCACTGACTCAACAAGTGTCTCCCCCTCAGTTCAAGAGATATTTTGTGTACCATCATTCACAGCAGTTCAACTCTAGTAACTGTTGGATGGTACTGTGAAAAGTGGCTTTTAATTTTTGTATATGTTTCATTTTTAACTTATGCCATTACGACAAAACAGCTATACTGCTTCTGGATTTGATGCCAGCCAGGCTGACATTAGTGGGAGTCAATGCACAAAACAGCATTGGGCAGTGCAGACAGAATCCAGTCATTCTCATTCTTACATCCATGGCCTCTGAAGGAGCTGTTTCAGCTTGGCTGCTTTCAAGACAGAATCAACCAAAAATGTTCATGTTACCAGGTTGAGTGAAGTTTAAAAGGGGTACGGTCTGGCCCCACAAATTTAATTCAGATAAGCTTTTACAAGAAATCACTCACCCTTGAGAAAGTGGGCTTGCAGCTGCACCATGTAAAGTGGACTAAAATGGCACAACAGCTCCTTCTTGTCTTTTTTTCCAAACCTGTTCTAGAAAGGCATAGGGAGAGGCTGGATACACGGGACTGACTTGTAGCATCCTTTGGTAATTAAGATCTGAATGGCTGAATGACTTTGACAAATTTCTGAAGCACTGAACTGAAAAAACAGGAGCAGATTTTCTTTTGGCATGCTAATACAAGCCTCTGCTAGAGCAGCTCCAAGGAACCATGTAAATGCAAATTAAGTCAGAAGATGAGTTTATGAAACAAACACCAAGTTTGTCTTTCATTCTCTTTACTTTGATCTCTGCTACCAATTAAAAGATAAAAAAAATTTACAGCACATATAAGTCCAATTAGATCTTGTAATGAAATCCTCAAGTACTACTGAGGTGGAACTTGCAATAATTAGTTTTGATACATAAATAAATTTTCCAATTGAAATTTTGTTCTTTTAAGCTCATGTTCCACTTTGAGTTCATAGTGTTTTATTATTTCACTAATATGTAAGAAGTAGCTTCCAATGTTTCTGTTCCCTTGGTTCTTACAGCCTCTATGCTAATGCATTAAAAATAACTAGAGCTAATGACAAATCTAATAAGTAATTATTCTAGTGGCAATGCTATGAACTGGAATTTTAACTTTAGGAACAGGTGAAAAATATTCATAGCCCCTTAGTTTCACACCCTCACCCATCCAGAGAGGGACAAAGAAACTGGATTATCAAGGCACTGAAGGCTTAGCATAGATTTTACAAGTGAACAGTCAAAGTCATGGCTAAGATGGTGTGCTTGAAGCTATGATGGGTTTTGTAAGCAGCTAATAATTTCACAGGCTGCAGTGAAGATTGTCTCCTTAGTGAGGTTATTGAATAAAACCCCAAATATCTGTCCCACATCCCCTTTCTGGAAAAGATTTAATGAATTTATGCAGGTAGAGCTCAAACCATATATGGGTATAACTTTTTACTTGTTGCTTTACTACACTCCTCTAAGACTTGTTTTCATTTAAACAAAGATACAGTCTTATAGTTTACACTAGGATGATACACAGAAAGGATGGTCTTCTGGCTAAAAACTATTACAAAAAGTAAAGATCATGAAAGCCCCTTTCTCCATACTGCACATTTCTGAGATGATATAGACCTTCATGCCTATACCTTCAGAGGGTCAGAGCCTGTCCCCTTGGTGCTGGCAGATTTACGTCATTCAGGTACTTGAATCCATGCTTTGAAGGAGAAATAAGAGTGTTGTAAAAATAAATACATGAATATTTATAAGAAACATATGGAAATTCAGATAAAAGTTGATTTAGTCATTCTTAAACAGCAATGTTTTCGGGTGTTTGTACCATGGCACTGGGAATGAGTGACTGCACACAAAAGATAGGCAGATGCTAATTACCATCGCTCATGTCCGGCTTATCTTCAACAGCCATAGACATTCAAATGACAGGGGCTTTCCAAGTCTTGCAGGATTCAAGGCATAATGTTGCAGCTTCTACCAGGTCTGCCTCCTCTAAAATGCTCTAAGCCCAGTCTACTGACTTTTCACCTCAAAAGACTCTTCTTGGGACTCCAGTCTCAGCTGTCTTATCAGCGTATTGCTCATGCTGTCTTCTTGCTTTCTTCTGACTGACTCTCTGTGCAAGTAATCCTAGCTCTGTCAAAATAATTTAATGCTACATCCTTGTTGCACGTCTTAGAGTTTATCTTTGCTGCCATAGAGGGAAACTCAGGTAAGGCTTGGGCATATACATTTCAGACCTAAGTCAGTGCAGACAATAGAAGGGGGAAAGGCCAGGTTTATTGTCCCACAACACAGTCTGTGGTCAAAAGAAACCTTTCTGGGAAGAATATGTCGAACTGCAAGGGGCTGGGAGTTGGTGGACATGGTAGAATAATGTGCCTTATACTCCCTGATAGCTTCTGTTAATTAAAACACCTTCCTGCTCCAAATACCACAGAAGCCCATGCAAAGGACTTCTCACCCGATTTGCTCTTTATAGATATTTACAATTAATACAGGCAGGCCACACCACCTTTACCTGGCTACAATGCTTGTTCTGATGGGAATATTTTCAGCATCACAAATTGCAGATCCAGCCTGATATATGCTGCCGGCTTTATCAATCTTGCTAAAAATCTCACAGTTTTTATTTTTCTTTATTCTTTTTTCTGACATCAGGATTACATCAGTTTCTATGGCTTTCAGAGGGGATGCACAGACTGGCTTCATTCCATCTAGTCTGGGATGTTTAAGTCAAGCACTTCACCGGGGATCAAGGTATAACGATATCTGTAATCAAGGGAAAGAAAGAGATGCACCTCCAGAGGATTACTCAGATTTAGCTAGTGAGAGGTTGTTTTGTAGTAACATCCCTTAGATTAACAGAACATGACAGCTAACTGAAGTAACATGAATAGTCTGGAAGCCTTATAGTTGCATTAACATGGGTCTGTATCCCAAATTTACAGTGAAAGCACATCTCTGAAATGTGGTGGGTTTGAATGACATACACTGTCCATGCACTCCTTCCAGGGTACAGCTGGAGCCAAGCCAATTTACAATGTTGTTTCACTACCTTAAAAATAACTGTCAGTGAACTCCCAGCTCAAAATACAGCTAATGGCAACATGGCTACAAAAGTCTGCTTTTCTCTCTGCTAGCAGACAACAGGCATTTTTCAGCCCATGTCTGTTTAGGCAGTGAAGGTATCAGCCATTTGATGGGGTGCTCCCTCATGTAATTTGCTGTAAATTAGTGAAAACAAAAGAAAAAACTTGCTTGTTATCACTCTCAGCAATTGTGACCGAAATAAAAGGTCTTTTATAAGATGAGTCAATCAAAATCTCATTTCTTTGATGTCAAAATAAATGTCTGAGTATCAAGGATACTAAATCCCACAAAAAAACATGCTTAGGACGTGTTACAGACTACCACTTACAAGGATAAGAAAGTTTAATTATCTCATGGATCATGGGGAATCTGAATATTAATTGCATTTCATCCTCAATGAATCATTTTAATTCAGGAAAAAAAGGTGAAATGTCTTTTTTCAAAACATCTGTCAGGAGCCAGGCAGCAGAGCAATCCAAGGTGTCTGGTCTCAGTGTTTATCAGAAAGTCTGTAAAATAAGCCAGTGTGTGGGTACACAGAGAAACAGCCCATCAGCATCTACTCAGTCCATGCACAGTCAGCAGGGACACTGTGGGGGGACTGTGACCCCCAGTCTGCCAAACTAAACCAGGGCATTCCTCAACTTGAAAGGGGAGGTACACCAGTGATGGCATTCCCGGTGTTCTCAATGAGGAAAAGCATAAATATTTTTTTTCCACGTTTTAAAAATGCTCAAACCTGTAGTGGCACACAGCTTCCCTGAGTTTATCCCTCCCTAGGCAGGCCCTTAGAGAATGATAAGATGGGTGACAGCATCAAGAACAACAGTGTGTTCAGTCCTCATGTGACGGTGGCATCGAGACTCAATCAACAATGGCAAAACTTCCAGTTCATGCTCCATTTTCCCATCTCCTTGGTAGGGTGTTGTGGACACTGTTCTGGAGAGGAGCAGGGTGTCACACCTCCACCCAACAACAATGTGCTGTTGTGCCTTGTTCCCTTGGTCAAATAATGAGCGAATTTAAACAGGATTGAAGATGCAAATAGGCAGAGGAGATAAGACTTTCTTCTCCACACAGAGCTCNCTCGCAAGCTCTGCCTTCTCCTTCATCCCAAAGATTTCCTCAAATCTGCAGACATGCTTTTAATTGAAAAGTTTAAACCATCAATCATATAGAAGAGCTTGCCACATTCTGCACTGCCTACCACCTGCTTACAAGGAAAAATAGAAAGTACCAAAGGAGCATATGAATTGAATTGTATTGAAAATTTACTCAGTCAATCTTTTGGGACCAATTCTTGTCTCCCAAAACTGATTTCACTGCACTATTCGTCTTGGTAATATAACCAGAAGTGTTTTCTTCCTTCTGGGAATTGAAATGCCCCTTGCTGTAACCTGCCCAGCATCTGAAAACATTGGGGATCCATTACCTACTGAGCAAAGTCCAAACCATTAAAACCTTTCTATTCTCCCTTGTAGCCCACTTGTAGGTACCCTCTGTTCTGAACAGAAAAGACAGCTGTTGGGCCCTATAAAGCATTTTTTCAGAGATACTCAGTCAAGTGCATGCCAGAACTAGCCTGCCCTACTGTCCAGCAGTGAAAATAGAAGATTGTGATAGACCATGAAATAGCAGCCTTTACATTGGATTTAAACACCACAGCACTTAAATGTTGCTGTTTTACTCTGTTTCTGAAGAAAAACTGATTTTCTTTTAGCTAAAGCCTTTAATAAGAAACATAATTCTGAAGCTGCAGATTTTTGGTGTTGACACTGAGAATGGGACATTAGAAACATGGAACCACAGAAATGTTTGAGTTGGAAGGAACCCTAAAGATTACCTAGTTCCAACCTCCTTGACACTGTAAGGGACACCTTCCAGTAGACCAGGTTGCTCAGGGCCCTATCCAGCCTACCCTTAAACACTTTGAGGGATGGGACACTTGCAGCTGCTCTGAGAAACCTGTTCCAATGTCTCACCAACCTCATAGTAAAGAATTTCTTCCTTTGAACCAATCTAAACCTGCTCTCTATTAGTTTAGAGCCATCCCCCCTTGCCCTATCACTACATGACCTCGTGAAAAGTGCCTCTTTGGCTTTTTCGTAGGCTTCCTTTTGGCACTGGAAAGCAAATTAAAGCATGGTGTGCAGGCAGGTGACATTGCAGTTAGCTCTCAGCTATCAGTATTTTTGCAAAGGCGTATCTCTAACATGTTTGTATTGAACACTGAAGTACAAGAAAACCCTTATGACAAGAACCAGACTTTCTTCCTGTCTTAAATATTCCCCCAAAGGGTCTGTTCCCAAACATCCTTGGTATCATTTCTTGCCTTTTCTCAATCCTTCTTTCAAGTCTTATTCTAGAAGATTGATTTGTCTGTAGTGTGCATGGGAAATCCTCATATGTCCACTCTACGCAAGCCTCTAGTCCAAGCAATTTCTCACCTGCCACTACTGTGATCTATGAGAACAATATATATTGATTAGTGGCTGGACATGAAACTGTGCAAGGCTGAAGGACACTTCTTTTATTGAGAACCAATTCCCTGCTTGCTCCATTTTCCTGTTATGAGCTCCAGAAGCAGAGATTAATGACAGCCGTTCCACTTGTTTAAACAGCTGATGTCTCAGGCCTAGATCCCACCTGGGGCTCCTGTCTGGACAATAACAACAGGCCATTTCTGAGCTAAGCAAAGAAACACTGTAAAAACCAGCAAAGTTTTAGCTTCCAAGCTGGCAAAGAAAATAATTTCTTCAGGAGCAGAAAACTAGTTGAAGGACAGAAAATGAGAATCACTATGGGCAGCCACAGAATTTTTAGTATAGTCCATTACTACTGAATTTTCATAGACACAAATAGCAAAATGCAGACATCGCTGAGGTGAGATGCAGCTGTTGGATATGAAGAGACACAATTGCCATAACTATATGATGGATGTGCTCGTGGTGAATGAAATATAGAAAATGACAGGGTCAATGATAATAAATGTGTAGAGAGGGAGGGAGAAGGTGGAAGAATATAACAACCAAGAAGAATAGGAAAAAGCATATGGACCCATTTTGGGCCCCTAAAGCAAGTGTTTATGACACAGAGAATAAAGAGGATATAGACAACAGGACAGCAAAGCTGGACCATGGTTTAAAACCAGTGCTTTAAAGAATGGTAACCTAGGAGCAAGCTTGACATTTCTAGTTCCACACCAAAAGACCAGGATGAAGATATACATGGCCCAAAAAAAGATGTAGGTTGCTTCGCTTCTTCTTTGGCTGCAAGAGAAAGAGGCTGGCAATATTAATGAAAGATAGATGGTGTTGCTGCTTCATGTGCTACAGTTATTCTTTGTTTAGAGGACTTTAGATTCCAAGATTCTTGTTCTGGTACAAAATAAAATTATTGGAAAAAGTGACCACAAATAATAGCTAGATAAAAGGACTACTTGAAATACTCCTACAGGCGAGTAGTAAGAGCTCATTGCTTTCTATTTCTTCAATAGCTCTATAGTCAGGTAAATAGTTTCTTTTACTATAACATATATACATATTTCTTAAGAAATAAGAAATAGGCATTATGCAGCCATCAAGCTTTCCAATTATATTTTCTTGCCTCATTCCATCTGAAAAATACTAGCTGAGCTTTGAGTTGCATTGCATACCATTGTTACATTTTGTAGCTGCCCTTAACTTGCAGAGATGGGGGAATCTGGAGAGTGTTATTTGGCTGCCATTTATTTGACTAAGAAACAAAAAGGGAAAGGAAATACTCAACCCTCCACCCCTGTCATCACCACTTTGTCTATCTTCATCTGTCGTCCACACAGGCTCTTAGTGATTAAATCTATAAGCATTTTCAGACACATTGAGTAAGTACTGCTGAATCAGGAGAATCACAATTTTGTCTCAGCAATGAGTTAATATTTTAAGCCTCAAGTTAGTTAAAGAACTTTTACACCTCCTTGATAAAACCCCAGCTGTTATTTTCAGAGAACTTGAGCCAGAGGGGAGCTCTTAGATCCCAGTTTCTGTACTCTGAGAATTTTGGGAGAATGAAGAAAATGTTATTTATCTGTGGTGACCTGGTTTGTCTCCTTTTCCTTGTTTTGGGCAAAGAAAAGCTACTAAACCTCACCAATGCAGTGAGGAGGCTGGGCTGGCCTGGCATAGCTGCTCTGAGGTGTTCAAAAGGACAAACAAAAAAGTCTGGAGGGGGCTTATTCTGCAAGGTGCTTTGGCCTCAGTGAGCTGCAGAACAGCCTGGCTGAGCTGCTGCTGCCGTGATGGAAGCAGATGTTCTTGTCTGCTGACCGGATTATGCTACTCTGCAGTGACAGAGTGCTATTCTTGGTATTGACAACTTGATAAAGGTTGCCATTGCCTGGGCTGCTTGGGAGGTAAATAAAGATGGGAACTTCTCCCTGGAAATTTTGTAGTTTTTATTGATATGTCAAAGAAGACCCTGGCTTTTGAGCTTACTTCATACTGTTGCTTTGGGCTTTTGTGTAACTATCAGGCTTTCCTGTGCATCCTGATGAATCAAAGAGGTTGCTATGTAAAAGTCAAATAATGCATCCTCAAAAGCTGAAATTTTGAGATGTCAGATAAAGGATTTTAAGGAGAGAAGATGGTGGCAAGCTGCATAAACCCCCCAT
Source organism: Picathartes gymnocephalus (assembly GCA_013390045.1). Taxonomy (NCBI): domain Eukaryota; kingdom Metazoa; phylum Chordata; class Aves; order Passeriformes; family Picathartidae; genus Picathartes; species Picathartes gymnocephalus. Next base: position 60,491 of record WEKY01062131.1, read on the forward strand.
TTCTGCTGAGAAACAGCTTGACAGCAATTTCAGGCAAAGGAATCCTGGCTCTCAAGTTAGGACTATATGAAATAAAGCTTCATTGATCCCTCCTGAACTGTCTCACTAAGTCTAGTTTGACTCTTCAAATAGCATTCTTCAAATAGGTCCTGATAAAATGACTCAACCTCCAATGTAAGTCTTTAGCCACTCCTTTCCTTTTGCAAACAACACATAAATGTCAGAGTGGTTTTACTGACCTCGATAAATGCTTGCAGGCAAGCAGGGATGATCCCAGATGCTGCCAATAGGAGGACATTAAGATTGATGTTATGTTTCCACAGACTGTGTCAGCTGAGAGAACCTTTGCAGTTTTACAGTCTGGTGGTAAGCTTGAGTCTGGTGTTGTTCAGGCAAGAGACCAGGGCTGGCTGAAGCATGGAAGGAAATACCAGGAAATTGTCTTCCTCCATTCCATGTCTGGTAAGGGCTGAGCAGCACCATACAGGCAGCTCCCATACAATCAGGTGGGATGGTGCTTGGAAAAAAGCAACTTGAAAGGGAGAAGCTGCAGAAATATTGTTCTTCTTCCTACTCAGTAC
>WEKY01062134.1:0-42312 GCA_013390045.1 Picathartes gymnocephalus
GTTCACAGGCAAATAAATGCTCAGAATGACCTTAAAATTACAAATTGTTAGTAATCCAAAACCTGTTCCATTTTATCACAGAGACAGACCAGAGATGCCCAGACTATCAGAGAAGGTACAAAATGTTTACCTGGTCAGGAAATACCCACAGATAAAGCACAGCACACAAATCTCTGCATTGAAATACAGAACACCAAAGAGTGTCTAAACACCATTAAGGTTCCTCCTACAAGAAAAGGCCAGGAATATGATAAAATAAGACAACTTACTATAATTTTGAGCTCCAGGACCCTAAGCCTATTTTTATTTTTAAAATATTTTTAAGAATAAAGTAGATAAAGTGCATCAAAGGCATCACAAAAAGCAACAAACACTTACTTTGTGGTGGCTCTGGTTGCTCAAGGCATCTCTCACTGTGGGAGGGCTCCACCCTGTCACTTCTGGCCTAATCACTTCACACCGACGTTCATGGCCCTGCACACATTCTTCACTGCCTTTACCTGGCTTTTTCCCATCAAGGGACACGTAGCCATTATCAGTTTCAGTAGATTTATCTATTGAGTTTTTTGCTTTCTTAGATCTATATTTAAAACAAATACATGTATTAAATTAATTATTCTTTCAATTATTTCCCAGCCTAAATCCTGCTTATTCCTCTTAATCACTGTTTTAGCTTTACTAAGATGTCCACAAACTAACAATATTAACATTTTTTATGCCATATTTGTAACTATTTAATCTTCTAAATAATACCCATTACCCTCTCCTAAAATTGTTATAAAACAAACTGTCAGTGTGTGAAAGAAACGTACATCACTAGCTACTGAAAGAAGAGAAAAGGAAGCCTGTTGTAAAATTAAAACTTCACAGCAGCTTTGGCAATAGAAGAACCACAAGCCTCAAATTGAAAGAGAAATCCCTTTTTTCTATCTTAACAAATAAGAGGTATGCTAGCAGTTGCTTTAATAATTATTAATTCAAAGCAAGCATGCAATTTCCTGAAGCTGCAAACAAACGTGCTGTTTAGTACTCTGTACAATGATATTTGGTGTTGCTTTTTGTTGGTTTTGTACACTGATATTTGGTGTTCTGCTTACTGACAATCCTACTAAACAGAAAAGGATCTGCTCTTTTTTGTATTATCCAGTAATACCCCAGCAACATTTTTCGATATCTCTTACAAACACACCAATTAATCTGTTTGTTAAAGGACAAAATCTTAAGACCACTTGCACTGGTGAATAATCTCCCATAACATCCTTTAGAACCAAGGCCCTTTCCTAGACAACAGATGTACCAGCAAGACTACCTCATGCAAGAAGAAGGCTCTCTCAAAGCAAACATTTGGATGATTAGACTCCCAAACTGGAAAGTGCAGTGGATGAAGGAATGAAGAGGACTAGCAACTTGCTGCCTTACTGACAGGGACTTTTAGTCTTCTCTTAAGCTTCTATATTGTCAAAGTAAATTAAATTTTGTTTTTTAAATTCTCAGAACACTTGGTGGGGAAAGGGGGGAGAGAAGACCAGAGGAAAGTGTTATAAATAAGGCTTCTGAAATTTTTTATTTTTATTACAAGTAGAACACTGGGCATAGGTGAGAGAACTATCAAGAATCTGCTCAATTGATTTTGTGCTCCTGTGAGGGAATATACACTGCCTTTCTCTTTAAGGACTGAGGCATTCTGTGAGGGCTTGGATTACAAAGCAGAAGATTAAATTCCTCTTTAATATGTACATCAAACAAATTTGGAGAGTCGCCTCACATTCCTTCCAAGATAAGGTATCCCACATATAAAGTATGTGAAGTTCTGAACACAAAAAATGGCTAGGGACATATGGATAAAATAGAAAAAAAAAATCCAAAAGGAACCAATTCAGCTCACAAAATTATGGCATGCAGAGAAAATGGAATGAAGGGATGCAGAAAAAATGATCAAGAGAAGAGACAATGTTACTACGGTGTTTCATCCTCCTTTCCCATATTTAATTTCATTTTGTTACCCTAACTAGGAAAAAAATTAACATTTATATTTCTTTTAAAGAGAAGGAACTGCCTTTCAGTGGCAACTTATTGCATAATAATAAGTAAGGTCAGTTGTGAGTACTGAGGAAGTAGCACTAATATTAAATTATCTGCAATAAGGAGGAATCCAGATAAGCCAATCTGTAATGCATTGTTAAAAAATTTCTAACACTTTTTAAAAATTTCTAACAGTGCAGAAGTAAATGCAGTTCTCATCACAGACCCTCATCCAGTCAGAGACACTTCTTCCACAAGTTGCTAAACTGTATAAGTGGATTAATGGGACAACTCTTCCAAGTTGGATTTGAGAAATTTTTTTAGATTTTATACTTAAAGCTTTAAAGCTAGAAGAAGTAGCCTTAAACAGCTGAATAGGGACAGATAATAAAAAAAGAACATATGCATGTACACACAAATTTTTCAGATGGGATTTCACTACTCAAGCAATGTTTGAGTGCTAAAACAGCAAGACCAAAGCTACTTGTCTGGTACCAACTACGGCTCATTCTGAGTATCAGGGAGCTTGACTGAAGTTTTATTTGCTTCTAACAGAGAAGCCAAAGTTATTTTTTGTAAGACTCCCTAAATTTAAGTGTAAGCCTCAAGCCAGAAAAACATACATGTGGGATGAAAGTTAGGCTTTTGTGCATGTGTTTAAAAACAAAACAAAACAAACTCACAGTAGCAAACACAAACAATATATCCCTAGGTTTTCTAGAATTACTATATGTACATAGACTCTCAATCAACTTTTACAATTTTAGGCTGTAACGAGAAGTATTTACACAAAACAAACAATACCAGGAAAAAATACAAGGCCTTAAAAGGCTTGAATATATACAAAAGCTAAATGAAGAACCATTTTCAGTCTTATTCATACATTAGCCAGAGAAAATACTAAGGAAAAGTTAAATAAAGTTTCTGGAAGACTGTGGATTTTCACTCTGAAGTATTCTTTCAATGTATTTTCATTGGGGTTGATCACAAAAACTCTCTTCTCTGCTCCCGCTGCAAAACTTCTAGAGAAGTTACAAGATTTCCACTGGAGTAAGGACACACATGGAGCAAAGTCCCAAATCAGTACTACCCTCTGAACGCATCACCTGCTTGCATACTGCCCTCTTTTCCAGTAAAACTTATCAATAGTATTTTCTAAATTGCCCCTGTGCTCGATTAGAGTTTAGAATTATAATTTATAAGTCAGACTGAGTTCTGACAATTGAAAGTATATTTATTGAATACACAGTTCCAGTTTACCAACGATCTGCGCATAGGCAAATGGTGTAGGTACACAGGGCCCTGCCCTAACAGAGAGAATGTACTTTCTGAGGTTAATTTGAAATCTCATATTTATGACCTATACTTAAAATTCCAGAAAACAGTATGTCAAACCTTAATGTAAGTGAAAAACTCCTGAAAACAAATACTAATGAGATATTCTATATAAGACATTCTAATATGCTTATCTAAACAGTTTCCAAGTATGTCTTAAGAAACAGGACAGGGGTAGCTGTGAAGCTTCCTTGCACTGAGATTTCGTAAGATTTTCTTCAAGCAACATCACCAAGTAGTCAACGTACTCCACACTGTGCTCTTGCTTCCTCATTCCCAGCCCCACTCCCATTGTGCTGACAAAACTGTTTGCATTGCCATGAAAAAAATTACATGAAGAAACTGAACTGCATGTTCCCTGGGGGAAAAAAAGGTTATTTTTCATCTGGACAAGTTTGTATGGCTCTGGACATACAAACAGCTCTGCAACTGAAGGGGTAACAAAGGACTAAGGGCTGTTTAGAGTATTCTCAGTCACTCTGTGCTCTTTTTCCTGTGAAGATACTGTATATACCAAGTAGTCATCATGGAGGCTTAACATCTATATATATACACACACTACCTCTCATTAAATGGTTTAAACAAGTCTTTAGGGTAAGTTCCACATAGCCCTTCTCAACTGAAAATACTCTGAGCACAACAGCTGGAAATGCAAGGAAAGGAAAAAAAAAATTCCAACACTCTTATTGCAGATCAGTATCTTCAGTGAAGGGTAAACAAAAGTTTACAAGATTACACTTGAAACATACCAGAGAGTAATGCCCACAGACCTAAAGAACAGCCCTCCTGCCTATTACTATGACCCAGAGTTTATCAAAGGGAGCTTAACCCACATAGGAAAAAGTCAAACTCTCCTTTTACAGTATTTTTAAACATTTTTAAAACTTGTCCAAAGTTTCAAGTAGGTACTCCCAGAATGTAGCTTAAGTTTTACCAGTGGTTATGAGCACATATCACAGGTATGACAGACATGTTAGTGTTGCTGTATTTACAATGCAGCATGCACAACAAAACATCAATGTAATAACTTGCATTATCCCTTTTCTCAATTTAATACCACTTGAGTTTATTTTCAATTATTAATAAATGCTGATACATAGCACTCAAAATGCTGCATGCATAACGTGTCTCGCACATACAGCCACAGAAAAGGTTTTTTTAAAAACATTTTTAATAGCCTAATCAGCAGATTAATCATTTCCAAAGCAGCTCTCAAATGTAACAGGTTCAGATGTTTCTTCCAACCTTTACAAAATGTATCTTCAATGTTTTTTATAAACTAAATACTGTGTTTATTTGAATCCTGAAGGCTTTTCCTTCAGAAAAAAATGTGTGACTTGATGACAGTGACAGAGTTCAGTAAGCATTTTCTTGGAATAATAAGGAGGTAATGTAATAAAGTAGAATTAAAGAGTTGAATTTTTCTCTTGGGATTAAAACTGAGAAATTAAGTTGTTTTTTTTCCTGATAGCTTACACAGTGTACTCCTACAACAATATATAATTCAACTAAAAGTTAATTCTGTTCTTGTGAGATCCCACCTGGAACATCATGCTAAGCTCTGGGGCCCCCAGCATCAGTGGGACATGGCACTGTGGGAACAAGTCTGGAGNGGAACAAGGCGGGAGGAGGGACAAGAAGATGATCAGAGGGCTGGAGCACCTCTCTTGTGAAGACAGGCTGAGAGGATTGGGGTTGTTCAGCCTGGAGAAGAGGCTCCAGAGAAACCTCTAAGCACCTTCCAGAGCTGAAGAGAGACTTTTTACGAGCATGGAGTGACATGACAAGGGGCAATGGTTTCAAATGGAAAAAAGGTAGGTTTAGTTTTCATTACTAGAAAGAAATGATTAATTGTGAGGGTGATGAGACAGAGCAGGCTGCCCAGAGAAGCTGTGGCTGCCCCATCCCTGGAAGTGCTCAAGGCCATGCTGGATGGGGCTCTGAGCAACCTGGTCTAGTGGAAAGTGTCCCTGCCTATGCCAAAGAAGGGAGAACTAGACGATCTTTAAGGTCCTTTCCAACACAAATTGTTCTATGACAATTCAGTATTTTATCAAAATTATTGCATCGGCATTTGCAAAAGTCAAGAAATAACACATTAGTCCACTTTCAAATACTCAGATGAGTTTGCTATTAAGAGCAAAAATTAGATCAACAGAAGTTTAATCATTACATCAATATTTACTTAGTTAGAAAAGGGATAGTGCATCTCTAACACATATGTAGCCTTGAATAAATACAAACCCTGATAAAAAGAAAGCAGCATGCCAGATATCTCTGAAGACAGCGCCAATACTGCAAGAGGTGCTTGTACCGTAGCTCTGCACTGTTCCCTCCTGTGTGTTATCTGTGGTACTAGAGCCATCTCCTTCCCTATGTACTTCCAAATGTGCTGCTTTCCTTAATTTCCTTCATCAGAAGAGATTAAAATGGGAAGGTAGTTTTGTAAGTGCAAACTGCTAGTTCTGTGTTCAGCAGTTTAAGCATGCAAAAAAACAAGCAAGATTTCAAAGTATTTTGCTAAAGCTTTGTCATATCAATTTAATAAACTCCCTTTAATAAAACAAGCATGATACATTCATTAATACAATACTCAAACACAAAACACATTTCATCATCAGAAGCTAAGACCTACAAAAATCACTGCTGCAGTGTTTCCCATTTTAATAGGGCAACTCACTGTAGCAAACCACAGTCAGTGGAGCGCTCGGAAGACTTGAATTCTACATTTCCAAGGGCATCTCTTTTCACATATATTTTCCACAGATTATTAGCCAGAGTTATAAAACTAAATTTGTAGTAATATACACACTATCACTCCATCACTATTCAGATAACTGTTTTGAGACAAAATGTCAGATTTAATGCATTAAAATTCAAATAAAACTATGCATGAATTAGTCAATGCATAAAAGTTAAAGAGCACGAATTAAGCATCATTCTGAAGTTTCAAATAGAAACAGAGCACCAATTTCTCATCTCTAGCAAAGCACAGACTATAAACTCCTACTTTTTCATGCACATTCTTTATAGTAGTTTAACAATCCTAAATGATAAAGTATCTTAACACAGACTATACCTTCTTCTTTTACCCCCTGTGCTGGGAGGTGGCTTAGGAGTTCGTGTTGAAACAATCTGACAGTGCACAGTCCCAAGCAGCAACATGAGCCATACTGGCCCAATGACTTCAGTCAGAGGTATATTATGTGGGCTTTGGGCTGTATAGAATAGCACTACAGCAGCAACTGGAAAAGAAGGGAAATAAAGTTGTGTTTAACGTCTGAAATGGCCAATTAATATGGCTTTTGTCATAAACAAACACGTCAGAAGCAGACCTTCACCTGCATTTTAAGCCAACTCATGTAATTCTGAGAGAACAATATTATTGCTGAAAAACAGCAGCAATAAAGGTCTAAACAGCTGACTACTCTCTCAATACCCATCTTTTCTTTCATACTTGTGATATTATAGGTATTGCTCAAAAAAAGGTGCATGAATTAAATAAGGGGGGAAAAACACTTGGAAAGCTGTATCTGTCATGAAACCACTTTAACTATGGTGAAAGGCCAGTAGGGACAAAACCAAAAAGTAAATACCATCCTTAAAGCAGCCCAAATAAATTTAATTCTGTATCACGTGTTATGGCAAAGCGCAGTCCAGTGAGTTTGATGAGACTTGAGACTAGAAACGCCTTACAGCAGAATGCATTTTAAACTCCATGTCCCAGCCAAAGGACAAAATTGCCCATATGGACAGGCAGCCATGTGCAAGTACAACCCTGTAAACGTTCTATATATATTTGTGTGCATATTTTTTAGCAGTGAGAAAAGATCAAAACACAAACCCTGTAAACGATGGGGTAGTCCAGCTGTAGTGACCAGACTCCAACTAGCACTTGTGGTTGGAAAAAGGGCAGCTTCCATTGCATGGCAGTTCGTTTTATAACCTTATAACCAGTTTTCATATACAGCCAACAACCAGGGTCCTGTACCCAGAGCCCAAACACTCAAACATCTTTACAGGCTCCAGGTCAACCTGAACACATCCACCAGGCATGAGGCAGGCAGAAGAGGCAACTCCTCTCCTCTCTGCTTATTCAATGGCCTTGTTGCTCTGGCTTGAAGAGCTGTGATGTGTAACTCAGCTGAGAGAAGCCATCAAGAAAAAAACAAAAACAACAACAACCACCAACCAACAAACCACACCCACAGAAACTCCAAGAAACAATTCAGAAACAGAATTGGGAAATAATTGCCTATGCCTAACATCCGCACATCCTATGAGAACTTCATTCTGTTCATCTACTACTGAGAAGTGAAAGTCACATAATTTAGACCTATTTCTAGCACAAGAAATAAAAGTTCAACAGCTGCCACCAGTTCTCTACTGAAATCGACTGAAAAACACACAGCCACACAAAGCTATGTGCCACAGTCAAACACCTAAAATAAATCCCATGAAGCAACACCTAATACAGCAGATCCTTGGATTTGATGTTCTCCACTAAAAAGCGGTTCAATCTGTTTTTCATGAACTAATCTTTAGCAAGTTAACCAGTATTAGAAACATGATGACCATATAAAACAATGGAATTACTTTTGATTGTGGAAAAACTATTTCTAATTTCTCCTCTGTCTTTTTCCTAAATTAAAGCACAGAAGTTTTGCATGGGAGTATCCTTTATTACTGTAAATGAACTACATTTTTGCTGTATAAGGTTTCTCAAAGACCACATGCATCAATGAGAAATCCAACTTCGTAAAAACCAATAAAAATAGGTACAGATAGCAGAAGATGTTATTGGTTTCTAAATGAGCTTATCTGAGTTCCTCACACATGCAATGAGCTCCATGAATAAATGCATGTATAAAATGCAAAGAAGGAGGTGATCTTGGCTCCTATCATATAATTTGGATAAACATATACTTCTGAGAACACAGAGCTCCACAGATCCATGTGAAATGATTTGCAAGAGTAGGCCTACACGTAATAATTTTAAAATTCACTACTGCTACTTAAAAAACATTAAGTGAAGCAGAGCTGTCCAAAAGAAATAATCTTCCAGAAGACAAAAATCTGCAGAATGCAGATTCCTACCACAACATTTCACATAGATTTAGAAGAATATTAACAACCTCCTGATCTTTAAGCAAGATGGGAGGGGAATCCAAGAATTTATTTCTGCACAGTGTGTCAATACATTCTAGTTCAGGTTTTCCAAGAATTGCTCCTATCAACAGCTAAGTATGATTGGTTGGAACAGGATTTCTTACAGCACTTTTAATTATTTCTTTATGTATTTATAGTATTTTTCTAATACACTGTTTACTTTGTAGAACAGACACAAATGAAATTATATCCCACTGAACAAAAAGCTATCTCAGAGAAAGCAACCTTACGTTTCAAGGACCAACAACCATTTATTTTTAAAGCATTTAAAGTTTGATATTTTTAATACCAAATTTAAAAATGCATACATACATATTTATATATCTCACCACCACAATAAGCAACCATTACATCACTATAAAGTTCCTTGCTTTATACTTAAGAATTTCACAATAAACACTCTAAGTTTGCACTTCATTTTCCCACTAGAATATAAAAACGTTTTGAATTAAAAAAGAGGTATTACTATATACTAGATAGATAAGGAAGCAGAAGAAAAAGGTTTTGCTTCTACATTAAGTCACTGGCCTGTTCTGTGACCTTGAGCATAAAACATTTCTCTGTAGTTCTCCTATCACACATTGTGCTAATCACTTTACACTAAAGGAAACCAATGCAAATAAAACCTGGAGTTTAAATCTACAGCCAAGGAAAAAAGTTTTTTCTGTAGATTTACATAAATGCTAGCAAGTACGCTGGTAAAGCTCATCCATTTTAAAGCCGTAATTCCAAGTAATGCAATTCATAAATCTATAGAAAATACTTTAGTTCAATAATTTAATTATGAACACATATAAATGAAATATAGTCAGACCATTTTACAAAAATGTCAGTGACAATCTGTCATGATGACAAAGACCAAGCTACAATACAAAATCCAGATTCAGGGCAGAAATATAGCCACTGGAATTTGACGTGTTTTATTTTAAGCTTCCATCATGAATTATCAACATTTTGGTGCTGCTTTACCAATCCTGTACAGAATTAATAACTGAGCACACTTTCTGAGTAAAATAAAAGCAAAACTTCTATATAAGTGCTTGGGGGGGTTGTTTTGAATAGTTCCCAATAAGTACATATGTCCATTTAATTTCATTTACATGTTTATTGTCTTTTAATTTATTTCCAAAACAATCAAAAAAACTGCAGTTAATTGTGCACAGTTTAAATATCATGTATTCCAAATAGTTGCATTATAGTGTAATATGCAATACTATTCTTTGTTTCCTGGTATTTGTTAACTCACAACCACAGAAATACTTTGTCACATTACAGACTATATGGATTAGCGAAATGATGCATTCCAATCATAAAGTAGTAACTCAGAGACCCCAAGAAACCGGAGAGGAAAAAGGTTAGTTATAGAAAGCTCTATAATTAATGTCCTAAAAACTTGCTTGCACTCAGAATCTGCATTGTCTCACTATTTTTTGGCTTTTATGGTCTTATGAAAGCACCAAAAATTAAGTGGGAGTATATTTTTTAAAATAAATTTACATATAGGAACATAAAATTACTGCAGTGGTGTTTCTCAAAATAAGACACCCATGAACATGGTAACAAACCAACCACAACTTACATATTTTACTACCTATATTACTATAAACAAGATAAAAATTATTAACACTATGGCATCTCTTACCATAGCACAGACAAATTACGAATCTATCTCAGAAATGGGGAAAAAAACTTTTGCGAGAAGGCCACATGAGTATTTGTCAGTAGTGCATGTCCTGGGGCACTGGCATGGTGAGATTAATTTTCTACCTGCTAACAACACCACCACACAAGAGGTACTACTTTTTTTTAAACTCCATATATTGTTCTAATTAAAATTTCCAAATGATACAATGATTCACAACTGAGACAACAGATGGTGAATTTGAAAATGTAATATTGCATGTTAATTGGATTTCAGTGGAAAATTCATTAGTCATTTAGCTTCTCAGGGTACTTATATTGCTCCCAACTTTCATTAACCTTCTGTTCCATATCTGTTGTACAACCTTCTGAAACACTCATTCTTTTGGTGCCTTTCATACTGATAGATATTGACTCACTCCATTACATTCTTCCCTTTCCAATTTTCCTCTTATGTATCACATATAATTAAGAGACTCACAAAGTCAGATTCCTAGAACTCAATACTGAATATCCCAAAAGCTGTAAACTGACTTCTGTTAGTTAATAGTTGTCCTAAACTGAATTAGATAGTCCTGAAAACCTGAATTATATTCGGATGTGCCAAATGCTGAAGAAAGCCTGTGAAGAAAGTGTTAAATTTTTCACTATGCATCCTTTATATATGTAAAAGAAATGGTAACCAAGAGACATATGCTTGGGACTGTGTCATTCCAATATTTTCTCAAAATACTGGAATAGACCTTAACAGCATGAAATGCACACTGCAGCTTCCATATGGTTAAAATAAAGCATTCAGTCGAAGCTGATGCTGTAATCCAACTCTACCTTGGAGAAGGTAAAGAACAAGCAGCCAGAAAAAAATGACCCTTGATGTCACTTGTAGCCACCACCTGTAGAAGAATGGAAAGAAAACAACTCTCACGATTCCTTTGCGGGTCAAAGATGTCCAAGGACTTTCAGGTTTTGCTTTAGCAAAAGCAGATCCTTTAAAAAAAAAAAAGAAATTTGGATTTATTTCATCATTATGTCTAATAGGAACCGCAGTTGTTCAATAGCAGAGTAGTTAAGATACTGAAATCATAGAAGTACAAGACTTACTCAAATAATTGCATTTAATAATTGCTCTTTTACATAACTATCTCCTCAATCCAAATATAGCATAAATTGTTGGTGCCCTCTTGACTGCCATTATCAGGAACTTCTACAAATACCTGTATTTCAGAATGTTTGAATAACAAAACCTTGCCAGGTCAAAATTATTCTAAAATGAATTACTAAAAAATTGTTCTGTTTCATAGAGGTATCCAAAATTTGATATGAAGCAACAAGTCTCACGAAAACTCTACATGCCTGTGCAGGTATAGCAGAGTCCTTTCCCAACACAGAAAAGGGATCTAAAATACCAACATCTGTAAATTGCACCAGCCATGTCGTTCAGGAAAACAGAATGAGGTTGGGAAGCACTGAAGTGAATCTGTCCAACTGAGGACTAGCCCCAGGAGCAGGGAAACCGCCCAAAGAATAACTTAACTTTGTGTCTCCTTCTATACCATTTGTTTATCTCTCTCATTCAGATGTCCTTTCTCTCCCATATCTCTCTACTTTTTTTCACAGCCAGAAAACTGCGTAGAATTTACTTAATGGGGATGTGACTTAAATTATGCCAAGTTACTGACTGAAAGGGTAACTATGGCATGCTGCTACACCCTCCTCATCTCATTTACAAGCAGCACTGGTATTAGCGAGCTCTGTGCTGCACAGGTAAACACTGCCAGCTCTGAAACTACTTTAATGCCAACTTAGACATCCATGCAATCATTTAAATGCTATTCACGTACGTCACTAGACCTGAAAAGGTCTAGCACTGTTTCTTAGTTTCTTGTTAAGTTCAAATGTTACATGATTTTGTTTCTTCCTCTCACATTCTCATTTTTAAGAAATTATATTGTTAGGTGATGTAAGAAGAGCTTATCTGCACAATCACAGAGGAGCTCAAGGAGAAAATTGGAGGGGGAAGCCCAAATAATACTTTCCGGGGTCCTTCCATGGTTCTCCTCATTGACCCATCATTGGAACCATCAGCCCATTTCAGGCCCATCAATATGAGCCTAGAGCAGGACAGAGGCAAAAAAGCAGGTGGGAATCCAAACCATGGAAGGAACACCGTGACCAAGCTCCTCCCAGGGCTGTCCCAGAACAGCCACCGGCCTCACTGTCCAGGTGTGAACCCCCACCACACTCTGCTGGGAGCAGCTCTCCAAGTCATCTTTCAGAGGAAAAGGGATGCTGCCTGAGGGGTGGGATTCATCATGGGACGCCAGGGGAAAGGAGCTCAGATGGTACAGGACTTACAGGGCATTTAGGGAAGAATCCAGGGGTGGGAGAAAGAAAGGGTTTGGACAATTTGGGGAGGAACAAGAGCTGTGAAATCGAGGGGTAAGGGGATAAAAAGGACTGGTCACACAAACAGCCACTGCCCAGAGTGCTGTTTGTCTGGCCATGCCACAGGGCTGCTCAGCACAGCCTGGACCGACTTCTCCCTAAACCCCCCGGACTCCCCTGGGCCAGGGGCCATCTGCTCTGTGTCCAAGGACAGCGACATGGGACTGAAGTGTCAGTGCCGGCAGGCAGTGCCAGAGCCTGCAGGGAACTGCGTGTCCGGGGGGTGTCCGGGGCGCCCGCAGCCCCAGCGAGGGCGGCGCAGCCAGCGAGTCCAGGCAAGGACAGAGCGCCCATCACGGGGTGAGGCTCCAGGGAGACAGGGGGTGAGCAGGTCTCTGAAGGCCAGTGCTGGGTGCCCAAAGAGCACTACCTCGTGTCCTGGAATGCATGCAGGCAACTGTGCTGGCTGCTGAGCTCATGGGTAAAAACACTACATAATGTTTTCCCCAGCCTTCTCAGGCAATGAGGGAAATTACACAGAGATAAGAATAAATTAAGATTAAATAAAGAGTTTTAGAAAAGTCTCATATCATCTGACCTTCTATTGCTGTTTTGTTATTTAAAACAGGCAAGAGACAATCAAGGCCCATAAACTTATTACCCTCCAGAAACTTCAACATATCATTCCCTCTAGATGTCAGAAGACTTGAAAGAAATCTAAATGCATGGCAATAGGAGACTTTCAAACAAGTAACCCTAAAATGATGAGAGACAACGCATAAGTTTCTTTTTTTTTTTTAATCCAGATGTACACAACAAAATTTAAATTAAATTCTTAACCTTTCAATTTAATCTTACTATCATTATTTAACAATATTTTCTATCCACCTGCTTTAGGGAAGAGTTATATTGGGCTAGCTGTGTTTTGTTTCATTTGGGGTTATTTTAAACCCACTAATCTACTCTTGTAGACACAGGATGGCTGCTATTTTAATACTGAGAAATTCAGCTTTTTCTAGCTGAGAACCTACCTCTTACAAGATCAACATCTATGAGGTCTGGTTTCACATGTCCTGTTTTCTTTGGTTTGTTTCTCAAACCCTGCAATAGACGAATACTATTAAAATACTTTCATGCAGATGACAGACATTACAAAAGACAAAAATATCTATGTGGTCAGTAATTGTATTTAACCTATGCTACTACTGAAAATTCAGACAAACATGTCAACTTCATAAATCGAAAGTACTATAAATTAAACATTCCAAGGAACAATGCACAATGGATGCCTTTTACACACTTTACAATCTATATTAAACCCAGCCAATTACTGACCCCAGGCTATTTTTCAAACAGGCACTGAGCACTCATGGCTTTGCATTATGCAGACAATGTATGCACACACTTGCAAGAATTAGTAATACATGTCTATTAGCTTTTCAGAATTTTTGCAACAAATTACATTCTTGAATCTCTTTCCTCCTTGGATGTTTAACTCAACTTCACAAAACGCTTACATTGCGCCTCCTTAATCCCAAACCCAGATAGCAAATCACATTGCAATGCAGGAGCCACTAATCAGCAAGCTCTCAGAAATCCAAATTCTAGAAAAGTATTGAATTTTTCCTCACTAGTGAATATAGATTAGTCAATTAAAAGGAAGGGGAAAATCCCACACAACAGGAATGCAGCACAAAGAAAAGCAAGATTATTTTGTCTTTTAGAAGTAGCATCTTCCATCACTGAAGAATCAGACTCTCTGGCAAAGCTTTCAAGTTTGTTTTTAATGCTAAAATGTGATGTTGTACTCTCAAGTCTCAGAGACAGCTGTGAGTTTATTCTGCTCCCCTTATCTTAGATTCTTGGTCACAATAGACACTAAAGAAATCACAGCATACAATTCATACAAATTAAAATATTTCAAGAAATATTTAGGAGACAAATGGAATTATTATAAAAGTAATTTAACTGTTGTCATTCAAAAAGCAGTTAAATTAGCGAACTGTCCATTTCTACCATTGCCATGGTTCATCCACATGTAAAAACGCTACTAAAATGTAAACATTAAGTATAAACGAAAGCATAAAAATTAAATTATTGTCAGTGAGAGACAGATCAGTGAAATCTGGTAGTGTTAATCTTTGTAAGAATAATACCAAGCAAAATGTTCAATTGAATGCAGCTCAAAGTATTTCTCACATCTAAATTCAACTGGATTTCTTTTTTGTGCAGAACTAAAGATAAGATTAAAAAATCAAACTGAAACAAGCTAGATATCTAATCATTACCTAATGTGTCTGTTAGAAAAATGAGTTTGCTTGAAACAAAACAAAATTAATACACAGAACTGAAATATGAATAGGACAATGACAAATAGAGACAACCAGTTGCATTTTAAATTCAAGTACTAAAAAGACCTTAGAATGCAAGATTTTTACCGAACCGCAGTGCTAAAACTGCAGTAATTTTATATGGAATGAGAAAAGAAGCCCATAATTAGAATTGGAAATTAACATAATTCTAGAATCAGCTATAGATTCTTGTGAATCTTGCATAAGTGAGCCACTCCATTTCATAAAGAAAAGTGAAGCTTAAAAAGAAAATGCTGAATGACATAATCATTTTCAAATGTCTTCGTGCTTATGGGTCACAAGAGCTCTCTTGAAAGTCAAAATAGAGACATGGCTCTTGGAAGAAATAATGTCCCAGAAACACATGCTCAATCCTAGGAAAAATTTACCACTGTGGCTCAAGTTATGTTTTCATTTTAAAGAAAGAATTCTGAAAAAACTAAGTCAAAAGTACAACTCAATACAACCTTCAGAGGATATGAAATGGTGACTCATTCTTTAAAAATTCCATTGGTCAAACAGTACTTTCAGCTGTGTTCATGAACTTCACTGAGGTGGCTCCTGAAGTGTTTGCCACACACAGTAGAAGCATTTCATGTATTCAGATGCAATTTCTCCATTTTCTTAATGCATCACAAATCTCTAACATATGTGGAAAACAGTAGTGTTTCAGACTAAGGTTGTTTTAAAAAAATACTCAGTGTTTAATAATGCTGAGACCCATCCAGTTAGTTCATATAATTTCTATTCAGCACCAAACACATTACAGGTAAGCATTAGCAAAAAAAGGTTTAAATAAAAATGCTTAAAAGTAGTTGCCATTATTGTAAAACCTCTTTTACACAAATTTTAAAATTAATCTTAATAGATTCTATTACAGTTATAACTAAATTATAAATTCATAGTAAGAGAAATTAGTTTTCTAACACAAGAATTTTTCAGATTTTTAGTGAAGTCAATCTATAAATTATTATATAATTATTTCTAAATTTATGTTAAAGCGCTGTCAGAGCTGTGAGATTAAAGCACTAATGTGCAATACCTGAACTTGGTCACGTGCCTTGGTGTTACCTGAACTGTACTCCATACAGTCTACCAAAACTCAGACACCACCAGTAATTTGTTAGTTATTGGACTCCTCAGCCAAACAAGAAGCTATTTCCAATCAGCACAGGGCACTGCTTGCAATAACTATTTAAATAACATGCTATTACACAGCAGTTAATTAACTCCTCTCATAGCTGTGAAGGGTTTTCATGGCCACATGAAGGACCCTTCAGGCACCCCCAGGCTCAGCTGTGTTGCTGAAATACCATGGGGTTCAACTTAATGTGTGTATTTCTGTATAAATTTCTGTATTTCAGGTCAGTAACAGTTCCCACGGAAGGCAAGCAAGTCCCCACACACATTTTGTTTAAGTACTGGGGAGTGAAAAAACCCCTCCCTGGGGAAACTGAAGCAATGTACATTTGACTGATGTTAAGTAATAGCAACACCTTGAAACTCATGCAGAAATAGCACAATACTTCCATGCAGTGTTGGAGGAAAAAAAAGATTAATCGTAAGAAAATGTTGACTAAATTAACATCATGGGTATTTCATATACAATCCATAAAACTAGTACCTATAGGATTGATTCCTTTATCTCCAAAGCAATTTAGCAATGTGGCAGACACTGATGGTTCTGTTAGTTAAACCAAAACGCACAGAACACTGTTAAACTGCTTGTTCAGAGAAACAAAGCCTGAGGTACTTACCAGTCTAATAAACTGTACAAAACAATGACAGCATCATAAAGGAGGGAAAGTAAACTGCAGGTATAAGGTAACTAACTGAAAGCAAAGAGAGCTCAGATAACTGACATTAGAATTCATCACAAAGAAAAGCGAAAGACAGAGGTATTAACACAACTAAGCCCTGTCTTAAGTGAAAAGAAAAAAAAGTACTGAGATACAGAAAGATGCATTACACTGAATGCTGCAGTTATTAATTATGTAAAATAAATAGAGCACAGTATGCTGATTACATTTGGTTACACTCCAGAAGTCTAGTTTTACTTTACCAGTATTAAATACCACTACATACAATGCAGATTACTTCAGCATACACAACCACAAAAAAAAAAAATTTAAGTGCTGTATTATTACCTTTATTTCTCTTTGCTCTACTGATTTTTCCCATATTTGTTGATCATATGCTCCAATCTAAAAAGAATACAGAAAAAATCTACATTAGGATTTTAAAAACATTGATCAAACAAAATCAAATCAACCTTCAACAAGAGAAGCACGAAGCCAGCAAGTTATTTCCTTGGGGAGACTTGTTCACAAAGAAATTTTTATCTTCTCCAGTCCATCTTCGCTGGACAGGATCAAGCTAATCTGGAAACGAACTGTGATAGAGGGGAGAGCTGACAGCCCCAGCCTCATCCCAGGATGTGTGCAAGCCCGAGCACTGGGAAGACCACGCTCCCTCCCACCCCAGGTCAGGATTCCAGACTCCGTACGACAGAGAGCAGAACTATGGCAGCTACCCTGACAGGGTCTTTCAGATAACTTCAAAAGAAATATGAACATGTAGTTGAACCCATACCCTGACTAAATTTGTTTTTAAACCCTCTATAATTCCCATTCCATTCTACCCACTTTCAAAGCCAGATAGTCTTTAGCTTTATCTCTTAACAGTGCACAGCAACCAGATATATGGTCACAGTGGTAATTGACCAGCTTATAGGCCAGGGGGAACATGAAGAATATCAAGAAATAGCACTTTTCCCCACTGACTGTCAGATATTTAGAGGAAGGGCAACCTCAAACTTCAGGATGTAAGACGGTGACAAGAACAAGTCAATATATGAGACAACATATCCAAGTCTTGTAAGAAGTTGCCAAAGATCATCAGATTCCTTTGAAGTCTACACAAACAGTATTTCTAGATAATAATCAGTAATAATAACCTCTTTTACTATGGCAATTTTAAAGCCTTGCCATCCCAGCAGTTCTACCTAGACACATAAATCATGTGTATCTGGGGATCGATTCAGATCACCACTCTGAGCAGTTAAGTGTAAGATCACTTTTAGGTCACGAGAAACAGATGCAGTTCCTGAGATTCAAAGATCCTCTTTCAGCCTGCAGAGGTGACAAGCAGCTCAGTCAGACACCTGACAGAGAGGAGAGAGGAACGACTCCCATTATCTGAGCAAACCTGCATAAACTCAATCTACTGCAAGAGTGTGACTCCTCCTTCCACTTCACAACTGCAACAGAAATAATAGACTCAAGTGCACACACCTTATACCAGAAAAACACTGTTCTCATTTCTCTTCTAGTATTTCAGCCTCCAGCATGAATTTAGAAGGTATAAAAGAAAGAAAGAAAAAGAAAAACTCATTCTTAGTTAAAAAGGATCTTTTAATCAACGATCCAACATAAATGCAAAAAAATACTCAGGGAAATGAACACACAAACACACACAAAGAAATCTAAAGGCATCTTCTGTGCCTCTAAACCTGACCAATTAGTGGAAAAAAAATAACATGTAAAAAGAATCAAATTCAGAGTAGTAAATTCCAAAGCATATCTAAGACTGAAAGTGAGAATAGCAAACTGAATTACTCTCTCAAATTTAAATAATATTTCCCATTCATAAGAGCTAAACAATTTCTATAGTTTGCTACTTTAAAACTTTGCAAAAGAAACCATGTACTGGCTTTTTGATAATAATAAATACTTTACACCTCATATTTGGGGAAAAAAAAAGACTGTGGAAAATAACTGGAGAGTGAGGCACAGTAGTGGGCAGAATTAAGCCCTTTCTACAATTGAAGTAATTAAACCAAAGGAGGTTCAATAGCTAATTCCACCTGGATAACAGCCAGCAATTAAAAAGTCAATATATTGAATAACCACTCCACCCAGGCATTTATAGCTAATGGTTTTGGCTCTTCCTCTAAATACATTTCAAATGAAATTTCAGACCTTCCCAGTTTTCATTAAGTTTGCTAAGAAAAGTCCCAAGTGACATTTTTGTGCTGCACAATATTGTGTCCTCCCCTCCCCACTTCCAAAAATATTTCTTTCTACAAGGACAGAAAGGAGGATGCAAGTCTGTGTCCCTCCAGTTATGCAAGAACCAAATGCAGGAAGGAAGCCTTTGTGCCAATAAAGCTGCAAAGCAAACTCCATCTGTAATTCCATTCATAGCTGAAACTGGTATAGAGTTGAAAGTCTTTAAAACAGTGTTCTTCTTTTAAACAAATAACAGATCATTTGTTAAAGGAATTCTGGGAAACAGAACTCAGAAGACGTGAGGCAAGGAAGTCAAATGATTCAAAATCTTAATTATATTTTCCTACAAATATTTCTTTTCCCTCTTTAGGCAGCAGCTTCCATGTCCACAAAAAAGACAAGAAGCATTCACATTTCTCTTTTAATGTTGCCCCATAGAGCAGTTCTTCCATCAGGAGGTAAAATAAGAGAGCCAGAACTACTTTAAAGGACATGGTCTTTTACAACTGTTTTACTGGAGGAGTGGATCTGTCCAACCACCTCTGACTACCTTTAGTTATTGACATCTGAGCGTAGGACTATTCAGGAAGGAATGCTGGTGCGAACTGAATGGAGTGGAAGAGAGAATTACAGACAGCGAATACCATTAATATCTCTCACACTGTGTTGTTGTTTGGGGTTTCATTTTTAATCTACCTCATATCACTTCTTTGTGTTTTAACAAAGTTTAAGGAGCACTTCAGGGACTCATCACATCAAATTCCAACCTGATAACTCAACTTCCCTTCTCACCATCTGCATAAGCATCCCTCTACACTTCTCTTGCAAATGTATCAGAAGAAAATACATGAAAACAAAGGCATCATTATAAAGTAGCATACTGGATACTGGCACACTTCATTTCCCACATTAAGCAAAAATAGGAAGAACTAGTGGTACTGAAACAAGGCAAGTAAAAAACACAGGCATTATTCTTTTTTCCCTCCTTCATGTCAGGGAAGTACATTTAGAGTTTGTGAAATGTGTCCTGCAGAATTCACTGAAAGGTACATTTTTATTTACAACTAACTAAATCATAACATACAATGATGACCAGAGATGCTAGACATGTGTATGAATTAAAATCAAGAACAATTTGTGAATGAATTGAAGAATGTAAGTTAATACCAGCAAACCTTCCTAGTTTTAAATTATTGAGTGTGCCAGCCGATTCCAGCTTCAAAGAGTTTGGATTTACAAGTATTTGCATTTGAATTGTGTTTTATGTTAAATCTAATGTAAATCTAAAACAAATGTAGGCTCTTGGCTATTCACGTATTTCCTTACAACTGTACATACCTGCAGGACACAGAAAAGAAGCCCAGCACCTAGTCTAGCACCAAAGAAATTAAGCTCTAAAGACAAGTAAAAGGAAGGAATAACCTTCCAGAGATAAGATCAAGTTAAAACCTGAATAATTTAAATATACACACAACTTGATCAAAGCAAGGTCTCCCTCAATATGCAGCTGTCCCAGGGCTCCTCCGCAGGTGTTCAAGCTCCCCTGGTTGGAGCTCTTCTGCCAACAGAGTGCCCTGACCAACTCCAGTACCCATTTACTACTCCTGACCCCACCCACTGTGCCTGGAGTCTCATCCCTCGCAGCTGCAAGTTCTGCACCATCCTTCAGAGAACATTTAAAGCACAAAACATAGGAGTCAAAAGAATTGTCCCATTTTTAAGTTTACAACTGTAAGAAATGCTTCTAAAATCTCTTCAAGACTTAGTGCAAGACTGTTCATGTAACAGCTCATCACTGATACTTCAATCCATCAGTCCAGCCTAAAACTGGCAATAAATTTTTTAAAGCAAACTATAAAATACAATATCCCAATTTTAAATTGATTTCACACAGAAATTTATGCTAATTTAATTTATGAAATATCTAATCCAAAGTTCTATTCTATAGCATTTTTTTATTTGTTATGACTTGGAAGGAAATAAATTAACAAGAAAGTTAGATAACAAGCCTATTGCCTTATTTTGAAACGTAATTTTAATCACCAAGCATCAGCACAACCCTGTTGCAGGAAAATTGTCAGTAATATGCTACAGATATTAAAAATTGTGGTATAACTTACCTATAGCTGAAGTGAGTAAAGTAGTACATGTTATTTTGTACACAGTTTAATTTGTGCATCCCAGGCCTCCTCAATGCCAAGATTTTATCCAGTCTATCCAACTCAGTTACCTCCTAAATACTCAGTTCTGAAGATCCCACACCTCAATAAATACTGAGTAAAGAAGATAAAAGGGATTTTGTTCCTTTATGCATTTGCAGAACTAGAAACCATTCTTCAAGCAAATACAAAAATTTTCAGTATATAAGGGATTAAATGCAACTCAAAATTGCAGTCACTCTTTCACAACAGAGAAGCAGGTTTTTAACATCCTAAATTAACAAGGTATAATAAACTTTCAAATAGGTTTTCTTGAAAAAAGTTTCCTCACAAGTAATCATTTAAAAAAAAAAAAACAACCTCACTTGTATGTGACTTGGCATGGGAAATTACAATTAAATATTTGGTAAACTCAATAAAGCTAGCTCCTTACTGACAGATTAAATAAATTTGACATCCTTTTTAAGTGCAGACTACTCAATGTTTTCTGGGTTTAAGAGATACATGCATCTCTTGCAATTATCTAAAATAACTGCACTTATTCTTTCCCAACCAAATACATCCAGAAGCATTTGATCAAATTTCTTCATACATCTAAAATCTAGCACCTGTACAGTTTGGTTGTATAACAGCAACAGCAATTGTCTTAAGGAAATAGTTAAGCTATAGAAAACACAGCAATTTTTAGTTCAAAGCACAGCAGAAAGGGCTTTAGCACTGTGCAGTGTTTCTTCCCAGTGCCTTTCTCATAACAAGCCACATGTGTATCAAGATTGAATTTGAGCTTTGTGAATGACAATGATATTCACTTTAAGGTAATGCAGTGATGGTATCAACCTGTAGCCCAATACTTGCAAGGCCCTTCTGATTCTAATGGAATCAATCAATATTTCAAGAGGCATTTATAATTTATGACCACGCAGACTAGCAAAGATTATAATCCTAAGAATACATAGTATTTCCTCTTGGATCTTAAAACTTTAATGTTTATCAATAATGAAACTTGTGTGCTAAACTTTGCTCTTTAAAACCTCTAAACACTTTTACAAGCCACATCACAACAGTATTACAAATTCAAAAGATGTAAGATCTAGAGTTTGGAAAATAAATAAAGTTGGTTCCTTGGACAGTCTGACACCTTATTGAAATATTTAATGCTTAAATATTAGCTAATATCCTTTACTGACTTTTACAGTCCAACATTATTAAAATAATTGTATAATTTTCTGTATCAATTTTACAATTAAGATACCCATATATAAATAATTTCTATATGGGCAGTATTATTAATTTTTACAATATGTCTCATTTTCTCAAAACTTAGAGCAGGATTATTAAAAGTTATTTTAAATTCCAGTTTATTTCTTACATGTACTGATCCCCATTGCAGTAAAGGCAATACTCTAGTATCTCAGCAGTATAATTCTCTCTGTTGGAGTAGATTTCTAGTCTTGGGCAGGGGGTTTCTTTCTGGATATTTTTCATTTTCAAGGGTGGTAGGTTTTTCTCAATTTTGTTTATGGTGGATATGTGGACTGAACAAGCTAAACTAAGACAAACGTAGCCAATAAACCATAGATAGAAATCACTATATGATAGTTGCCCACTGTCAGTTACCAGCAAAGAGTTTAGTAACTTAGTCAAATGGAGAAGGACAGTAAAGGGATTAAGGTTCTATATCCTAAAGTACAGAGCTTTGAAATTATAACTGCTGAATTGTTACTTCTGATTTTTAAAAAATCCATTTTACCCCTCCCTTCTCCCTGTTTGGTGCCAGAGGGAGAGCTGAAACCAGCTATCTAAAGTAAAATTAAATAAGCAATTCAAAACTTTAATAAGAGTAATTTATTATTAACTATTTGAATTGCCAACTAATAACCTACTTAAATTCTGCCCTAATAACTGCAGCAGCACTGCATTTACAGCCATTTCACTGAACAATAATTTTACTAAGGCTTACCTTAGAGATACCATCCCTTTCAGAGTCCAATAATAGCTAATTAAACATTTATCAACTACATACTAATGGTTTTTCTGAATTATTCTTTACAGATTAATTCTTCTTAAGATCTGTCAGCCATATTTATTTATTGCCCTGAGTAAAGGTTTACAAATTTTAGCATATCTACAAAAACCACAAAACATCTCTTTTCACCGCACAATTAAACATAAAGAAAAACTATATACAGAAGAACAGTTAGAACCAGTTTTCAGGTTAAACTAAAAGAGAGTACAGGAATAACCAAAGCTGGACACAGCACCCTAGATGCTGTCTGAGGTGAGCTGGTCAGAGCAATCCCTTTCCTAGGTCCATGGCTACACTATTGCTAACAATGCCCAGCTACTCTGCAAGCCTTAAGGATTTAAGGTCTCTGTAAGTTGTTTTTTTTTTTTAATAATATACTTGCACAAAACAAAACAGCCTCAAGATGTACCTGGGAAAAGAAAACCACTCTGACAGGCTCATTATTCATTATGATTCCCTGAAGACCCCTGAAAATCCTGCAACTTTACTGGTGTTGCAACTAGGATGTTACAATAGCATTGCCCTGATGTCCCTGATCAACTCCACTTCCCACAGCATGCTTTCCTCGTTGCCCCTGCATTTGTCTGGGTGGCTGAAAGATCAATCAGATCACTCAGGAAGAGAAAAGAAAATGTTAGGTTATAATTTGACAAGGCCTAATTAAACAATTTAAGAATCAGAGAACCCCTCTCAAGACAGAGGGATTTCATCTCGTTGCTCCCCTGCCAACCCCAAGGTTCATTTCCTTGTAGACTTGCAGTCTTGGTTTTAGCTGGATGAGTTTCCTGACCAAATTCACTAAATAAATGTATGAAAGTCTGTGGAAAGGCAAAGCAGGCATGGGAGCTCATAGGCAGGCAAAATACAAGCCTGCTTCACTCAGCCACAGCCCCAGTTAGAGTGATCTTTTGCATCAGATTCAGAAACCAGAGCTTTGCCTCACCAAACAAGGCACTAAGGGTAAATCCCCACTAGGTCAGGCAACTACTTGAGTTCCAAATGTGGAAGGAAACTCTTATCTGAACATACATTTTCTTCCTCAGTGTTCTGACAAATGTCAGCTTCAACACTTGTCACGTTTCAGCACTTGAAGTCAGATGTTTTAAAATCAATGCTACTTCAGCATCCAAAGTTTTAGGTAAAATAGCCATACAGCCTGTCCATTTGGCAAAAACTGCCTTTGGTGACAGGGTGAGTAATGCATCATGTGAATTCAGTGCCAAAAATGAAATCAGGTGGTTTCAAGGTAGGATATAATTTTCATTTTATTTCCTCCTTTATTAACTTAATTCAGGGACGAGGTTAGGAAAGTTAAAGCACTGATAGAGTTAAACATGGGCAGGGACTTCAAGGGCAACACAAACAAGCTTCTACAGGTTTGTTGATGACAGAAAGAATGCTAGGAAAAATGTGGGCCCTCTGTGGCAAGAAACAGGAGAGCTGGTTACCAGAGACATGCAGAAGGTTGAGGTACTCATGTTTTTGCCTCGTCCTTCACTAGCAAGTGCTCCAAGTTGCAACCTAGGGGAAGGTGTCCCTGCCCACGGTGGGGGGGGTTGGAACGTGATGAATTTTCAGGTCCCTTCCAACCCCAGCCATTCTCTGAATCTACATAAGCAAGTATGATCTTGGACAGATGAGCTGTAAAACAATATTAAGATCTTGAAGCAAGGCCATTAGAACTCTAATTTTGCCCTTTAAAGCCACAAGAAAGAAAACATCTCATTTCTTTTATTGTGCCCTTTAACAGCTGTACCTAAGGGATACCCAAAGCAGGAGAAAGCTGCATTGGCATGGTTAACTGATAAGCAATCAGGTGCAGGATTCAGCTTCAATTCATTAAGTTTCATTCTGCCTTCTCCTACAACCATCCCAAAGAGAAGGAACAACATAATTGTACAAATTTGTTGGTAATATTGCAGTTTTGCTCCCATTTTAGCAGCAAGGCTTCTGTAAGAACTGAAAATCAGAAAGTCGTTAAGGTAAATTTACGTATCTTCTCCAAACTGGTAACCAGACCAAAAAATTCCATCTATTATTATCTGTAAAACTTGAAAGTATTATAAGAAATGAATGCAAAAAGCTACAAGCAATAGAAACTGTATTTTAAATTATTCATACCTTTTTTATTTTTAACATCAGTTACTGTTACTCAGGCAATACTTCAAGTACATATATAGTACCAGCATCATACAAAAGTTACGCCACCAGATACCACAGCTGTTTACAATAAATGTGCAGGGTCAGGTTTTTTTCAGAGGAAACACTATGATGGCTTTCTCCATAAAATTCATCAATTACCGAGCTGAAGCAAATTCAGTATTGTGGTACATGCACATAATCCTAAGGCTATTAGCCAACGTGGTGCATCTATGTGAGCAGCAGCTCAGTAGATATCTGGAACCCTTCCAGAGAGCAATGCAGACTCTCCTGCCACTCCCTTTTATCGCAAGAAGCAGGGCAGGTCCAAGGCCAGACAAACCCTGTGTCACACACAAGTATCTCAGCACTGTACTCCCTAGTGCATCAAGAAGCACAGCAGAGGTTTCATTTATTTTACTTTCTACAGAGTCAACCTGTATCTAGCAGATTTCATGCCTTGAAAAAGTATTTGTACTGGCTGGGAAATGCAAGCAATCACTGGAAGCACTAAAACTCTAGTCTGTGCAATCTTGTATCCCAAATAACAAGCTGCTGTAATACGACTCTGAAATCTTACAATCCAACTTCAAATAATTCAGAACTGATTACTGTATATTTACAAGACAGTAATCAGGAGCTTCAGTACACTAAAAGCAAAATAAATCTATTGTCAAAACAGAAAAACATGTTTACATAATAAAAGGTCTGACCTTTTAAACAATTAAGGGTATTACTAAATCATCCTGGTGTAAGGAGCTCAATTTCAGACAATAGTATGAGTCACGAGTAAACTGCTGTTTGCAAAACTTGCCTAAAGTAGGCCTGGAAGAGCTCAATTGCATAACTCTTTCCATTGAAGAGACATAAAAATGTCTCTTGTTCGAGAAACCAACAGACCTTTGAAACTCAGTAGAGAGACATATGAAATAAATATATTAAAACGTACATTAAAATTGAAAGCTGAGAAAGACAAGGAGCAAGTTATCAGCTCAGTATTTCTTACACAGCCCCAACCTATTCAAATGCTTCTTAGTCATGTATAACTAGAAATACCAGAAGATCTAATGTTCAAGGCATTCATACACCAATCTATTAATCCAAAAACACCTCTCCAAAACAACAGTTTATTTTTATTGTTTCATCACACAGACAAGTAATATCAATTTGATCAATACTGACTGCAACCTTGGTTCTCTCTTGACTCAGAAACAAACTTCTACTGCCAGAATGTGCTGCATTTTGATCCCTCCCCACTTTCAATTCCCATTACAGCTGTGATGAGTCAGTGGATCTAATCAGTGGGACAACTCTGACAACTACAATAAAAACTGAAATTAAAATTTAAAACTGGAAGCAACCAACAGGTCAGAGTTCAGTATCCTGACATCATAAGCAAGCATATAAAAAAATGTATCCGAAAGGACAAAAAAAAAAAAGTCTGGTATCAACCACCTAGCACAACTCTTTCTGTTCCCCAAATTGAAATCTTTGGTTTAAACAACAAATCCATGGGGGAAAATACTGTGCCATGTAATAGATTTAAACAAGTAAATAAATAAGCAAATCAAGGGCATAGGTGAAAGAGTCTAGATAACTCCCAGGAACAGATCACACACACCACACAACAAAGTTAGAAAACTCTTTGGGGTTACCAGCCAAATCCAGGAGAACCCTCAACACGTGGTACCTAAGAAATTACAGTCTAATTCACATTCTAATTCATCTGCAACCTTTCTGCAATACAGCCATTTGTCTCAAAACATTACACTTTCTCATACTAAAGCAGCATAACTTGCTCATTTGGCAGACCCCAGTCCATGTGTGGTTTGTAATTAAATTTTGTTCACACCAGGGAGAAGACCAATATCTGGTTTATACATTATCCTATCCCTCCTGAAGACAGCTCAGTCCTTCCAGAATTAACAGAAGTCACCTCACCACTACTCCTTGCCATAAAGGCACTGTGCAATTCCTGGCCAAGTAGACCTCTATAAAAGCCTACAGAGATTCACCACAGAAACGCTGGTTTTACTATGAATGAAAAGAATGGAAACGTGTGTGATATCGGGAAACATGACAGAACAAGGGTTAAAAGAAAGACCTGTACTGATAACAAGTAATCCTGTCAGAAGCAGAGTCCTGGGAAAAGTAAAGTTGAGGAATGGGTTGCTTATATCAAGACCAGAAGGTCTGCCCTCTGTAAAATCACACTACAGTGACTCATCAGCAGAAGATGGTGCCTTCCTAACCTCAGGAGGATGGAAAGTTGGAGCGTATCGAATGTGCTGTGCCATTTTACTGTATAGCCAACAGGAAAACAGACATGTATTTGAAAAAAAACAAAACAAAAAACAAAACAACAACAAAAAAACAACAACCAGACAACGAACATGAACCTCATATAAGATTTACAGAGACTGCAGGCTCTTTCTTGCGTCAAAGGACCATCTATATACAAAGCTGAGTATCATGAAAGATCTGTTCAAAGGATTGTGCTTCATCACCAACAAAAACAACCTCAGAGACATGATGAAGATCTGACATCCAGCATCTCTTCCACTGCACAAAGAGATCCTGGCCAGACCAAATACAAGCACAGCTCGGTATCTGGATATCAGTATTCTGATATCACTTCACAGTGAGTGAATTAAGTGAATGAGAGAATGAGTGGGAGGAGGTAAAATCAACATCATTTTTCCCTTCCATGAGATCCTGCATTGATTTTCATTACATTAGATTTTTTACAAGTCATCTTCCAAACCTTTAAAAAGGGACCTGCATGCAAGAAACTTCAAAAACCACAGTGTACTTCCACTGATACTTCCACAAAAGTAGTCTTTATAAAGCTTCAATAAGAGAACAGTAAAAAAAACCCCAAAAATATCATTAAATTGTGAATTATTTTCAAATTTTTAATACATAATTGAATGATTGGTATAAATTAAGTCAGCAAAATTATTTTTTCTGCTCCTTCAACTGTACATTTAATTTACTATTGTAAAGACCTCAACAAAACAGTATTATCTTAGTTCTAGAGAGTAACTGTTGCTTTGCTAGAAGCTAATCAGAATTTCTGTTTTGAAGACCATTGCCATTATCCGCTTAAGGACAAGATGTACTCTCCCCAAAAGACAGGTATAGACCCAAGGAAAACACCAACTCAGAGAAACTTATTAAACCACGGGGAGCCAAGAGTCTCTCTTTTGGGTAGGTATTATACACATTTCTTGTTACAGAAAATTTGTTTCAATTCTTACTTTCTACTTAAATACAGGGCTTCTTTTCTGTGCTATAGAAACAACATTCTCCTGTACATTAATTAACACTCTACTGAGAATGCAAAATTCATTTTTTTGCAGAGCACAGGTAACCAAGGGAATAAGGAGTTTTCAGCATAGACCAAAAGCTATTTCATATCACTAAATACAGTAACTAAATAGTTATTTCCCTATGGAAGAAAAGCTTCAAGCTACTCACTTCCATACAATGCTAACAAGTAATGCATAAGTATTTTATATTTGCTGTATTAACACATAAACACAATAAGCCACCATAAAAACAAATAGAAATCTTACCTTTTTCTGGTACCAAACTATAGCATCAGTTACTTTGGACGCCATTTATTCCACTGAATTCACAGAGTCATTTTAGGCTGTTAACAGAAAGAGACAGAACTTTACTTCCACTTCCCTACGAAAGCCAAATAGGGAATGCAGAAACACTCCCGTTACCTGCAAATCACTGAACAGCTGTATTTATTTTATACATTGCCTCATTTCTATTTTAGTAAGAGTTTGGGCTTTCTCCTCTAGGCAAACAAAAAACTACAAATCTGATAAATTAAGCAACCTATGGTTATTAGCCCAACACAATACTCCCAAGTCCAGGAATAATTACGTTATAAAGTGCAAGAAAAAATTATACAGAGTATTAGATATACTTGGAGAAGAAAACAGTATCAGAGCTAGAACTTCACTAATCATAAAATTAATACCCTCATGAAAACAGTAGACCAAAATTAAGTCAAAAAGAAAAAACCAAGGAAGAATGGTATGGTTGTTCTAGTGGTAACAAATACCAATAGCATTAGTTAATCTTTGAGGCAACTGTAATTTGTTTACAGCATAAATAAGAACAAAACAAAACCCCAACTTTCAGCCTATGTAAAATATTTGCATCTTGAAACTAATTTTTACAGTTTTCTTTCATGTAATCAGTCAGCCAGAGTTCATTAAGAAAAAAACAAAAAGTGGGAGGCCCAGAACTGGACCCAGTACCCCAAGTGTGACCTCACTGATGGCAAGGACATGGTTAAGGATGTCATAAGGACAGCAGTGGCTTAGACCCTAAACACTGAAGTATACAGCAAGCATTTCCCAAGATCTGTCTTGTGTAAAAATATTATACTTACTATAAGACTGCCAGTATCAACAATAGTATTACACCCTGTATTGCTTCACTGAAGCAAGAATTATTAACCTGTAGGCAGTTTTTATAGTAAAAGATTGTTTGGGATCTACCTCTTGATTTAAAGACATTTGTTTACAGCTATTACACAGATAAGAAAGGCAAAGAAAAATGCAACATTCAACAAATGGAATGGAAACCAAAACTGTACAACAGATTAAAATGAGTGCCTTTAAGAAAGACCTAAGCATCAGAGTAACTCGTGACACTTTACTGGACCTTACTCATCACCAAAAATTTCAGGGTTTGGTTTTTTGGTTTTGTTTTTTTTTTTTTTAAGCAGGTATGAACCGTATGAAGTTCAACAAGAGAAAGTGCCAGATTCTGCACCTAGGACAATCCTGCGTGTGTGTAAAGACTGGGGAACAAGAAGCTGGAGAGAAGCTGCAGGCTGACGGAAAGCTGAAGGTGAGCCAGCAGTGCCCTGGCAGCCAGGAGGGCCAGCCCTGTCCTGGGGGGCATCAGGCCCAGCATCGCCAGCCCGGCAAGGGAGGGGATTGTCCTGCTCTGCTCTGTTCAGGGGCAGCCTCGAGTGCTGGGGGCAGTTTTGGGCACCACAACACAAAAAGACATTAAGCTCTGAGCATCTGATGGAGGGCCACATAGATGGGGTCGTGCAAGGCCAGGGAGATGGACTTGATGATCCTCATGGGTCCCTTCCAACTCAGTATGATTCTATTTATTTAAAAAACGACACTCCAAAAAACTCAGTTCTGCACTGACATTTGTTTATTCCTTCTTTGACTTGTGCATAGACATACTCCTATTTTATACAGTGCATTACTTAAAAGATATAAATAATACTGCCTTTATTTTGGACATGCACTATATACATTATAGTACAAACCTCCAGCAAACAGATTGATATTATATCAGTGCCTGAGGATTTCTAAGAAACATAATACCATACTTGTTCGTGTCTCCCAAACAAACCTATTTTTAAGGTTTTTAACAGTGCTACTCCAGCATCTGTTATACAACTTCAGCTAAAACTACAACCCAAGAGAAAGAAATGTCTCAGAGAGCTTAGGCAGTCACTGAAAATTCTAGAAATATCAGAACACTGACAATTGGTGCAACTGAGCAAGCAAATATCTCAATTTTTCCACTGTTGAAAACATCATGTAAGTCACATCAAGTCAGTTAAAGCTGGTAGCCACGACTCTGTCAACACCGGTAATTGTTTCTGATCTATTTGCTTCGGATAACAGTCTGTTTTTCTAAGAGCAACTATCAATTACTAAGAATTCATTGGCACAATAAATATAAAAATACTACCACATAGAGGAAGGAGTCCAAGAGAGACTCTGATATAACCTGGCATATCACATAGACTCGTCACCCCTCTTTCTCACCCATACAAAGCTTACAATAGGACTTGCTTTCTTATTTGAAAACATCTTCAATTAAACTTGACTTTGAAAACCCTTTGCTACACTGGACTCCAAGTGACATTAAACCCTTCCCCACACACACCACCTACATCACAGTCACAGTGAAAGCAGTTTACTGCTACAGAGCTGCCACTGCAGCAAGGGACCACACTGACATTGATCTCACTCACACCCGGGCCTTCCCTGCCTTCATGACCTCATCTTTGGAGGACCTTTAACTCCTCCTCATTTCTCTTAAATAACACCTCTCTCAAATACAAAACACCCTAGTTCCTACCACCGTAATCACAGGATGAGAAAAAGGTTGGAACAACTCATTACCAGCAGTAAAGAACTGCTGAACCTGGACAGAAACCTTTCCATCAACAGCTACATTAACTTGATCTCTTTCTCCAAGGTCAATGATTTTTCAGGAAACCAAACATTAACTCATGAATACAAGACTTTGAACTGCATCTAATATGGCTAAAATTGGATAACCCATTTTAAAGGCCTTTGTTTGCAGTAGCTTTTCAATTTACTCAAAAATGCTTTGCCTCAAGAAATGATTTCCTCACAAAACTATAAACCAAATATAAAAAAGAAGCTTTATTTGATTTCTATCAACAAACCTGTTATTTAGGTTACCCATGGTTTTCATATTTTTAAGAAACTCTCCGCATTAAATCTTCCATAGAATCTATTTTGGTGGCATTTAAAGCTTATTTCCATACACATTTGCACAAACAAATACAAAGATGATGCTTCCAAAAGTAAATCTGATAAAACCATGGGATGAATGTCTCAAAACAGAGTTTGGTGTGCTAAGTAAAAACACCTCTACTAGTAAATATCACATGCTTTCTTCAAGAGCTACACAATCATTTCTGAGACAGCACAGTAATGAAAGGTGAAAAGGTTTATTTAAATATTTCTGTATAGTGTTTCTGCTTGCAGGAGCTGGAATTTGTCTGTGGTTTGGTTTTTAGCTTGTCTTTAGGTTTTGGGGGGTTCAATGAAGTGAGATGAGACATCATGAGTTTAACAGACTCAGCCTGAAGCTAGTTTATCTGGGTGAGGGAGGGATGGAAACAATTCAAGGCACTTCGGCTGCAGCCCTGGCTCTGACTATGTGCCCACAGCTCACTGAACACCTTAGGCTGGAGACTAAATATTTTATCAATTTCAGAACTCTGCATATTCATTACAAGTTACTCTCTCATTCATGTTTCCAACTGATCCTGATCCTTAGGTCAGCCTGTACAAGCCAGGCTCTAAAGCACATCAGCATCAACTGGGTAAAAGTGAACGAGCGAAAATAGCTGACAGACAAACACAAGCACGACACAGCAGCGCCTGTTCTTCTGCCTGGCTCTGCCCTCACCCTCTCTGCACCCAGGTCCCTGTTCTGGGTAAAATACCCACATCTAGGTCAGGGACCAGCTTTAGCACTCAGTTGTAACATATCCTGTGCAGAGTAACAATAGCAAGGTTAATTTAATCTTAACTAGTTGAAGACTTAAGAGCAACACAAAAAATACTCCCAACTTCAGAGATTAGACAGAGCACCCAAATACAAAAGCTTGATCACAGCATCTCCGTAACATTCAACAGAGCTTTTGTTACATTTCTATCAACCTCACAGTTAATGCTACGAAAAGCAAGCAATATTTTTTAATCAAAATTCTTTTTTTCCTTAAAGCTAAATAGAGAGGACTACCTAGTTTTGGTGATCCCTGTTTGGTGGTGGGGTTTCTTAGCTACTTCCCAGTTCAGGGCATAATGATATTACACAATCCACCTTGCAATCAAATTAGCAGTTTCTCAAAAGCCACAGAAATCTATATTTAGACGTCTTCAGGTAGCTAAGTGCTCATTCAAGCCCACAGTACTGCAGTGCTTACTGAGTAAGACAGGATTTAAATAAATTCAAAGTATATTTAGAAATTTTACTCATATCCACAGGCTTTGGCAACCCTAGTCAGACATAAATGTATGTATTTCTAAGTGACAGTCTAAAGCAATCTGAACTCTGACAGAAGCTCAAAATAAAATTGTGCTCTTCCACAGTGACCAAAAAGTAATTTTTTTTCTTTTCAGGAATATACAAGTCTAAGCAGTGTTGACTAGCAAACGGACATAATTAAAACTACAACACAAGCAAGGAAACATAGGCAAATAGTTGCTTTCCTCGCCTGTAAACACTGAATCATTAAGTATTTCAAGGAACCTGTTCCCTTTATAGCAATCCCAACCTGAATGGTCAGGATACTATCCAGCTGTTGAGTCAAGACTTGAGTGTCCTTCTCAACTCATTATGATCATAGACTAATGAAGCAATGAAGTTGCATGTTCCCTATACATCATCAGAAGTAAAACTGCAAAACTCAGGTTACTCGTCTCAATGTTTTTAAAAAATCATTGATTTTTAGTACCTTCAGGAAATTAAAGGCAGTTTTTAAAAGGTTATCATATAATGCCATGAGAATACTATAGCCTGGTTTCAATTGCTTTGCAAGATAGAACTGTTTTACCATTATGTTAGATCCTCCATATTGCAGTTTCATAATCACAGCCATAATTTCACTGAGATTCCCTGTCATATAGAGCAAGAAAAGACAATGAATCAGAACAGTAAAGCCTATGGCCAGAACTACTAATTTTATAGCAACATTTGTATCACACGAACTCTCTTGAAACATTACACTTGTTCATGCACAGCTAGAAAACAACTTTAATGAAGGAAAAAACCACTCACTTTTCAGGTTCGACATCAAAATACAAGTTAACATTGTCATCAAATTGCTGACATTATTTGATACTTTAAGTTTAAATGAGCCAATAAAGAACTTAGTCGCATTAGGCTCCCTGTTGACAGAAAAGCTGCTTCTGCCATGACCAAACCAAGGCAGGTATCCCTGTAATGCAGATACAGCACTAAACTTACCAGGAGTCATCCTTCCTCCCCTCAAATCCAGGGGAGTTCTGTCACTGCCACAAAGAACAGGATAAAAGCCTTAAAGCAATGCTCCAAAAGAATCATTACTTTCATGTGCATTACAAGTAAACCATTAAACCTACATCTCCTTTTTGAAAGGGAACATCAAATACTATGCAATGCACTCACTGTTCTTTTTAAGCACTTTATCTATGCATCACTGTTCTCAAAACAGCATTTCAGAATTGCAAATTGTATACAAGCAAACGAGAAACTTGTCACTCCCAGGTTCACACCTTTCAGAGAGGTTTTATCATGTTCCTTCCAGCTACCCTTAAGAAAACCTGCAGCAGCAAAAACGGAAGGAAAAAAGTCAAGTTAAATTAAGAAAACTCCAGACACTGCTAACCTAAGGACAAGAACCAGCAACCACCATGAAAAGTACTCTTCCTGCCGTGCCTGCCAAGCCCCCACCAAGCTGTCTTGCAACCCAAGGTCATAACAGTTTGTAAATAAAAAGGAATTAACCTACTTGCTTTCCCCAAGGAAGACCAACTCTGCTAAAACTGGATACCAGCATTCCTAGGATGCTGCTCATGAGAGTTAATTTCCAAACTCTGCCCTTCACTCCATGTCAAAAAAAACCCCAAAACCCCACAGAAAACTGAAAACCCAAAATACAATCACCCCCAAACAACCAATTTAAAAAAAAAGCCTATTTGGTGAGGTTTTTGTTTGTTTGAGAAGTTCATCAGGCGAACAGCTGCAACAATAAAATATGAATCACACCCTATGCTGGCTGCTGTATATCAAATCCTGTTCTTTACGAACAGAGATGCACCAAACATGCAACATATGATGACAGACATAGACATCTTGCACCATGTCCATGCTTGCCTGTGCCTCCAGTAAGATGTCAGATGCTGAAAAGCTGATACTTTCTCAGGCCTCGGTTTTCTGCCCACAAACCACTGCATCTGATCCTATTTCTGCTGCTGCGTACTTCCTTATAAGCTCATGCCCTTTATCACTCACCAGCCAAAGTACTACAGCACATGTAGAGAGAACAAGCTTTCAAAATCTGACTGAAGCAGATTCAACTTCACTTCCACAGCAAACCCACCAATATTTAAAGCAAAGAAGTGCCACAGAAAATAACTCTCACCCAAGGAATACTTGTTTTGCCAGTGAATTACACAACTGTCTGAAATAGCAACAAAATGTTGACTATCAGGATTTCTGAGATTTATTTCAGGTTCTGGTAAAAGAACATTGTGTGCAGTTGTTGCAACTGCTGCAGCCATTTCTGGAATCTCTGTCTTCAGCCTTAAGATCTGTGCAAGTTTCCTAACTTTGTTACATAACTGGTTCATGGCTCCATTTGAAGTAACATGACACAATCTCATAGATACCTTACTCATAAAAATAGAGAGGAAGGACTCTGAACTAAGAAGTCCAAGATTCTACACCTCCCATAATTTACTTTTGAGTCTGCTGCAGTATTTATTAATTAGCAAAAAGCTCCTAATATTTAAACATATTCTGCTGCTCAATAAAGCTGAAAAATCCAAGCCCTTAAAGGGAACTATACTCAAGTTAATTTTGCTTCTTATCTTCTATAAGAGATGTCAATTTCAAAATTCTCACCAAATACAGTAATTGCTGTTAGCACACTGGATCTACAAGCCAATCCTGAAAATGATGTCTCCTTTTTTGAAAAATTAAATAAAAAACAGCACGTGGTCAATCTCAAGTTCTTTCTAGTCCTGTTTTTTGTACTGAATACTACATGCACACACATACATATCCCATTAAACATCCACAATCTTATACTAGAAAATCCCTGAAACACTGCATGTATACATCTGCTCTTACAACTGTAATGATTTTATTAAGGAACAGAATTTCTATAAACACCAAGTTTTTAATTTATATATATATAGCTGCCTTAACAAATACTTGAAAAAAGAAAACAACTCCAAACAGATATAGTCACCACCTTGAAATAAAATGCCATGCTTCTCTCTTCTTTCTTGACATTGTTAATGCAGTAATAAATCTTGCTTACTGGAAATACTGACTCGTGTTTAGGAAGACATGTTTATCTGTCACCAGGCACGGCACAGCAGAGTTGTGGCTTCTTGATGACTACAATCAGGAAGCTGAAAACCACTCCTAAATCACCAAGTTTGCATCATGTTCTACAAATAGTTATCCAGCAAGTTTTTGAAGCAGCTGAGGCATGAAGCAGCTGAGCTGTCATAAAAAGCTGCTGTCTCTTATAACAGCCACTACTCTGTAGGAACACAGTTGAAATTGCTGAGCTCCTATTCTTAAAAAAAAACCCTCTCTGGAGTGATCTAAGCAAGGAATTGCAGAGTAACAAGCCTTACATGTGTATCTGGCAAGGTCCTCAAAATAATCATTAAAAATGGAACACCATTATACCTGAAAGACTATCTGATAGGGTCTAATCAGCAGTTTCAGCACAGGAAGATCATGTCTCAGTCTATCAGTATTTCTGGACATGTCAAACTAACTGATAAACAAGAGTAAGTGATAGAACATATGTGGACTTTCAAAGAACCTTTGGAAAGATGTCAAAGACTTCCAAATAGTCTGCTGTCTATGAAAAGCAAACACTGCCACAGATCAAAACCAGCCAGAACACTGAACAAAATTTGGAATCAACATTCTTCACTGCAATCAGCTAATTGGATAATGAAGATTAACAGCAGCATCCAGATGGCATAGAGCAGGCTATTGATCACCCCATACCAGTGCCCAGAAGCTCCTTGGATCATGCACCACTGGCTTGTAGCTCTTCCATTCACTGCCAGTCCAAGGCAAAGTGCACACAAATCCCTGTTCTCCTTCACGCAGAACCATCCTAATCCTGAAACCAAACAGACTAAATTTTCCTAGTCTGGTCTCTTTATGTTCCACTAGCTCTCACTACCTTAGCACCCTGTAGTGACAGAGGCAGACATCTAGGGCCTCATCCAGCACACATGTTCTGGTGACTCCTTGTTAAAGGATGAGAGCATCCAGAAATGGCAAATCCACAGACACTCACCATGTCATTGCTCATCAGGCTCTGACAGGTAAGGGCAGCTTACAAACAAATAAGAGATACCCCACATTCCTGGTGGCTCCTGGAGCTCTAAAGAGGAAACTTCAACACAACCGATGGCAAAGGTCAGGATGGCCCTGTAAGGCTCCACAAGGGTTTTAAACACTCTAAACCAGTATCACCACAGTACACTGTCCTTAGTCAGCAGCTTCCAGCCCCGGAGGCCAGCACACTGGAGGCAGCTCCCGGGGTCTGACCAGCTCTGCTGAGTCCAGGGGCAGCTCTCACAGACTGACCTCCGCAGAGCTTCGGCCGGCGCAGTGCGCTCAGCGCTAATGGCACTGAGGCACCTCTGACCACAGCCAGCTTCAGCACTCTACATCTCCCCTGCAAGCCTTCTCAAGCACCATTAACATAGTAATCTCGACTAGTTAGGGCTATTTCCCCTCTCCTCCTCCTATTTGGACCAGTAGACTAGAGCTTTTATGAAGTACTGCCTAAATTAAGTTCTGAAATAGTGAACGGAACCCTGTCCTATTATTCCAAATTTTAAGCTTCTGTGAAAAGGTCCAGCAGTACTCACTATATTTACCTTCTATACTTCAAAGAAAACCTGAAGGAGTAACATTTCTAGATGGCAATTTTAAACTAGCAAAGCTTAAGAATATGTACGAACTTAAACAATGAATAGGCAAAATAAACGGAATTCAGTATCAACCATGTCAATGTTATCTGAACACCACTCAAAACCTTAAGAACTGGTATCTCAAATCCAGAAAGGAACTTTGGCAGCTCAGGGACCTCTTCCATCCAATATAATACAGTCAGAAGAGCAGGGAGACCTGAATACAAGAGAAATGACAAGGAAAACACTGCAGTACAGCTCTGTTGATCAGCTGTGCAACCTGACTTGAAATACACCTACTTTATCGGGAGAAGAATACTAAAATACTGGGGGAGGGGTTCTGAGAAGGGCTATGAATTACCAAGCACTTGAAAGACTCTCCTATTGAAACAGGCAACCAACCATGAACAGAAAAATAAGGCATTATAATAAATGAGACTTCAAGAGAAAAACAGAAAATACAATCAAGAAAACAAGAGCTTCCCAACAATACAGGCAACTTCATTAATTAACTGAGCTGTGATGATAGCAAAGCCAGATTTTTAGCAGAGAAATACAACACATAAGTAGACTGTTAAACTCACTGCCACAGGAAGTCACTGAAGCCAAGATTTTACTCCCAGTTGAAAAGAAAGCAGCTATTTAACCACACAATAACCATAATAATAAGGGGAAAAAAATAAACACACAGCTGAGGGAATCTCAAGCTACATAACCCAGCATGCAAGAAAGCATCCAAAAAGATCACTGGGCTGTATTCGGCCATCCAAACTCCCCCGAACCCGACCTCAGCACGGCCAGGAGCCAATACTAAGGAGAGTATGAGCCACACACAGAACAAACTGTCCCTTAGACAGATCAACACGAAGAGTGTTTAGCTGCCAAGGCAGCATCTGCCAACCACCTAAACCCCAGAAGCATCTGGCGCTGGCCAACTTCCAAAATGCAAGGCTTGCACGATTTCACGTTTGATGTGATATGGCTTTAATTTCTTCCCCCACTCTGCAGTTGTATTTTACTTTTTAAGAACACAACCACAAATTATTTGCAAATAGGAGTCCAATGCTTGGACTCATTCCAGAAAGCCATCTAGGCTCTTAGGAGAACATCTACCAAGATCACCTCAAATGAGCAAAGAATTAAATACTGAACATTACATGTATTCCCAGCACAAACAAATTTGGAAAAAAAGCCCTTCACATGCATAAATTAAGAAATAAGAGAACAGTTCTAGGAACTTCCCGATATCCTCCCCTTCAACTCAAAAAAACCACCAAAAACAACAACCAAAAAAAAACCAAAAAAACCCAAACAAACAAACAAACAAAACCCAACAGAAACAACAAAAAAATCCCACCACAAACACCAGCTGTATTTCCAAATTTCCTGACAACACAATGGTTATCTCTCTATATGTGTTTGCTCTGACTTTGAAGCTGCTCTGAGATGGGGTTCAACCAGACTGATGACTTCCAATAACCCTTTCCTAAATTATTCTATGATTACATGGAGAGCATACCAGAACATCACACAGCAATACATTATAGCTCTAATTACTATCAACTATTTTTTCCCCTATGGCAATTTATTAAGCTCTTCAGGTTCTCCTTAAAAATTCAAATACAATTTCATCAAATAGTTAACTCCTATTTTCCCTGCACCCATCAAGAAGGACCTTTATGAATAACAGCACAGTAAACTCAAGGGAGAAAACGAAGTCTGCTATTTTTCACACCACCACATATCTTTGAGTAAGTGGTGGTCAACTGTCCTCGAACAGTCAGATTCAGCAGTACCTCTCACAGGTACCCCAAGAGGTTTGTTTTGTTTCTGTCACAAAACAAAAAAACATTAGAGAAAAAACAGGCCTACCTTGCTCTGCTACCAGGCAGAAGCAATCAAGTCTGCCTGCTTTTATCATTGTTCCACGGCTCCTATTGTCCTGTTCCACCCCACCCTAATATTTTTCCTGCCCCTCCACCCATCATAACAACCATCCCAAGTGTTTGACTGGGCCAGTAGAAGTAGGCTACTGCTGATGGCTCAGAGCTTAGCGCACACACACTGCCCAACAGTTGCTCACTTCTTGGAGAAGGGAGGGACTCAATTATGACTCAATTAGACTTTTTTTGGGTAGGAATATTGACAGGTAGTGACCCAAATTAAAAGTTTTATAAAAATTTGTCACAGCATAGGTAGCTACTGTCTTCCAGCAGCCATTACCTTCAGTTTCATCATCTGAGTAAGAAGTGACTCAAATGGCAGAAGACAAGACAAAGAAAGCAATTGTACAAGCATTGTGCCCTTAATAAGTTTCGCTAAAAATCCACACAAACTGTCCGATGATGAAACCATAAACAACAGTGTTTATTATGAAAAGAACTTCCTCACAAAGGAAAACCCAAACCCCAATCTTTGACTGTCATCATTCTCATTCACAGGGGTCCTGAGAAAAGAAAAAAATTTCTTCAACAAAATTTCTACTAGAAATAAGTAAAGATAGGTCTACAGAAAAAGCCTGGGAAGAGAGTAACTTTGGAGAATTAGGAAAGATATAACGTCCACTGCTTTCCAGTGACCCCTGCCAGCTGTGACAGGAACAGCATTGTTCAACTCCAGGAGCCGCTTCGCCCATCACTCCCTGGTCAACTGCCTCAAACCAGGTTGACTGGAATTCTTCGACACATCTATGTCCCCCTTCTAACACAGACCAATACTGTGTACCAAAACCTACAGGGACTTTGCTTTCTCCCAGAATTCACACTAATGCCCGGCAGCTATGGATACAGCTGGGATCAACTTTTTGAGACAAGCTGAGCTGACTCTGCTTTGGGAGAAATCCAGTACTACCACAGTACTTGAAATGCTTCATGGAGTTCCCAACAACTACTGGCAACTTATTTCTGTGTCACATTCCACACAACACAAGAGGAAAAAATTATAGTACAAGCATTGAATTAAACCAACTAGGTTTCCAAATTCTTTTTCTGGTGACTCAGGCTCATGTTTTATCCTTTGTAATATTTATATCCAGAATAAAAACATACATTGGCAGTAAAACATAGCAACAGAACGTTGAACTCCACAAACATTCCACTTCAAACATGGATCGGGATCTTAAATACACAAGTTCCAAGCACTGCTCTCAACCTTCAATTTCAGAAATGAAAGTTGCTTGCAAATACTGTACAATGGAGCCCATCAAAGTGATATGCATACATACACTCAAACACCTTACTGGAACAGAAATAAGACTTCTGAGAAAAGGATTATCTTTTCCAGGGAGTCACAAGTAAAGAGGCAAATCAAAGATCACCAAAACCTTCAGAGCTACAAAAATAGCCAAATACATACAACTATTTATAACCCAGAGATTTATTCACAGAACATTTTTAGTCTCTTAACTTCAGGAAAACAGAACGTCTGATGCCAAGCACTAATGTATGTAACAGAAATACATTCTTCTGCTGCTTACTGACCACTCAAAGTGCAGCTGAACATACTAGGATTCACTTACTAGGATTAACAGGTTATTTCAAGTGATGCACTTCTCCCTAATAAAACAGATACCACCATCTGTTTAACATCATCAACAGGAAGATATAAGCAGACAAATTACTGATGACACACTGTACTCAGTCTCATTTCTATTAGAGAACTTGTGTATCCAAACTTTAAGACCAGCTGTATTTTCTGTAGGAACATTTCATCACAAAGAATTTCAGAACGTTAATTAAAGTACTTTCAACAAGTCAGGTTTTCCAATTAATTACTTTTTCCAGTTAATTATATGACAGATGGATGAGACACTGGCAAATTTGGAACAAAATGCAAGACTCGTCAGCATTACTCTTCAAGTGACCAGTAACATGCAAAAGCACTAAAAGGCAAAAATACCCAGCACAGAGGTGGACTCAAAGTTTCACTGAATCTGATACACCTGAGTGACACGCACACAGAAGCCAGGTATGAGAAACAAAAGTAAAAGTAACAAACACCTGGACAGTTCTAGTACTGTGGAATAAATTTTCCCCCAGTTCTTTTGTTTCGCACAGAAAAGACAGCAAATAAAACACCAAGAAAATGAACGTGACAGCATAAATTCTGAGTGATGAGAAGTTACCTAACATTTTGATTCCCCAAACAGAAAACCAAGGATAAGTGTAGTCGGGTTGCCACTGTTTTAGGATGGATAGGGGGAAAAAAAAAAAAAAAAAGGGTAAAGAAAAATAAAACATGAACGCATGTAAAACACAAGAATATAAGAGACGAGGTCAGAGACGAACATGAAAATGCTGAAATTCAGGACTTTTAAAGGGAAGGAGAAAACGCGTTCTATCACCTGAGACAGGCACTGAGGCAGCTCACGGTACGTTGAAGCAGCTCAGCGGGGAGAAGGTGCCCCACAGCAGAGCCGGAGCGGGCAGGCAGAGCCGCAAGCACGGGAAGGGCCCCGGACCGTACTGCACCTCTGCCGCCCGCACCGACGCCGACGGTGGAGAGCACGGCAGCCCGAGCACCGACGGCTGCGGGACGGCGCGGCCGCTGCCCGGCCGGACCCGATGCGGGTCCGCAGCGCTGCGGGCAGGGGCCGCT
>WEKY01062134.1:42974-84904 GCA_013390045.1 Picathartes gymnocephalus
GGGGCGGGGCGGAGGCGGGGCCGCTGTGACAGACAGTCCTCTTCACCAATTGGCGATGGGGGCGGGGCTCCAGGCTGACCCGTCACGTGCCGGGAGGGGCGGCCCGAGGTCGAGGGGCGTCCCCGACGGTTGATGTGACG
Source organism: Picathartes gymnocephalus (assembly GCA_013390045.1). NCBI lineage: Eukaryota > Metazoa > Chordata > Aves > Passeriformes > Picathartidae > Picathartes > Picathartes gymnocephalus. The sequence continues at coordinate 43,115 of WEKY01062134.1, forward strand.
AAGGAGGGATTAACCTGAGCGACGTTGCCAAAGCCCAATGACAATGGAGAACGGCAGGACGCGCGTCCCCGCTGGCCAATAGTAGGCACGGGGCGGGTGAGGGAGGCGGGCGGTTCCCTGAGGCGGAGCGAGAGGGGAGGGCCCGGCGCCCGCTCAGCAGAACGCGAGCCCCGCGGACCGGGGGATGCGCCGGGATCTGCGGTAGGTGACGGGCAGCGAGGGGAGCTTCCGCTTCAGGGACCTCCGGCACGGCCGGGGAAGCGGGGCCTGGCGGGACAAGGCTGTGAGCCGCGGGAGGGGCCGAGTTTGTGAATAGAAAGTTGTGTTTAAATGGGGTTTTAGACCAGGCCTACCACAGTATTTCATTTGAAGTGTTAAATTACCCATACGGTCGGAATAGGCTCTAGAAGGGTATTTAATCGAACTAGGGTTCTGTTTTATATGGTTTTAGCATAATATGAATTTCAGGGCTTTTTTAGGCGATGTTCAAAGTTTAAATCTAAATTTATAGGTTTATATTATCATTACTACTGAGCTGAGTGTCATGTATAAAGTTGCCCTCCTCTTTATTTTTTTCTTCTAAACAGGATAGAATTAGCTATCATAATATCCTCATTATGCAGATCATCCCACCAAAGTCAGTGATGCTCCTTGGATAGTTTCTCATCACTGAAAATTTTCACCCCTTAATTATACAGGTACTATAATAGGAGTCAAGAGCTTTTTTATTTTCACACTGACATCCCATCAGTGTTCTCACTGAAGAGCCAGTTCAGACCTGTAGCACAGCTGCATCCTTTTCCCGGTGTCACCCATCATGTTGGGATAGCTGGGGTCTAGCAAAGAATCTGCCCATCATCTTTCTCTCATCATGAGATAATCAAATGCTCTATGTAATCAAACCCTTCATTGTTATGTCAGCTCTATACCCAGCTCTCAGCCTTCAAAATCTGATAGCTTTCTTTACTTGGACTCTAAGATCTCACAAGTACACTTGGATTTTCTTGAGTTTTCATCTAAAAATGCCTCTAAAACTGACTGGAGCCTTGCAGTCCTGCCCAATCTGACAGTAATGTCTGTTAGGTCGGAGAGAAGCATAACTTCTTCCCATGCTGAATTTTCTGCCTGTTTTTTTTCCAGTTGTTGCAAAGTGGTTCTTAGCAAACTGAAAGTATTTTCAAGTGAGCAACCTTCAAATTGAGTAGCCCCATGTAATACATCTTCAGTAGCTGTGTTTCCTCCAGAGACAGGTGATAGCACCTTCTTCGAGTATCTGATCACCTGATACTTCTAAGGGTGTTGAGTTTCTTTTTTTCCTTTCAGACCCAAGTTTCCAGTCTGTTTCTTTGGTTTCTGCTTTCTCCAGTTTGCTAATAAAAGAATTTCCTTCTTGTACTGTTTATAGCATTGATTTCTAGAACTGGTTTTGAAAAACATTCTCATGAAAAGAATGTTGAAACTTCATTTCAGATCACGACTCTTCACTTTAGTTACAGACTTGCACTTGAGAATATTGGAAGTGTTTTCAAAATATTGTAAATGCTTTAGGCCAGACATAGTAATTGTTCTGTAATACCCTGCCCCTGCTAGCTGGTTTAGGTTTGTTTTCATAACAAGTGCAAAACAATGCTATCTAAACCTCCTCCAATTTTTTTGTCCCCTTAACTCTTGAGTGCTGCTTCTGAGCATTACCTCTTCCCTAAGGAAGAGGAGGGTGGGGGTCTTGGTTCTACCCTTCCAGGAACTGGCTTTTATCAGAGGTTTTGGTGATCTGAGCAGAACTGAGACTGTGAAAAGCAAAACCACAAAATCCTACTTGAAACTTTGTTTATTTTCCCTAGTTCCCTAGGGAACTGGCCTGCTTTGGACACAAGTGTCAGCCCCAAAACAAAGAGGGGATGCAGCAGCTCCAATTTAGATTATTTTAGGCAGAACTGGATCTTCTCCTTACAAGAAATCCTACTGCTATCCACAAAATCAAATCCATTCAAACTTCAAACCCAGATTGAACAAAATAGTAGATCTGTTGAACTGTGTATCAGAAGACGCAGATTTAAACTGTAGGATGATTTTAGTGATGTACCAAATTGTTATCTCTTCACTGTAAGGTAACAGGTCATCTCATAACCAGTAGAGACAGCAACTTTTACTTCCCTCATTCCAGTAGCAAAGCTTACCTGAGCACAGAATTTGTTCAACTTCCTAATCTGGCAACAAACTATCCCAGTTACAAAGAAAAAGGTGGCAATAGATTGCTGCTTGTTGGGTGAGTTTAGCAGCCATAATCAGGTGATGTGAGCAATGGTAATAACAGTGGAAGCAGCAGCAGCTTCTGGGCACGGGCACTGGGGGCACAGGGGAAGCAGCGCTTGTCCTTCCCTCAGCATCTGGTGCTGAGGATTCGATGCTTCAGAACACAACATCTCACTTTCAGTAATTCAAATATTTTTGTAATCTGGAACAAATCAAAGCTCATTTTCTTATTTTAGGTGAAAGACTATTAGTGTTCTAAAGGGAAATACTAAATTTTTAACTCAATTTTTAGAAATAATCAAAATACCTATTTCAGCACCATTGCACTGGTAAAAATTACTCGTTTTTGTAGCATGAAATCTAGAGGAAGATCATAGTCCTTCACACTTCTGCTTTTTACACTTGTAGTGAAAGGCTTTTGGCAGATGCAGTGGTAAAAACTTTCCAGTTAGGAATATAAAAACTTAACTTTCATGACTGTAGTGGCAGATGCATTTGTCTTGTTTTTTTTTTTGCCATGACTACAGAGAAATTTAAATATCCTACCCAGTCAATAAACCTGTCAGCCAGTGTCTGAATACTTGAGATACCTGCCAAAAAGCAAATGTTATCTGTAGCTTTCAGTAATTTCAAGATTGCTGGTTGACAGCTGGGCAGTGCTCATTGGCTCAGTTTGAGCTCAGGTCGCTTCAGCTGCAGCTCTGCAAACTGCATGATCTCTCCAAGGATTTTTGTGCTCCTTTGTGCTGGTTAACATTTTACTGGTTATTTTGTTACAGGGAGAGAATTGTTATGTTTTGTTTCAAGTGTTAGCTGTGAGTGCCTCAGTACTGGTGGAAGATGGATCTAAATATATTCTTAGCATTCAAAAATCCCTAAATGAGTCTGACAGCTTGTTTAGGATTAAAGTACCGTTTGTTTCACAGAACAAATTTAGATTAAGGCAGTTACACAGCTGACTTAAGGCACTCCAAGGGAATGGTGGTGGACTGGAACAAACACTGTTCAGTTGAGCCTGGTAGTTATGAAAGTGCTAGGAAGCAGTATGTAGGTGAGGTTGGGAGTGGGAAAGTAATAGCAAGGGATTGGTCTCCTTTATGGAATATGCCTAATAGTGGTGTAGTGCCATCTTTTGATGCCTTCCCTCCCCCTTTTGTTTTGTTAGGTTGTTGCTGACAGCGAAGGACTTCCTCTCAAAGCTGTTTAAATGAGAATGTCCCTGGCGCAAAGAGTGCTGCTGACATGGCTTTTTACGTTACTCTTCCTGATCATGCTGGTGCTGAAGTTGGATGAGAAAGCACCGTGGAACTGGTTCCTCATTTTTATTCCAGTGTGGATATTTGATACAATTCTTCTAGTTATGTTAATTGTAAAAATGGCTGGACGGTGCAAGTCTGGCTTTGACCCTCGCAACGGCTCCCAGAACATGAAAAAGAAAGTCTGGTACCTCATTGCAATGCTGCTGAAATTGGCCTTCTGCCTCACCCTGTGTGCGAAGCTGCAGCGATTCACCACCATGAAATTGGCCTATGTGTTCATCCCGCTCTGGGCCTTGCTGATTGGGGGCATGGTTGAACTTGGATATAATATCTTCTATGTACGAAGAGACTAAACTATGCCAGGTGGTTTCCAGTGCCAAGATTGGCACCAAATTACTAGATTATTACCATTTTGCCACAAACTTGATCTTCAAACTAGAAAGCCAAATGAGTCAAGCTGGAGACTTAAGCTAAAGCAGGCTGAAGACTGAAAGTAGACTTGTTCCATTTTTTTATTTTAAAACTCATATATGCTCTTGTAAATAAAAGTATTTGTTCCACATAAGCTGTTCTAATATGATTGTTGTTATTTGTTACATGGAATAAGATACAAGTTCTTCACATGCAGGTAGAAGACCTTGTCAAAGAAACCAGAAATGTTCTACCCAGAGTATTCAGCACATTAAGTAATCCTAGGAAAGAGGACTAACATTTTCTACTACTTATGCTGTAAATCAAGAAATAATCAGTTAACAGTAATTTTCATAAGGAGCTAAATTTGCTTTAAACATCAGTAATAATTGACAGCAGCCAAAGAAGAGCAAGAAAAGCAATAAAGTAATGAATCTTTTTTTTTTTTTGGACAGTGATTCCATTACCAGTCTAAAAATAAGCACTGTTTTCTAAGCTGCTGACACAGCCCATAACCAGTATGTTAACTTAGGGAACACAGTTGGTAGCTGATCTGTGCCAGCAGTCCTGAGATCCAGAGAAGAGGCAGATAATGGTGATTCCTTTCCAAGTGAGAAATCACCAGTGCTACAAGAGACTGAAAATACAAGGTGAGTTCAGTACTGCATTTGTACCTGCCCAAAGTGGTACTTGAACAAGACAGTTTCTAATTCCCAAGGACATGAAATTTTTGGGAGTGAAGCTTTGGCTTCATGGAGCACTGGCAAACTCAGATGTGAGGAAGTTACCTTTTTCAGGTAACAACTGAATAGGACTGCAGGATAGAACTGGAACTATGAGTGTATTTTGCGGACTAAAGTGCTCTTCCAGGAGATAGAGTAACACCAAATTCAAATGTAGCAGTTATCTGGTACATTATTAACATCCATGCTGAAAGTACTGATCCATTTACAGTTCCTAGAGACAAAAGAATGTGAAGTAAATGAAAAACAGTCTAGGGTAACAGGACATACCTAGACCAAAGTGTCTCACTAATAAAATTTTAATTATGTACATTCAGCTGTACTTGTCTGTGGAAAAAAAGTCTTCCCGAAGTGTTTGGATTTGCTCTTGTTGTTTTATCACACAGACATGGGTAAAAATATAGAGGAACCATATTGTGGGAGACTGCTGAAAGAGCTTTATCTAAGAAAACAACATGCTCTATTCTAAGGCAACGAATCTTAATTCAGACTATCAGGTAACAAGTGATCTTTAAAATCAATTTAAGTCACATTTACTTCAGAGTGGTTGAGTGTCCTACTTTGCTAAAGGAGAAACCAGAGAAAGACAAAGACAAAAAAATTCTAAACCGTAGCTGTTGCTAAAAAAATGAAAAATATTTGTAACCCCTTTATTATAACAACACATCAGCTTTTACTAAGCAAACCCATGTACCCAGCTCCAAGTTATGTGCATCAGGTAATTTATGGGGAGTGCCTAGCAGGAACAGTTGTTTTTAGGAGATGTATCTATGCATTGTGTAGTTCTGAAAAATACTTAATGGCTCTGTATTTGAGACTTTTTGCCCACTCATGTGAGGTTCCTGTGGAGAACTGACTTCCTTCAGTCTTGAGTGATTTTTCAAGTAAAAATGGCACTTGTAATTAGGATGAGCTGTGGGGAGAGGGGAAGAGTGCATTCATCTCAGAACATTCTCTTAGACCTGCTGGCCACAGGAGCTGCGAGAGGAGCACACGTGCAGGTGCCACAGGTACCTGTGTGTGGCTGCAGAGAACAGGCTTCATCTGCACATCCCATATCTGCACTGTTCTGCAGTGGGAACCCGGGCCACTGAGCTCCTGCCTGGAATGGAATGCCACTCTATGGCAGGCAGTCTAGACCTTGTGAATTTGTTATGGCTGCTTTCAAAATTTATGAAGAAGAGTGTCTAAAGCCCCACCTCCAATTCAGGTAAATTTTGATGACCCACTTAACAAGCAGTGAGACAAGTGTGTAATAAGCACTTAGGCACCTCAGACAAGATGATTTTATCTGCATACACACACACTTACCTGTGGCAGGTATGGGACCAAGCATAAAATAATACCCATAGTCCTTCCCCATCCGATGATTCTGGAAGAATAAAATTCCAAACCCCCCTGGTTCAGAGGATGCCAGAACACCCCTGTGATGCTCAGAAGAGCAGAGCAGCTTTCCTCAGCCAAGCTATGATGGTAATTGATTGTTATAACATAAAACAAAAGATGGAAGAATAAGAACTGGCTTCATTGGAACTTGGTGTATTATTAGCAAGATAGACCGTGAATGGTGACTCTGCCCCCTTAATAAACCCCTTTTCTTCCACAGATGTAACAATTATCTGAAAGTTGGGCACCTCTAATTAACTAGAATCACATACAGTCCTTACAAATCTCCTTTTAATTGTTGCCTCTAATTCAATAGAAAAAGATCAGCAATTTCAGTTTTGGTTGTGGGTTTGGCGCTTTTTTTTTCTTTTAAGGTCTACAAACCTTGAAATAAATTATTTGGAAAGCTGAAGCAGATATTTCTTGCTGATGTCATAGAGAAGTCACGCACAACCCGATGAAAGTGCTCAACTTTTTAAGTTCCTTGTCCTTACAGGGAACCTTGGACAAGAGCATATCCCTTTTGAGAATTTTGTATCATATTTGACTGACCTGAACTGTGCTATTTGTACACACAATGTTACTTCTCTGCCTTATCAAAACTTCATTCAGAAGGATTTATGATACAAAGTACACTATAGCCCACTGTGACCTTTCCAGAAACTGCTGTAGGAATTAATTACATCTGTTCATAATTACGCTGTTCTCAAAGGTGCTGCTCACAGCTTGGAAGTGGAACCAGTGCTCCTCACACATTTTCCTAAATTTACAACTGATCTTCAGTAACAGGATAAAATGAGTGAAAAGCAAATTTGCTGAAGGTGGCAGGGAAGAGGAGAGCTCCATGCTGAGATGGCTCACACTGATTTGTGATAAACAGGCATGAGGATGTTGTCTCAGCTGCCTGTGGCAGCTGATGCGGGCAAAGGAGAGAACTTGGCCTTCAGGAGCTTTGTTTTAAACTGCAATTCAAAAGCTTGCTGAAACCAACTGGAAGCATTTCTCTGTACTGATGATATATATTGGTCATGGAGAGATATATTCCACATAATTTCTGTCTTACTATCATTTACAGAAGTTTGTACACTTCAGCATGCTTTGCAGGCAAGTATCTGCTTTTGTCTGAATATACTTAATGCACGTGTATGAAAGGTCATGAAACTAAAATTTTCAATTGCCAATTCATACTGGTTTTCTTGATTTGTCACCACTTTAGAACAGTATCCAGTTTTGTGTTCTTTTTATACTTGAAAAATGCAGTTACGTGACATGTACATCCCCACCCATAACAAAATTTAACCTGAATGCTCTAAGAACGTGTGCAGACACACAAAATGCACTGCCAGGCACAGAGGGCAATATCAAAGACAACTAGCACAGGACAGAGGTACACAACCATTTGAGAGATGTATTATCAGTATTATTTTCTCACATATCTGCATCACAGTACAGAAGCAAAATGTTTGCCTAACCTCATGAAAATTTTCACATTTCCACATTGTAAAAGTTGGGTGACACGAAGTGGAATTTAAAGTGAAAATTATGAGACTCCCAGAAACTCAGAATTGTAACATCAGGAGTTCCCTATTCTAACTTCAGTATAATTTTGGGGAAAAAAAAATAACATGGCTTTTAAGTAATAAAGCTCCTGAATAACTGCATCCTCAGAAATAAGTTGTTTGAATTAACTAGCATGGAAAACATAGCACTGTCATGTAACACATCATGCTTTTTAATTAGGATTGCAGTAAAAACAACTATGCTGAGTTGTGAAAAGAACATTTGCACCTTTTCACTGTACATTGACTGTTTTTTAAGGTTTTGATGGAGTTCATCTTCCATATGAGCCTTGTAGACCTGAATGGGCCTGGGTATCAACTTGCTGCTGAGATCAGGCTTCGAGAACTAAGGCAACTTAAGGAATCTCTCCAGCTGGACCACTAGAGTACTGTTCAATATACATTCTGCATTTTGGACTGAAATGGGATAAAGAATGGGAAAATCTGCAACTCAGTGACACCACTCCCTTTGATCTGCCTTTCCTAACAATATCAACATCCCAAGCAGACAAATATAAAAAAGTCTCCCTATGGTGCAGAACAACAGCTTAAGAGCAGGAAACAGGGAAGCAATGAGAATGTGAGCTTAGTTGATCTGCCTTAATTTTTATCTTAGTGTTCCTTCTGAAGTTCATAAAAGAATCACTGATTAAAGATATTTTTAAGTCTAAAAATTTCATTTCTGTGGTTAACTAAAAGTCTCAATTGCTTCAGTTCACGCTGTCAAGTACCTGAGGTTACTATTGCATGCTTAGGATAAAGATTTAGCAGTCTTATGTTACACAGTCTCTCTCCCACACACAGGTCTAATCCTCAAGATTTTCATCTCCAGACACCAGGAACAGCTTTCTCTGCTAACTGCCCCACTTTGTCTCAACACAACCGGATAAAAAATCTCACATAAACAGCACAGTCCTTATAACACAGGCATGAGCTGCTCCCAACATGGCACCGCCATTCCAGTGGATGGCAAATTAAATGATAAAACATAGTATCAAAATAGCTATTGAAAAATCAAACTTGATAAAAATAGAAGTTTAAACTGCTGTTTTAATCAATGTTTGTATCAGATAACTGTACACCAAATATTAAAGGACTATTTAGGACTAACACCCTCATCAGTAGGCTCATCTATTAGCATGATCAGAACAAGAGAAGATCAATGTTTAGCTGGCACTCAAGTACAGCACGGCTTCAAAGCAGAGATTATATCAGCATTAATGCACAAACAGTGGTTAGGATATAATACACTAAATTTGCAACATCAGTATCCCTGATGATTCTAACAGAAACAGCAACCTAAATATTGTGAAGTTAATCACTGCTTATGAACAAAACACAAAATAACTTGCGTTTTTAAGAAAAATGAAATGAGTGACTGATGGGAATGAGCTCCCCAAATATTCCCACATATGCTGCAAATTCAGTGGGATCTGCACAAAATATCAGTATCTTCTATACAATTTTAAAGTGCATTTCATCTGTTTAAGAAAGTAATAAAGTATCAGCTGAACATAGTGACTCATAATCAAATAAAACATTCTTGACAGTCATTCACAGCAAAGCACAAAGCAGTGAAAATTTGCCCTTTCCATTTCCAGCTTGGATACATCCTAGTAAGGTACAGGTGCTGCACTGCCTAAACACAAGGCTCTCTATGCACCTGACCACTAGCAGAAAATAAATAAAATGACACTTGAAAAGCTTGAAGAGTTCTTTGATCTCTTGATCAGAATCAGTACAGCTTTCAGCCTAGCAGGGCCACGTGGCAGTGTACTATCTCACAACGGTTCATTTTGCCAATGAACAAGGAAAAATCATGGATTTATTTTGGTCAATTCAGCATCTTATTCACATGCAGATATTAGAAAACAGTCATTTTGATAAATGAATACCAGTCTTGCATTTCTTGGAAGACTTACTCAATTTTCCAAATCTGTAATGTTCAGATCTCTTTCACAGCATTCTACTATTTCAGATTTCCATTTCCTACATCTTTTGCAATTCCAACTTATTTACTGTGCACACATATATCCACTTAAAAATCAACTTTATTTATCGCCAAGGAATTCTTTCACAGATGAAGAATTAAATCATCACCCTCTAAAATAATACTTTATTTCTAATACTAGATAGAATTAATATTTCAGTTAAAGTAGTATTGAGATATTCACTATAGTAACAAGGGAGGGAAAATCTGCATGCCAGCAGTACCTGTAATGAAAATGTTCTTTCAGAGTCAATTTTCAGGCATTTGGAGGGCTGGGGGTGACACAACACTGAGTAACACTTGTATGTAACACATGAAGTCAATCGCCAGTGAAATGCAAAAGATCCAGTAATATTAAAAGAAAAAAAAGTAGCTACCCCCTTGAAAGCTCTTTCAGCAACTGTAACAATGCAATTCTTTGCTACCCAAAAATATGTACCAGGATCTAGGAAAACATTTAATTTTCTGCACATCATGTCATTAACTGGAACACCACTGCACATGCAGGGAGATAGGAACAGCACCAACGGCCTCGAGCAGCTCTCTCCAATGTGCACAAAAACAAGGGCCAAGAGAGACAACTAAAACACTGAAGATTTCAGCCAAAATAACAAAGATTTATATATCACCAAAATCCAGAGAAGGGGGAAAAGCAACAAGCAAGGACTAACTGCAGTACAGCAGAAAGCATGAAAGATTTATTGCTGAAGCAAAAGTCTGAAGTTGTATGCAGCAGGAATAAAGGCTATAGCACAGGACTGAAGCAAGGCCTTTGTCAGATTAATGAACAATCTAGGAGGTGAAATTCTTAGAAAAAGTACTCCCCTCTCAAAGGACAACCTCATTGAAATGAATATACCACAGGGAGAGGACAACACTTCTTTTAAATCTTTTCTTTAAAAAGCAAGTAGAAAGCAAACAGTAATGCAGCCAGTCAGCCCAGACTGCAGACACCTGTAAATGCAAAGGGAAGTCTGGTAGCCACTGATAATCCCAATACGGTTCAGATTCTGCCTGCAAGGAATTCTGCCTAAAGTGAGAAACTAGTCTGTCTCAAAAAAACCAAAAGAATACATAAAAACTGCAAAAAAACCGCCTCTTTTAAAAATCTCTTAAAATTCTTAAAGTGGTAAGGAAAAATGGGTTGAAGATGTGGGCACTTCAGATGCAAAATCTCAGAACTAAGAGATACCTGAGCAGAAGTTCAAGACCACATCAGCCAAGACCACTGAGCAAGGGTCCAAAAGGAAACAAAGTTCTACCCATAAGTGTGAAGTTGCATTTGCAAATCATTTTCAAAGATTTATTTTTTCATCTGGACAGGGCCTATGCTGCAGAAAGTTGGCAGCCGTCCTGGGAGATGTATGCCCACGCTTCACTAAAATCTGACAGGTTACAAAAAATTACTTGAATCAGAATGAATGGTCAGCGTATGCATAACCAGCACACTGGCAAGATTGTTATTCTGAGTCACCTAAATAGTTTTGGGAGTTTGTTTTGTGTGGTTTTTATTTTAAAAAGCAGTATCTGGCGAGGTTGGTTTTGCTAAAGCTGGAGCCCTCATCTATCCCACCCAGAGAGCTGCGTGCTTGGTGTGAACTAGAACCCGCAGTTCTGCTGTGTTGCTGCTCTCCCATGGCCAGAACAGAGAACAGGAATGGAAGGCCAAGTAACTGTATATGGATGTTCATGAAGTCAGAGATTGCAGGTGGAAGCATTATTTCCAGATAATTCAGAAAACAATAAAGGTAGCTGAGACCTCATTCCTACTATATATATATATATATACATATATATATATGAGGTTCCAGATGACTGGAAGCTGGCCAATGTGACGCCCATTCACAAAAAGGGTAGGAAGGAGGATCCTGGAAATTATAGGCCAGTTAGCCTGACCTCAGTACCCAGTAACATAATGGAACAGTTACAAGATGGCCAGGCTATCAGACCCAGTCAGCATGGGTTTAGGAGGGGTAGGTTGTGTTTGACCAACCTGGTCCCCTTTTATGACCAGGTGACCTGCCTGGTGGATGCAGGAAAGGCTGTGAATGTTGTCTATTTGGACTTCAGCAGGGCCTTTGACACTGTCTCTCACAGCATTCCCTGGAAAAGCTGCAGCCAACAGCTCGGACAGGAGCACTCTTTGCTGGGTTAAGAACTGGCTGGATGGCCAGGCCCAGAGAGTGGTGGTGAACGGTGCTGCAGCCAGCTGGTGGCCAGTGACCAGTGGAGTCCCTCAGGGGTCTGTGCTGGGGCCAGTTCTGTTCAATATTTTTATTGACAACATGGATGAGGGTATTGAGTCCTTCATTAGCAAATCTGCAGACGACACTAAGCAGGGAGCATGTGTTGATCTGTTGGAAGGTAGGAAGACTCTGCAGAGAGACCTGGAATGGTTGGATAGATGGGCAGAGTCCAATAAGATGAAGTTTAATAAGTCCAAGTGCTGAGTCCTGCATTTTGGCCACAAAAACCCCCTGCAACGTTATAGGCTGGGCACAGTATGGAGAGCACCCAGGCAGAAAGGGACCTGGGGGTACTGATCAATAACTGACTGAACATGAGCCAGCAGTGTGCTCTGGTGGCCAAGGCCAGTGGCATCCTGGCCTGTATCAGGAACAGTGTGGCCAGCAGGGCCAGGGAGGTCATTCTCCCCCTGTACTCAGCACTGGTGAGGCCGCACCTTGAGTGCTGTGTCCAGTTCTGGGCCCCTTAGTTTAGGAAAGATGTTGAAATGCTGTAACGTGTCCAAAGGAGGGCGACAAGGCTGGTAAGGGGCTTGGAACACAAGCCCTATAAGGAATGATTAACGGGTTGTTTAGCATAGAGAAAAGGAGACTGAGAGGTGACCTTATCACTGTCTACAACTGCCTGAAAGGTGGTTGTAGTCAGGTGGGGGTTGGTCTCTTTCTCCAGGCAACAACTGACAGAACAAGAGGACACAGTCTTAAGTCAAGGGAATATAGGTTGGATATTAGGAAAAAGTTTTTTACAGAAAGAGTAATAAAGTACTGGAATTGTCTGCCTGGGGAGGTGGTGGAGTCACCATCCCTGAATGTGCTTAAAAAAAGACTGGATGTGGTACTCGGTGTCATGGTTTAGTTGAGGCATTAGGGCATGGGTTGGACTCTATCTTAAAGGTCTCTTCCAACCTAGTGATTCTGTGATTCTTACATGAACAAATTAATCTTTTCAGATCAGAATCTGCTAGAACAATAACTTACCACATCATACATGAATCATTTGCTTATGGCAAAGGGGAAAGCAAGATCCCTGAGGCCGAAAAACTGGTAGTAATCACTTAGCCAGCATTAAAGAAAACAGTAGTAAGACTTAAGGACATATTAGCCACATCCAAGAGACTCACATTTCTATTGCTTCTCTAATACATAATTATGGCTATGTAGGACTAACGTTTAGCAATTCAAATATTGATCTAATAATTCCTTGACAGACCTATTTTAGATTAAACCAATCAGGGCACTCATCTAATAAATAGCTGATTTTAGTGCCACCTGTGAGTATGCAGTAACATTTTAAATTTTAAAAACCTATAAGGAAAAAAACATTTACAACAGAAGGACCTCACATAGTTGAATTGGACATCGCCTGAAAATCACATTGTTCTATTGCTACAAATTAAGCCAAAGTGACTACTAAGTGCATCAAAGTTTATAAACTGGGTACTTAAGGATGTAAAACTTTCAAAAATCTTATACAGAAAAATCCTAACAAAAATCAGAGATACAGAGGGCTTTGAAAATAACAGGCCTCGGATCTGAAGTTTTACATATTTAGCTAAAGGACAGGGCAGTTTACTGCTGTGTGCAGCTACCCAAGAGAGGAGTATCATTCAGCTGTGTTTGAACTACACAGGAGTGCACTACACAGAGAATAACTAAGTTAAATGACAGAGCTACCAGATCAGGTGCTAGCTAGCCTTGAAATCCTCTTCCCTCAGAACACAACTTAGAAGAATCCAAGTGTTCCGTAAGTGGGGAAAGATCAGTTAACCTGGACACTGCTGTTATTTTCTTAATGAAACACCTCTTGCTTTCAAACTGTGACTCATGAGGAACCTTCCCACTACACATATTGGCAAGCCTCTTTATTGCCTGGCACTACCAGCACAGGGAGCAATTCAAATCCAGGTACGTCTCTGTGAATTACAGGTCACTGCCAAAGTTAAGGCCTTTTTAGTTTGATAAGTAACCATTTAAATATTCTTTTAATTGTAGTCAGATAACATATTTGAGGGAGTGGTTGCTTTTTTGGCTTGTTTTGTGGGTTTGTTGTTTTTTGGTTTTTGGTTGCGGTTTTTTTTTTGTGAAATGGAACTGTTTTAACTGTTTCCTGAGCAGGGCCAAGAGGCAAAGCCCAGGAAGGAGTCTGCTCCCTTGCACCAGCTCATCGAGGGAGATGCAGGCAGGTAGTGGTAGTGCTCCTGGAGCCCACTGCGTGTCCAACTGCCCTCCACAACAAGGAGGGCAGTTTGTCTCCCTGTTCCACATGAATATCTGACAGGAGGAGTCTGGGGAGTGCCTGGAACAAGCACCCGTAAGGAATTGTGTGAAAGGAGGACTGATTCTTCCTTCTGACTAATCTGCATTTACAAAGATGCCTCAGATCGACCTCTGTTTGCTACAGCTCCTCACCCACAAAGTGTAAGGACATCCTATGTGTTAGTGGCAGGTAGAAACATAACCACTACGAGAGGCAGTTGAACTGAATTATTTTTTGCAGACCCAAAAATAAAACCAATCTGTTATTATGAACCTTTATTAAGTGGCTCACATTTCAGTATAAATCACACTAAAAAGATTTTTAAAAAAGATATTTACACTACAGTGCTGACACATTTAAAATGAAAAAATTGGTATAAATAAGCTCTATGGAAAAGCCTGGAATTGTCAAAAAGAATTCTGGCTCATCTTACAAAAAATATATATGTTAAATGTCAGCCCTACTCTAAAACCTACAACGCAAAATTATTTAAAGACTTCTTTATGTTAAACCTGCAGTGTTTACAGTGCATCTGGCCCTAAGTGCTTCGATACTTCACAGTTATGGACAGGCACTGAGGAATGTTACAAAGCTACATAACTATTTTCTGTAACAGATGTGGAGACAAGTCACAAACTTGCCTCACAATTTATGATCTTTACATTATTATATCATTAAGTTTAAAAAGGAATTTAAAACCATATATACAAATTTAGCACAAAAAATCATCCTCTCTTTGTCCATGCAATTTTGGATATGATGAACTATGTTGTCTTGTATCATCAGGATGTATGTGACCTCCAGAGCACAACTTGCCTTGTAAGTCCTTGCTGCCAGGTTCAAATTTAGAATCCATTTCCAACTTTAGTGATGTGAACTCAACGTGATCCAGCCTAGCCTGAACATTCTGTCCCCCAATGTCATTAGGCGTCACTGTCTTTTCATCAACATTCATGGGTTCTTCTTTTACTTGGAGAGATGCAAGAGGTTCATGTTTTATCGGCAAAAATTCCTGCTGCAGGTACTTGGTCTGCAGAGCATCTGGAAATTTGGTGTCTTCGGAGGTACCTTTGCTCATGGTACAAATTCTGTCAGTCTGAAGTCCAATGACCGAAGACTTGGGGTCTGCAGAGGTCCCTGCTTCAACAGTACTTGTGTTTTGATAGAGTTCTTCCTCTGAATGATAGAGCTTGAGCCGGATGTGCCAAGCCAAACTACACACAGCTGAAACTGTTTTGAACTGGTGCACAACATTCCTTGGGATGAAATAAATGTCATTATCAAATAACTGGATTCTGGCATATCGAATGCCTTCCCTTCGCAGCTGATTAAGTTTTGCATCATCAACCCACTGGACACACTGTAGGGAAAAGGTGGGGGAAAAGTGAAAACTCTTGACTTAGTACTCAGAGGACACTGACCATCAGTTCTTAGTGTGCTTACCTGTGAGAGTGGAGGCTCATGCAAATCTAACTGCATTCGCTGAACCACCTCCAAGAAGTCCTCAGCATGAAAACAAATTACATCTTTGGTTATACGAGGCTGCTCAGACCTATAGAAGAATAAGAAGTACACAGTCAGAGGCTGAAACTAACATGCTGCAGAAAAAACCAAAAAGTCTGCAAGCAAGGATAAAGCAAATTTTTTAACTTAAAAACCCAACTACTCTACCATAACCTGTATTTTTAAGAAAAAAGGTTGACCAAAACACTTAATTCTAAAACATAACCTCATTAAACTGGTTAAACAAATTAACTACAATTGCTTTATAAGTGGAACTAAAGGTAGCAGTAGAAGGCCAACAAAACACACTATTTTTCATTTCTATTTTTAACTGCCCTCTTGGCTGCCTAGATGCTGTAAGACAGCTGCCCCAGATACACTGGGCTTACTCTGTCAGCACTCCAACATGATGCACCCATCAGGTACCTGAGGACACAGCAGTCTGACTGGGAGCACTATGGCAACTGCTCGGCATCTCAGCCTCAAACACCTTGCTCAGAGCTAGGAGCAAAAGCTGAACTTACATTAAGCTGCCACAATGCCAGCAATCAGCCAATACTGGCATCCTCCACAAAACAGCCCTTAAAAATACATCCCTATTTATGCTCACTAGAGAGAGCTACACTAGAGCAAAGTCTGACTTTGGCTATGTCTCCATATTCAAATTGTTAGGAGAAACATCTCTAGTTCCAAAGCATCTCTCCCAAAGAAATGCACACCATTTATACAGTTCCTCTGGAGACATTATCTAGAATCAGCTAAAAGGCAAAAACAGCTACAATCCTCTAACTTTCTGATCTAAAGGCCAAACTCTGTTCCTCACTGAAAACACATAAAAAAAAAAAGCTCCATATATTTGCTTTTGAGGGATGTTTGCATTTTAAAAGGATACAAAGACTTCATTTATAAAGGATAAAGCTCACATTGGAGTAGTTTTGCAAAGAGAGTTTCTCAGCTAGAAAGAACCTGGTTGATGATTTCTTTCCTTCCTCCTTTGGAATCCCCAGGGGCTGATGGGAGTGCAGCACCTCCTCAGCTGTGATGGGCACAGGCTGCATGTCCAGGCGCTGCCCACGGGGACCAGGGAGTAGAACCAGGGATCAGAACCACGATCCACTGCTGTCCTCTGCCTCTCCCATCTCCAGGGCCAGGCTGCTGCCTGCCACCTCTCCAGTACATCCCTGACCCCACCTCCACCCCTCCAAAAATGGGGTACAAGTCAGACGTAGGGGGCCTGGGGAGCAGCTGATGCAGCAGAGCTGAAACATTTCAGAATCTAAGAGTTGTTCAAGAGCTCTTTTTTAAAAGCAAGATGATCACCTATTTTTATATAAAGATATATACATATATGTCCTGTTATTACTGTTCTAGGAAGCAGGCACTGATGTACAGTTCATTCAGGCTTTTTAAACATAGGAGGTATGTTTATTTTATTTAGGTCATGACCTCAATAAAGCAAAAAATAACCAGTCAGACTATTTTCAGGAGAAAAAAACCATCCCAGATCAACTGTTGAAAGTATGCTAGGGAGAATTTTCAGACCAGGTATTTCACTTTCAGCTTTACAAAGATTAAAATGTGTCTCTGTATTTTGATCTATATACTCCCAAAGAGAATTTAAACACTGAAAGCAAAAAGCTTAAGAAACACTTCTAATCAGTGGCGTTAAAAACATTAACTACATTAATCTGCCTTTTATAATGTAGGCATTTATTTTTAAAATATGAATTTGCATCTTGAGTCACCAGTATTTATAAATGAAGTTAAGACTTAAAAAATCAATTGAAAGAATATTTCACACACTTAGAGAACTTCAATCCAAATCAATGTGCTTTCCCAGCAGTGTCTATTCTGGTTTATGCATTGTCATTCCTAGTCTCAGTCCATATATATCTGTCCAAAAGGATATATTCACCAACTCTGTGCTGCAACTCTGTCACAGAACACAACATTCCTTTTGCAAAGAACTGAGAAAAAAACCATCAGATAATTTTAAATTCTACATTTGCAGATTTCATCTTTAGCACAACTTTGAGACAGTACTTTGCAAAAGCTTTAATTTAGAGGGTATCATGCACCCACCCCCAAGCAAAACTGTTGCACAGAAGATCACTTAAATGTCCAAAAAGATATTAAATGAAAACAGAATATAAGATAACTTCAGAAAAACCCATTTAAGCCTCTAGTAGAAAATTGCTAGAACTGGTTTTGGCAGTATTTTTTCCCCTTAATCTCATTCTTCAAAAGGATTCTTTTTGCTATGACTTTTCAAAATAGGTTGAAGACTAGAAGTTTTACCATTAATACTTCTGGCCTAATGCATAAAAACTGGCATAACAAATTCCTATGATCATACAAAAGCACAACTTCAGTCTTTAGAACACAAATTTAAAAGATGCTTACTGAAGCACAAGTTTCATTTTGCCAACAACAATGCTACAGAGTGCCTTCTGCCATCCCTGTAGAAACCCATCCAAATTTTGCACATAAAAATCTTATAAATTTCCATCATTTAAAATTTCACTGGCATTTCATAAGTCCTAAAGCTCACTTGGTATCACCTATGAAAATGACATTAAGTAATCAGCATGATCACACCAGCATTTATCAGATTTCAGTACAATCCTTAAAATGTTTGCTAGCAATAGTCAGAGTTCTTCTGTAAATTGTAAATACTCAAAGCAATAAAAAGAGTATCATAATACAGTAATTTTACAAAATACCTCAAATCAAGATCCTGTCACACTTGGGAAAGGACAAATATTTTTTTTTCCTCTTCAAAATACTATGTTTAGTTTCCATTTCTGTCCTCTAGCATCATAACCTGCTTTTTGCTTTTCAACAGTTCTATTCCTGTCTGTTCTGAAAGACATCATTTATCCCCCTTAGCATTACATTAATTCCTATCAACTATGAAATAAATCCCACTTTCTTTAAATCTACAGCAACTTATAAAGTTTTTTTTGCACACTCAATTGATTTTTATGGATTTAGTTCAGGCAGCCCAGGAAATGTTTTGTTTTCTCCTCAGAAAAAGCATTATTTTTATATACATTATCTCATTACTAGAACATGTGCACTTTTACTGCCAGAGTGCCTTAATCACTCCAGAATATCTCCAACTTTTTAGGTTTGTTCAACTACTCAAATAGATTTTAAAAAGAAACAAAGCAAAATTGAACAAAAATAAAAACTATATTTTTCAAAACTTCCATTCCTGTTGTTTCCTTTAAAATAAATCCATCCACAGACTGCAAATTCTGGCAAAACTAATACCTGAAATAATTTTAATGTGCTACATTAATCAATGATGCTTCATTATCATAAGCCCTGATTAGTTCTTATCATGTAAGTACAATGAAGTGGCTTTTCAAAATTACATGAAAGTGGAAAGGGAAAGCAGGAATTATAACTTAGGGCAAATCAAGCCTGAAATACATAACTTTTATTGTGCTGCTTGTATTGTATATTTTACTCCTCTCCATACATCAGTCACAAATTTTTTATTCTGAATTAAAAGATGTATTTGCAGTCTTTACGCTGAAGTGAAATGCTGATATTTCTTTTTTATTCCCCAAACTGAAGGACTTTCAAGTAAGCTATAAAGCTATAGGATGAGAATGGGAAGTTCCAAGACACTTAAATTACTATCAATTCAACTCCTTAATCTCCACAGACATCCAAGTTTGGGGAGTGAGGCTTTGTTTGGTTTCTTTACTTCCTTTGCACATTTGAGAGAGAGACTTACAAAGTGTAATTTAAAATACTCAGATTTACACAGTTATCTCAGCTCTTGCCCTGCTATCACTGCTCAGTCTTAATTCACCACAGCATAGTCAGAGCAAGCAGAAGTTGAAGGCTCCCACTATCATCGACCTGAAGAGGAAGGAAACTGAAGACCTAAGAGCTCAAGAGACAAACACATTATCATCTGAACAATCCAGTTCTTCCCCAATGACAATTATTCTACTTTCTATGTCAATAAACTCGTGCACTGTAACACAAATTCACATCATTTTATCCAAAGGGAATTTGCTCTTCTAATTTCTAGACAGACACAAAGAACAAAAAGTATTTATAGTGTTTATATATGCAAAGGTAACTCTCCAAGGTCTGAAGATGCCGAAAAATGCCTCTTACATCTAGACCAGGAAGCCCATACGGTTATGGGCTTTTAATATGGATAACATGTAAAAAACCTCCAAATGAGGCACATTTCATTTCCTGAATCTCACACAGGAATTCCAAAGACAGACACCAAGAAGTATCACACACCTTCCAACAGGATTCTTCCTAGGTGAGCTTCCATAAATAAATCAGGGTTTTAACAGCCATAACTTGGGTAGCAGAAGCATAAGAATTCTGCTCATCTCCAGACAATACAAATAACTGCCAGAAGGTCTCCATGTGCACCTCTGCGGCTGTAAGAGCTCAGTCTCTATGCACCACTTTAAGCAAAATAAAGTGTGAAGTGTTTTTACATCCAACATGACCTCAGTAACAACAACTCAATTTTAGCTATTGAACTGTCACTACAAGGTACCCTTCTGGTTTTAAACACACAGCAAAGCCATATGCAATCTAAAGAGGGCAGACAAACATCTAATGCTCAGCCAGGGCCTATGAAGTCTTCATTAAATCTTTAATCCTAGATCAACCTATTCTGTACTCTCTTCCAATCATAAATGGCAATTCAGGCAAACATTTTTCAGACACCTAGGTGAAGCCAATCAACACATACCACTCCCCACAGTGCACAGCCTTCAACACTCCCACAGCAGCTGTGGTCTGTCGTTCAAAACCTTGTCCTATGTGATCCGCATGGGCTCGGGTCCGGTCTTCAAATAGCATTTCACGGGGTTCACTGGTTCGAGGTAGGTACTGCAAGTTTTTTATTTCATTGGTAGTTCTGCATAAGAAAAACAGCAACAGTGATATAGAAATTTTTCTGAATTATTTAATTTCCATCATAGCCAAGAGGACTGTGATGAATAATCTCTTCAATGAGAACAAGAGTCAAACAAGGAAAACAGTAACATTTAGATCAAATAAAAATGTAATGAGCTATGCAAAAATCAGAATTATCTGTTCAATAAAAAAAGTAAAAATAAAGATGAAAAACCAACCAGCACTGAACAACAGTGTCAGGGCCCAAAAAGTGCACTGAAGTGCGCTAGTGACTGAGCAGTCTCACTCAGTCTCCACACACACACACAGGGACCAAAAGCCCCAGAGCTCTATTTAAGCTCAGGCCTGGCTCCTTGGTCCTGGCCTGTGCTGCAGGAACACCGCTCTCCATCTCATCCAGAGGTGGGCTGTGCCATAGACTTGCTTCTCAGCTTGTCCTCAGGACAGCTTTGGCATGATGCACCTACCTGGAAGTCTCTGAACCTGACCCTCACCGGCACACTGACTTCCTGGCTTGACCTCAGACCTGCCCCATCACCACACACTGCGTGACACACCAGGGTCTGGGCAGAATATGGTCCCCAAGTCCCAGATCTGCCCTACCTGCTCCCCTGAGGAAACATCATGGTCAGCCCATCAGGAAACTGCTAGCCTTTGTTGCTTCCTGACTATCAGATACAGATTTCAATTGCTCCTGAGGTCTTCCTTCATCTTTCATGTTTCTACCAAACTCCTGGCAAATGTGTGTGCATTTAGTCCCATGCTGTCTAACCGGGAATGAGAAACAGCAAAGGATTACCTCTTCAGGGTTTAACAAAAGTGAAGGAAACACTGCAGATTGGGAACAGAGCCATAGGACCATCTTCTTGGCCACCTGGAGACAACGCTGTGTGCCACATTTTTCAAAGAGCTGTTTATAATCACAGCATAGCAAAGGCTGGGACATCTGGAGACAGTGTAGTCCAACTTCCCCCACACATCCAGAGTAAGTTGCTTGACTGTGTCAAGTCTTGAACAAGACTGAGATCCCACCAGCTCTCTGGGCAACCTGCCCTACTGCTCATCGAGGCAAAAAAAAAAAAAAAAACCAAAAACCCACAACGATTTTTTCCCCTCATTTTAAATGGATTTTCTTGTAATTCAGTTAGTGTCTGTTCTCTCTGTTCACGTCACTGGGTACTGCTGAAACAAGTGCTTTTTACAACCTTCCGTGAAGTGCTTAAATACATTGATACAATCCCACTGAGCATTCTTTTCTCAAGAGAAAATCCCAGTTTTCCCAGGTCACCAGAAATACTCCTGTTTGGCCATGTCTGGCTTAGCCCGGTGAGCCCAGAACTGGGGATGATATTGCAGATGTGTCTCACCACTGATGAGCAGAGGGGAAGAACCTTGTCCCCCTCAATCTGCTGGCACTGCTTTTCATAATCCTGTCCAGGAAGCTGCAGGTCTACTTTGCCACAACGGCACACAGAGGACTTACGGCCAGGTCGAAGTGGCCCCCACCAGCCCCCCAAGTCCTGCTCTGTTGGGCTGCTGTCCAGACAGCTGGTCCCCAGCCTGTGCTGGTTCATGGGATTATTCCTCCCAAGTACAGAGTTTTGCACACCCCTTTGTTAATTTCATGAGCACCCCAAGTCAGCCCATTTCTACAGCATCTTCAGGTCCTGGCCACATCAACTCCTTCTTCCAGTTTTGGATCAGCTGCAGCTTGCTGACGGTGTGCTCTGTCCCATGATGCCATTAATGGAGATGCTGAACAATACTGACACAAGATATCAAGGTCTGGATTGCTCCAGTAGTGACAGTTTCCAGCCGGACTTTGTGCTGCTGCTCACAACCCTCTGAGCACAGCAGTTAAGCCAGTTCCTGGTCCACTTCACTCACCTATCAGTCTAGTCTGTCCTTGCTTAACCTGTTAGGATGTTATGGGAGACTGGTGTCCATTGTGGAAAGCCCTGACAAATTTGAGACAAACAAGACCCCTGGCACTCATCCTTTGAGCCAATCATTTTACTGTACCTCAGGTGGAGGTAAAGCATAATTTCTCCAACTCCCAACTATCATCTTGTTCCTCATGCTTGAAATGGCAACTTTCCCAGGATGAAGGTGAGACTGACTGGCCTGCAGCTCCCCAGATTCTGCTTCTTACCCGTCTAAATCTATTTAGTTTCCTCCAGCCCTTAGGAACCTTTGTCAATTGCCAAGACTTTTCAAAGACAATGGCCTGCAATGATACTGGCCAGCTCCCACTGCACTTGCAGGATGCGACCCATCCCAGCAGGTCCCATGGGCTTCTGTCTAAT
The DNA here is from genome assembly GCA_013390045.1 of Picathartes gymnocephalus. Classification (NCBI taxonomy): domain Eukaryota; kingdom Metazoa; phylum Chordata; class Aves; order Passeriformes; family Picathartidae; genus Picathartes; species Picathartes gymnocephalus. Next base: position 65,936 of record WEKY01062134.1, read on the forward strand.
CTGGATGTCTAGTAAGTTTCTTAACCTAATTTTCCTCCACTGAAGGCAAGTAGTGCTTGCTCTAGACACTCCTGCTGTCCCCAAGACACGGCATTCCTGAAAGTAAATCTCACCAGAAAAGACAAGGGCAAAGAAAGCACTGTCTCAGCCTTTTCTGTGTCCTTTACCCCAGGCCCTTTGCTCCATTCAGCAAATGCCTTCCATTTTCCTAATCTTTCTTCAACTGTCCATATGCCCTGTGGAAGTCCCTGCTGCCCATCACATCCTTTGCCAAATTCAACTCCAGATGGTCTCTGGCTTTAACTGCATCCCCTTCATGGCTGGACAGTGTCTCTATACTCCTTCTGAGGCACCTGACCCTGCTTCCACTTCTTGTACGCTCCCTTTTTGTGTTCGCATTATGAAAAGAACTCCCATGACAATTCCTTATGACATACAATATTCAAGTTCTGCACAGGTTGTCCCTACTTGTCAGCTGGTTCTTATACCCAATACCACAGCAAAGCTTTAAGATTTCATTTAATGTTGCAGTTATTATCTTCCAGGTAAGAGAGAAGCCCTTGTCCCCAGAGGTCACAACACACCCACTCACACATAATAACAGGGGTATCAATTCCAGTCTCATGGCATATATCAGTAATTGCACATGTGTACACATTTTCCTGAAGTTTGCACCTTAAATTTCTACTCGGCCAGACAGTAAAACTTGAAATAAAAAAATTCCAAAATCTTATATAACAAAACAACAAAGAAGTATATTTGGAGATGAAGATTTACAGTAATTTATATTAACATATAGTATCAAACAGTAAAAGGTTTGGGATAAAATTAATTTGTAAAAAAATACTAACTAGACATTTACCAAGTAAAATAATTCAACTTACCTCTTCCTTTTGAAAGGTGACTTTGGCATGTCAGCCACAGGGATCATCTGTTCTCCTGGACGTACCCACATAATGGGACCATCATCACTGTCTTTACGACTCTCTAATTTTAAACTAGAAAGTGTTCCCCATGGCAGTGTACACTAATGGGAAACACAAACCACAATTTTCAAGTGAGTTACTTTAAAAAACTTGTTAAAAGCACCCTTTAGCTCTCACGATGAAAGCATTTACTAGAACACAATTATCTAAGCAAGTATCACATACTCTCACTTTATTATTACAACAGCACTACACAGCATGTTGTCCCCTTTCTCCCAACCCATTCCCTTCTGTCCTTACTTTTAAGAAGGGTGATTCTTCCAACATATCAAGGAATTCAGGGAAGTAATCCCCCACTTCCTCATCAACTGCTCCAACCAGGCTGATCTGTCTCATTGGGCCAGCTCTATACGTACCATGAGAGTATGTTCTTTTTACCTACAAGTAGAATATGACAACAAAAGTTATACCGAATCCTCTGTGCAAAATCTACATTCAATGAACACCTGTAATCACCATGCTTATGCTTTCTGAGACAAAAAGACTCTTCAGTCCTTCAGTCTCCAGTGTATTTATTACGAAGTCAATTACTACAAACTCAAAGACAGAAGATCTTATTAAACATCCATGACAATTTGTATTTTATTTTAACACCTGTAGGTAAACTGGAGTAACTGTTTATTGCCTTTTAAGAAGATAACATTCCAATCAGTAACTCTAAAAAGATATAAGTGCATGTTATGCTCAGTAACTAGTCAACAAGGATTCTTACCTGGATTAATCAAGTCTAGGTGAATTTCTACCTTTTTCCTGCAACAGGCAGAACTCTGAGTTACAAGTGATTTAACTCTAAACATTTCCTCTGCTACTCATCCTCTCCAGTACGGCCTCTGTGCAAGCACATGAACTGGAGCAAATTACAACAGTGAACCCAAGGCTCATAAAGAGTTTGTACAAGAAGATCGTCACTCCTTCATTTTTGCTTTGCTAGCACATCTTGTGCTCCCTTCAGACTTCAATGGCTGGAACATTCACCCCTCATGAGAAATCTTCTACTGTGAAATTTGTACAGAAACACATATTGTTTTAAGTTATTTTTCAACAATCTGATCTGTTGTGTTAGATCACCAAAATACTCATGCATTAGACTGATAAGGATCATGTCCACTTAAGCTTCTGATTTCCTGTTTAACAGGCTAAAAGATGCAGTGGCATTATGAGATGAAATACGAAGAGATCGGAACAGTGGAAAGAGCAGATAGATTACTGCACACACCAAGTAAGGCTCCTGTACAGCACCTCTAGACATTCTGCATCCAAAGCAAGAAAAGAAAAAAAGTGCAAGAAAAACAGTTAATGAAATACTGCTTAGCTATGGTCCTCACCCAAACAGACCATCAACATTCCTGGTAGTTATGGCAGTGCAGAGGAGAATTAGCAGCAGTTCCTGAAAATAAAACATGGAACAACACTGTGCCCTTCTGAGAAACTAAACTGATGTAACCAGATCTTTCCAGAAATGGAGAACCAAACACTGTTCAGACCGTCCCAGTCATCTCTCATTCCTCTCAGCAAACTGAGGAATGGCTAAAAGCACGATTTTACAAAATGTCTTAGCTAATGCTACAGCAAGCCATCACAGACACACTGAAAAGAACAGTTCAGTAACATTCCCCTATTCCTCAAATCCTTAGTCATACACTCCTGCAGGGTTTCTTTTGCAGAGACAGCTGGTGATTTTGTGATAAAATATCACAAAATATTCATTTCTGCTGAATCTGCATCAGCTCAGTCCTCAGCTATATATGCACTGGCACAAAGCATTAGGAGCTTGTACAACTACAGCAACGAGCAAGGAAGAACCCTAAAACCACTTTCTGAAGCTACAGACACCCAAAAATCTGTGACACATTGTTAAAAAGCCTAACATGCCAAAGGATGTTTCTTCCACTGACATAGGTAGCTTTGTATTCCGCCACTCCAGCCCAGGATATTAAGATGCTATTTTCATCTACATCCCTGATTAGAGAGAACCATTGTTCTGCCTTTTTCCATGCTTCCTTATGCTACCTACTACCCCTCTCCCAAGTAACAAGTGATAAAACAAGAGAAAATGGCCTGAAGTTGTGCCAAGGGAGGTTTAGATTAGATATTAAAAAAATTTCTTCACCAAAAAGGCTCTCAAGCACTGGAACAAGCTGCCAAGGGAAATGATTAAGTCACCATCCCTGGAGGCATTTAAAAGAAGCGTAGATGTGGAATTTAACGACATGGTTTAGTGATGGATTTGGCAAGACTGGGTTAACAGCTGGACTCTTAGAAAGGTCTTAAAGGTCTTTTTCATCCTGAATAATTTTATGATTCATATAGCATATGCTAAACTGGTTGTGAAACTACTCCAAATGAAAACTCTAAAAATTCTCCCAAAATACTAACTTAAAGCTTGGAAAAGCTGTGAAGCTTCCAGCTGGATCAACCCACCCATTTGGCTTGTATACCACTAGGTGTTAGTAATGAAGCATAAAGTCAGCAAAGTATTTAACTGCAGCAAAATCCTTGCATTAAGGAGGATCAATTAAGAATTTTTTTATTTGTTCCCAAGAAAAGACCACGCCACTGAAAGTTAAAACTGAAAAATGAACAACACTTTTCCAAGCATTGTTTGTCCAACCCCTTTCACCCCCAGTTCTCCTGGTCAACCATCTTCCCCTTGATCACAAAACAGTACAACTGCTTCTCAAGAGCCAGTTTAGGAGAAGAAACACCAACATGAACACTAAAATAATGTCAAAGTTACAAACAATGAGTGGTTTCTTCTGGGACCATATTCAGAATCGCATTATTGCAAACACAGAATGAAATGTTTGAGTGATTAAGAACTCCATGGTGACTTAACCCCAAGCAGCAGATACTGATTTTACAGCCCCTGCTCACTCACCACCCATAATGGTGAGACATGGGAGAGAATAGGAAAAGCAAGGAAATTATGGGTCCAGACAAACACAGTTCATTCAGCGAAGAGGAAATTGAAGAAGAAAAACCACCAAGTGGTATTTTTCCACCACTCACCAACTCCCACCAGCAGTCCCAAGCAAAAGGCACCTTCCAGCCAACCCATGATTTTTTTGCTGAGCATGATGTTATACAGCACAAAACATCCCTGCAGTCAACTGGGACCAGCTGTCTCAACCATGTCCCCTCCCAGCTTCTCGCCCACCCCAGTCAACTCACCAGGGGAGTCCTGGAAGCCTTGATACTCTGCCAGTGATGCTCAGCAATAGCCAAAACACCAGTGTGTTACCAACAACTTTAGTCTCAAACCCAAAACACAGTCCACAAAGAAAATTAACCCACCCAGACCCAGTATAAACAGGAAATAAGTCCATGTTGGCGATCAAAAGGGAAGATTTGTTCTCTCTATTCCCTTCTTTCCTGATAACATTGGGTCCTCTGAAGATTGAAAGGTAGCAAGCCTAGGGAACTGATCTGAATTTAATCCAGAAATTACCTAAAAAATCTATTTTAGAAAATAATAAAGACATAGGCCATAAACACTAATGCCTGTCCAGAAAGCACAAGAGAGAGTGTGAAAGATGAAGCGGCTGTGGGCAGTGAAAAGCAACTCCTATCTCATCCCTTCCATTAACTGGGTTGTAGCATCCTAAGCTCTAGTCTTAGAGCAGAGGTTAATGCTTGAACTACATTACCTTAGATCGGGTTAAAGACTTAGACAAGCATGTATAAAAAGGTGAGGTCATTCTTCATGAGGAGCTAATTATCATTCCCTCCCAACTTAGAGTGCTACTAAGTAATAGTGTGGAAACACCAGAACCCCCCATTGATGTTTGACCAATGACAAACTAAGTTAATCCTAATAAAGACAACAACCAAATAAATATAACTTATGGCATATCAGATAACAGCAACATTTTCCCTTCCATTTACTGTCAGTATCCTTTGGCTGGTTTGTTCATAGGAAGAGAAACAGATTCCTCTGTATTTCTAAACTCACAAGAACAATATTTATGTACTAAAATCAGTACTTACTCATCAAATCATATATTAAATTATGCATTGACCTCTAATGAAGTATTATATATATACACCTTCTAATTTTCCAAATGTAATTCCACAGTTTAGAGTGTGACTAGGTTTTTAGAATTTTACAGACTTGCTCAAAACTAGAACAATTTAAATCCATAAAAAAAGGAGGAATCAAGGACATGCTGCTTTTTCAGCATGTGGTCAGGAATGAATACACACACACAAATCACCAAGTACATGCAGTATAATACCATGGACAGGTAAAAGAGATAGAAACATATAAAATAATAAATATGACATCCTAACTTCTTTCTTCTCGTGTAGCTTACATTTGAAGTATGTCACCTAAAAACACACAAAAGGAGACTGTGTCATTCTCTTGCATCACAGTAATGGAAAATTATGACAGTAAAGCCACCACCGAACCCACAATTAGTAAAACTTGAGAATTATCTGCTTCTGTGACTCGCACGGCCTCCACTGATTTTTTTAATGCAACAGCAAATGTTTTGACAGAAATATCTTGGTGTCTAACAAGAATCTGAAGACTAAATGTGGAAATATATATACATATATATATAAAAATACCAAAAATACATTTGAGCATTATCATTCTATGAATGGAAACATTTTAGACATTGCACATTAAAGATTTTGTGTTTAAATAAGTCACAAAGTGGAAGGAACAATCCAGAGAAACCATGAATTTCAAGAGAGGAATTTTAAAAATGTAAACTGGGGCAAGTACCAACTGAATTCCTATTTTTAGTATTGTTGGGGGTTAGGTTTTCTTTCTTTCCTTTCCTTTTGTATAGAATTTTTTCCCAAATGAGTTAAGTACTGGATACTTAAGAAAAACAAAGAACTTTGGCCAAGCCCCAGAGGAGAAGCTCTGATAAAAGCCAGGGGTGGGGACAGCATAAGTACTGGATACTTAAGGAAAAACAAAGGATTGTGGCCAAGCCCCAGAGAGGGGTGGATAAAAGGCAGCACCAGGAGAGCTGAAGCTGCACTTCGGAGGGGAACAGGAGAAGCTGCTCTGCCTTTTTTGGGGGAGAGAGGAGTCTCTGCTGCTGCTGCTGCTGGACCCTTTCCACGTGGAGCTGTTTCTTCTGCCGAGCCGGGCTGCTGCCCCTGCCCTGCCCCCCGTGGCTCCATCGGCACTGCTCTGGGTTTCACTGCGCTGCAGTCCCGCTCCCCCTGCCTACCGAGACGTCCTACTGTCCCAGTTTGTTGTTTTCCAAGAGTCCTGCTGAGGCGCCGGGATCGACAGCGTTCCTGAAGCAAAGCCGGCCTGTCCTCCAGCCCTTCCCCTCCCAGCCGTGCCGCGTCTCTGCTGGAGCTCGCGCCACAGCGCCCCCTGCCGGCTGTGACCATCACTGCACCCAAGGGGAAAGCGCCTGCAGGCCCAGAGGGCTGGGACCAGGTTCTTGTTTCTGTTTTGTTGTTAATGCCATAAGTGTTGGTTTTTTGTTCACTTTATTATAAATACTAGTAACGAACTGTTATTCCTATTCCTATATCCTCGCCTGAAAGCCCCATAATTTCAAAATTACAATAATTCGGAGAGAAGGGGTTCACATTCTCCATTCCAAGGGAGGCTCCTGCCTTCCTCAGCACATACTTGTCCTTCAAACCAGGACAAATATGGTAGGGTGTGAGTTGTTGTGGAGTTTAGGTGGAGGAGGTTTTTTTTTTAATTGAAATGTTATAATTTTCCTGATAGAATTTTAAGGTTTAAATTTATTTCAATTTTTCACCTTTAAAACCAAGAAAGTCTGGAAAAACAGTCCTCAGAGAAAAAAAAATAACCCACAACAAGCAAATAAACAAGTTATCCACCAACTGAACTCAAAATAATTTCAAGAAATCAATGAAGTCCCACCAAAGATAAACAAAAACCCCTGAAACATGACACCACCTAAGAATATGCAAGGATATTGAGGGAATAGACAGTTTTGCTACACAAGTGCACAAGCAATGCACTTACACACTGGTATCTCAGAATGGAAAACATCTAATTTCAGAGTCAGTCTTATCTCAAATGTTGCAGCCATGAAGAGGCCATTACCATTCCTGCTAATTTGGCACGTTTCAATAAAGTGCCTAAACTTTTTTCTCCTTGCCAACTTTTTTCAAATCCTTAAATGCGTCCTTATACTTACAATTTCAAATGGGAACCAACACTGAACGACTATTCATCCAAATTGCTCTGATTTTACAAATACTCCTTAATCTGTCTGGCTGCTTTTTACGATTAAACCACATGTACTTCATACTCCTTCCTTCACATTTTTTTTACTGTTTTAGGTCAGGGTTTCGGTATCAGAATGGGATGTCTTGACAGTTCTGGCGTTACTCAATTGTCATTAGAAACCTAATTTCAACAAATAGTATTTCCCAATTGGAAGTTTCTGGAAATGAAATCTCAACATTTTTACTACATTATTAGTTTCACCAGCATCCTTTTACCACTGTAGTTCATTTCTCACCTGACATGTTTCATCTTGCAGATTAAATCCTCAAATAATAACATGAATGTACAGAAGGTTTTAAAAGCAAAATGGCTTCACACTTTATTCTGAATTCCAGCAACACAAAAAACAGTGAAGCAGATGACGAAGAATTTTTAAAAATAAATAAAAAATTAAGGATAGAATCAATTGGATACTTTCATGGAAAATGATGTGGCAAAAGCAAAGTAGCTACTATTGTTCTTGAAGCTCAGGCAGATCCACAACAGGGTCAGCCTCAGACCCCATCCGAGCTGCCAGTACAAACCCCCAGGGTTTACTCAGGTTTGGGTTTTGTCAATGCAACATACGTGACTAAAGAGTAACACAAGACTGCCATCTAATATTTACTGGATGAAACTATCAAGAAGAAATCTAGAAGGTAACTGTTTTCTAAGTGGAAAACAAATAAGTACATGTTACAGATTTCCAATGTCATTGCCTGTGAACTCATTCTTTGTTCAATGGTATTCAGTAAGTGAAAACTTCTTGTGCTTCAAGACAGTACGTTGCCATCACCGATCAAAAAGTCTCTTACATATAGTCCTACAGATCAGTTTTTAAAAATTTGTATTTTTTTAGATTTTTTAGATAAAGAATCTTTTTAAAGATTTTTTTTTTTAAGAAGAATTTTTAAAGAACCAATCTTTTTTAGATTTGAAAAAAAGAGAACGGGGCAATATATTTGCTTTAACAAAGATAAAATTTAACTTTCCATCATCCAGAAGGAAAAAAAACAAGTAGGCTTTATTTTGGAGGACTTGTAACAGCAAGACAGTGCTAAAAAATGTTATACCTTTTTAATAATTAACCAAACATTTGATCAGCTTAAAAGCAAGAAGAAGATTCTATAGATAACAAAGTTCTACTGAAAACTACTGAAACAACTGAAAAGACATAGTTCCAATATAAAATAATTCTTTCCATAGGACATAGGAACATAGGAAAATAACACAATATATGAAAATAGATACTGCACAAATCTTTAATAAGGAAATGAAACACTAACCAATTATTTGAGATTTTCTTTTAAAAGTATTTTCAGCAATTCCCCTCAAGTACTAAAGGAACAAATTATTTCAAGCAGGATTTCACATTTAAAGGACTAAACAGCAAAAACCTCTCTGCAAAAGAAATGTTAAAGAGCTAAACAAGGAGGACAGCAAGGAGAACATAATAATAAAAGAAGCTAAAAGAGAAGGGGAATGACAGGTTCTGTGTGCAGAACCTGAAAAAGTGAGGGCAACCCCTTACAAAGTCACACCACAAACATGACCTATCATTACTATCACAGGTCTTCCTCTAAAATACTTATTCATGAATATTTGAATATTCAGAGACCATCACAGCTAACATGGCAACATGAATTTATTTCAAACTGGGAACAAAACCAACGAAAATTATTTCTCTGAAGATGCAACTGCCTGTTATGGAATGGGGCTGATTGTCTAGTCCCATAGTCATCCTTGAGCTATCTCTGACATATTTAAACAATATAATTTGCCAACTCAGTAATAAAACAAATCCCTCAAGAGTAGTTAAGTAGTTCTGCTGGATTAATGAAACAAACTGAACTCACCAGTTCAAGAAGCACCACAGCTTGGCACAAGAACATGCAACAGGGAGGAAAGAAGGAATGAAGACATTTTCTTTTAGCAGCAGCAGGTGCCACATTGGCTCTAGCCATTTGTCTAATTGCACACTGTGCAATTAGAGTGACTTTTCCTAAAGTGAACAGGCTGAATGATGTGCATCCTCTCATACATACAGCACAAAGGCAGTAGGGTAAAACAAGACAAAGCTTTAATAAATCAGTGACAACTCCAAGCTGTGTGGTGCAGTTGACCCAGTGGAAGGAAGGGATGCCATCCAGATTGAAAGATGGCCCTTGTGAACTTCATGAAGTTCAATAAGGCCAAGTGCAAGGTCCTGCATGTGGGTTGGGGCAATCCCAAGCACAAATACAGAGCAGAGAATAAACTGAGAGCAGCCCTGGGAAAAAGACTGGGAGGTGCTGCTGGATGAGAGGCTGGACATGATCAGCAACGGGCACTTGCAGCCCAGAAAGCCAAACGTATCCTGGGCTGCATCAAACGGAATGTGGGCAGCACATCAAGGGAGGGGATTCTGCCCCTCTGCTCTGCTGAGATCCCACCTGCAGTGCTGCATCCAGCTCTGGGGTCCCAGCACAGGAAGAGCATCAACCTGTTGAAACAAGTCCAGAGGAAGGCCATGAAGATGACGAGACAGCTGAAGCACCTCTCCTATAAAGAGAGACTCTTGAGTTGTTCAGACTGGGGAAGATGCTCCAGGGAGACCTTAGAGCAACCCTCAAGTACCTAAAAGGGACTACAAGAGAACTGGAGAGGAACAGTGTACAAGGGCATGTAATGACAGGACAAGGTGAAATGGCTTCAATTTGAAAGAGGGCAAGTTTAGCTACTACAAAATTTCTTTTGCTGTGAGGGTGGTGAGGCACTGGAACAGGCTGCCCAGATAAGCTATGGATGGCCCATCCCTGGAAGTGTTCAAGGCCAGGCTGGATGGAGCTCTGAGCAACCTGGTCTAGTGGAAGGTGTCCTATCCCTGCCCATGGCAGTTGGTTGCAACCAGATGGGTCTTTGGGGTCCCTTCCAACACAAATCACTCCATGATTCTAACAAAACCATAAAACAAGTTCTTCAAATCTGGAAGACAGTAACACACCATCTCAAAGAAACAGGAGACAAGAGAAGACAGAAGATAAGGACTATTTAGCCTAATGCCAATTTCCAGAAAAAAAAAAAATTAGCTGGAATACAACTATCAACTACCTAGAAAATAAGATAGTAAGAACTAATAAACATGGTCATGTGAAAAAAACCCTAAAAACAATCACATCAAACTAACCTTTGTTGCTATGACAGGACAGTCTTTTTCAGAGGATCAGCAGACATCTTGACATTTGCATTATATTCTAAAAACTTGTACAGAAAGATGGTCTAGTAAGAACAAACTGTGGACAGTTTTGTCTGTGCTCACATAACTATCTAATTTTGAGGCAGGCAGCAAGAATCCTTCCTTTGAAGGCAGTGTATCCTGATGAAACCCACGGACATCACAACATTGCAAGTCCATTACAGGAAAGTATCAAAAATAACGAGATCATGAAACTGGAGAGGGGGTCTGAATGAAAAGGATATAATTCAGTTTAAACAAAAGCAAGAACTACACTCACATACATATTTAATGAACTGCATAAACATGAAAAGGGGAGCGACTCAATTAGCAGGAGCTGCTGCTGCTGCTAATTTGAAGAAGGAAGAAATAGATATAAGAGCAATAATTTGCAGGACACTTGCAGCAATCTTCTCATAGTCCTTGACATCAATATACCAGGCAGACACTGCCAATTTTTAGTATTGTACTTTAAGAAAAAATAAGGATGACTGGAATGAACACGAGGGGAGAACACTAAGACTAATAAGAGCATAACATGTATTGTTGACTGAAATAACTCAAATTACTTAATCTAGGGAGAGGGGAAAGAAGGAGCTGTTAAGCAATCTTCAAATATAGAGAAAACTGAAAGAAAAGGGTAAATTGTTTGCCTTGTCCACTAAAGATCAGAATAAAACGATAAGCAGTCAAACAAGAAAATGATTTTACAATAGATTTCTTTGGAAAGCGTGGAATCACCTTGAGATCTCCCGCAAACACATCAGACAAGGACTTGTCAGCTATGGCTTAAAAATAGTCCATCTTGTCTTGCAGCAGAGGAATTGTTGGATACTGTGCAGCAGTTTACTTCATCTATACTAAGACGTTGCCTCTGGGACAAGATAGCAAAATCAATGGACTAAGCATTGTTCCCATTAAGTATCATCTGTGAGCTTTGGGGTTTCAGCACAGCAAGAGAAAAACTTGCCCAGCACGAGAACAAAGTAATGAGTTCAAAATATTAACATTTGTCTCAACAGCACTAAATAGCTTAAGTGAAGTGATGTAAGCTGCAAGTAGGTGGCAAAAGCTGATTATTTATGTTCTTTAAAATTCTCATAAGAACGTGACAAGATTCATGGCTATCGGGTAACTGATGCAGCTGTTGCCATCTACACAAATGACACAGCCCAGGGAAGATGGAGCTACAAGACTGTTTCACCACCTGAAGGACTGACTTATTAGCTACAATGATATCCAGACTGATTTCATTTTGCCCAGTTACAGAAACTGTCTGACTAAGCTTTACAGTCAGTTCACAAAGAGCTGTTCCACTACTGCAAAACTTCTTAAGGAATACTTTAGGCATAGGCCCAAGCTAGATAATGAAAAACTCCCCAATTCCTCTCCCTGCAAATTTAAAAGCTAATTCTCATTAGAAAGAACCAGTTCCAAATTCCTCTCTCCTGTGCCTGCTGTAAATATTCTCACAAATTTCTGTCCCTTATCATCTTCTAACAAGTAAAATCACATTACTCCTGTCTGATACAGGTGCATTGGGAAGCAAGCTGAAAGGAGTAAGTTTTCAACTCTACAACTGTGAAAACTAAGTAACTTATTTGAGAGATGCAGACCTTCCAGGTAAGCTCAGGACTTCAATTTTGACCTCAGCAACAGCATTTACTGTGAAATCTGCCTCTTGTCACAGAACTTGATGACTTAAAAATATGCATTACTTTAAACCAAAAAATCCCAAACCCACATCTGTCACAAAACAGGAGGTGGAAGATTGAGTAGTACCAAAAGGATCAACTTGAAAAACAAAAACTGATAAAACACTATAATGCTTTCTACTTCAGGCTTAGCTCAACCTTTGTTCTCCTTTTTATAATAGTTTTTTTGATCTTTTTAAATACTTATATTTGTCAGATTGATTACGTGTGCTACATGAGCTCTGAGAAACCACCAAAGAAACCTCTTGTACCAAAGCCAGCTTCATTTCAGTGTTTTAGTTAAAATTAGCAAAGCAATACCCAAGTTTCTTAAAGCTGATAAAGTCCAAGATACATACTCAAAGCAGACTTGATAAAATCAACTTCCTACTTACACCTCAGAAAACAAATCCTTCCTCAAGTGAGGCTATAAAATAACTGCTAGACATTGTTCAGGCTGCTCAGGACAAGGAACACCACAGCACAAAGCTGTTGGCAATGTAGGAACAGAAAAGTAACTACATTTAAAGTTTCATCAAAATATACTGCAACAGGATATTAGAATCCCTTTAAAAGATTCACAAAGAACTTAGACAGGAGAACGTTCTCAATCTGTACAAAACATAAGTCAGAAAGAAGAATACAAAGCTAACAAAATATTTCAACTGTAGCAGACCACCTGAAAAAATACCAAAATAATTAGCCAAAGTAAGACAGAAATAAGAAAATCGTAAGGTAAAAGAGAATCAATAACTAGAAAACCAAGACACTGACTTAAATATTCCAGGAAACAGGAATGCTGCACAAAAGACAATTTAAGCATGTACATGTTATTTATACACCATATACCACTTAGCAAAAATACAAGGATCCAAGTGTTTTCTGTCAAACAACCAAACTGGGAAGTGATAAAATGCCATGAAAATTAAGGAAAAAAAATGAGGAAACACAAAAGAAAATAAGATAACAGAACTAAACCTCCAGCCAAGTAAAATACTTAGACCATGGAGCTGATCAGTTGAATGCTGCAATAATACAGTTTTGCTTCTTTCATCTACTGCAATCTCTCTCTATTCCTCCTTCACTTACACAAAAATGGGGAATTATGACTTCAACCCCAATGAACACAGGACTGATTTAACTACAGATGTTGATGTTACCATTGTAATACCAATTTAATCTATCCTTTTAGTAAAATAATTCTATTATAACTCACAACAATAAAATTTGGGCTTTTCTTAACTATTTCTTTAGGGCAGGTACTAGTACACAGCTATGCCTGTGTTAATGCTACCCAAGACAACCACCTGAATTTAAGGAATATACTTACAAGGAGAGATCCAGCTTTTCTTATATAAAATGGCCAAAGACAGAGCAGCTCTGAAGAGCTGCCCATCATATGTTCTGTGATTTTTATTATTAATGATTCAGTTTACATACTCAAGAAAAACCGTGACTGTAGTTCACAGGATATTCATATTCCACAGTAGTAGATATTTTCTCAGCCAGCACTGCAAATGTTTTCTTGCAGCAACATGCTAGTTCTGCATAGCTTTGTAGATAACACACACTTGAAATTTGTCAATACATGCAAGTGCTCTATGCAAATGTTTATGCAGCCAAAGGGGGAAAAAAAAAGCATGTTTTTAATGAAAAAGATGACACTGTAACTTACGCTTGAACTCTTAACTGTCTCAAAAGTGAAGACTAAAATAATTTAAAGCTGATTCATACAACATATAAGTTCACAAATAAAGGAGTTAAAAGGATAATTGTGAGATAAACTTCATATAATTAAAAGCAGGATCGAGTTTCTTCATAAATTGTTTCATACTCACTGTAGGGGCTTTTTGCAATAACCTCATCATCAAGGTGAAAATTGGAAAGCCTTTTTTTTCATGAAAACCAATGCTATAAGTAATTTCTGTGCAACAGAAATGTATTCTCTATAGCAAGTTAATAAACAGCAGAGGTGATGTTTAATCAGTAGCTGTTGTTAAGAGAGTATACAGTCATTTCTCTCCAAAAAGTTTAAAATCAAAGAATATTCAAAAGGTGCCAGTCATTCTACCATTTAACTTAAGAGCTTTCCAGAGAATCCAGCCAAGTGAGGAGAAATGCAAAGGGCTAAGGACCAAATCAGTAGCCACGTTAACCCCCAAGCTCTCCTTTAAGGATGGATTTAGAAAACCCAAACTACAAATGCACCTAATTTAACTGTGCCCTACACGGGTTTTTACGTATAACATTATATTAAAGCATTTCCGTTTTATGACAAAGTTCGTACAGATAAACTATGGTTCAGACACCCAGAAAGCCACACCTAAACCATCAAAACTCATGGTTAATCTTCAGCTACAGAAACAAATTCAAAGAAACCTATACACACCAACATGCAGTCACCTGCCCCACCACCAAAAATCCAATTTGATGTCTCAGTTAACAATTTTCTCTCTTCTCATCTTCAATGATGCAGAACTGACTTAAAGAAATCCCTTGTTTCTAGTCTTCTGTCATCCACAGAGCACAGCTAATAGCAACTACTCTAAAAAAAAAAAACTCGTTCACAGTTGTTTGAAACCATTATATGACTTTAGAAAGTAAAATGCATAACCTCTTACCTGAGCATGAAAATTTGACATAGTCGTTGTCTCTATATCTTTCTTTCCCAAAATCTCCATTTTCACTGGTGAATTGGGAAAATTAAACGAAAAGTAGTCTAAAAAGTCAGGTAAATAAGTAGCTGCCCCATGAACAATACCCATTACATAGTAAGCTGCACAGTTTTCATTTTCACTAAAAACCAGACCCACAAACTCTTCTGCAAATCTCTCCATCTCCACAGGAGACAAGTGGGAGAGTTCATTACTGTAGGCATGGATAACTGATGCACCTCCGTTAGGCTGGTGCTCAATATGAATCAGCTGTTTGAACTCCAATGTGTCCAACCTTTTGAGTTTATTTTGAACCCGTGGCTTCTTTAACGAGACAAATGGAAACTCACTGTTCTCTGGTATCTTGGACTCACAGTCCTTCTTGGGATCCATATTTTTCCCATTGAAATCCTTAAGATGATCATCTATGATGCCTTTGGCTTCCTGATCCTCAATATCAGAAACCAATCCTGAGCAGATGGTCTGAATGGATTTGCTGTACATTTTTGGACGCTTCCTCTTCTCATTCTCTTTATGTTTCTTTTTCTTTTTCTTCTTAACTTTTTTAATCTGTAGCTCTTCTGCATTGGTTTTTGGTTTCTCCTTCCCACCTGTTGAGAGTTTAAAAAAAAGATCTCTTAAGGATGTTTTCATACAAAATATATATTTAAAGATTGGGTTTCAAAGTCACCAAAACCCTCACCGTGGCACACAAAGACCGGAGACCAAAAGCCAGGGTCACAATGTATATGTTACCAAAAGTGAGGAGGGTAGGAGACATCTGCCATGGACACATTGCGACTGATAAATAAGCTGAGATAACAAGGGAATGACATCACAATAACCCAAGTTTCCCAAGGCTGATCTCATGATGAGTCGCAGTCCATCATTCCCTTTAACTGGCCATTAGCAGCTACTGTCCCAGAAAGTCCAGAGACATCACAGGACAGCTGTCTAACACTGCCTGACAGGGGGTTTACAAACCATCCATGGATATGAACCCGCAGCAGCAAGCTGCCCATGAGATGCCACTCATCTTGTCTGATGGGCTTGACACAGTCATTCTTTCACAACTAGATAACCTTTGTTGAAGTACATGTGGGAACACTTAAAAACTGATCCCATATGTATTAAAACATAAATAAAATCAAAACAAAAGACATATTAAAGAAAACACAAAATAGAAACTAGCTTCAACTTTACACAATATACAATCTGAAGTGAAAACAAACTAACGTCCTAAAAGCAGAAATTACTCATTTGGGGATAACACATTCAAGTGATTCCCAAGGTAAATGTTCTCACTTGTTTTAAACAAGTGAGGGGGGGTTTTTTTGCAAGTATTAGAAGTGGTAGCCAAAAAAACTCCTAGCACTACACTGCCCTAAGATCAAGCAGTCAAAGTGATTCAGCATATAGTAAGACAAAGTTAGTGGGTATGTTTCAGCACAAAATTATATTCACACCAGCAATTCAAGACCAGCATGTTCAAACACAGAAGCTTAGAAGTTTAAAAATTGTGTATTTCATTGCAAGACTAAGTAATCAGAACTCCACAAGAGTTAAGTTAGCCAGTCTCCATTATTATGTTGCAGTAGACTATTTTCAGCTTGCCATCCTCCATCCAAATAACTCACAAGAGTCTTAAAAAAAAAAGAGACCACAACTGCTGGTGCATGGAATCACAAATTCTTGCTGATGCTTAAGAGGCTGGACATGGAAGATGCAGATACTGGAAAAGAGAACAAGCAATTAAGACATTTGGGTCTGAGTCTCCTGAGGTTTGTGTCAGCAGCTAAATACTTCTGGGATTCCTGAAGTAGAGGCAGATTTAATTATCTCCCTGGATTCTATTTCCTCACAGAGAGGGGAAGGAGAAGTACCCTGAGGTCACCTCATTTCTTATTTAGCCCAAACAAGGAAATAGATTCCAGGATTTCTTAACCTAATCCACACAGTTAATAACTACAAAGACTTCCTTCACTCAGAATCAGATTTAACACGGCACACTCTTTGAACACAATTTCACTTTTGGCTAACTAAGTTCAACTGCCAAAAGGCAGAGTATCTTCATGGAAGTCTGTCCTTTCTTAGGCTAAATTTAATGTAAACCCAGCATCAAACCTCTGCAACGGGACTACTTCATCTGGTAGATGCAATATACACCACTTCTCTGTTAATATCTTCTTTCTACCACCAGAGTCTAAGTCTAGCAGGCATGAAAACACCAGGAAGAGCAGCAACAGATGTTCAACAACTGAGTACCTCAACCTTAGAGGAATCCTGAAAATAGACCATTCAGGGTGGCAGGGTACTTGGGTGTAAGTAATGTCATCACCTGACAAAAATCAACTACTGCTATGTTCTGGAGTATTGTAATGCTGTCATTATGGCACTGGTTCCTGTCAGAGGGAAATATAAACAAATGGTTTATGACAGTGGGAAGTTATGTATTGCAGGCTTTGAAATCTCAATACAAATCTCACAATACAGACTCAGACATTCTTCCCCTCCTCCTGACTACAGGAATACATAACCGGAAAGCATCCATGAGTATACAGGTATCGCAAACTCTTAAAAATGCTTTAACTTAGCATTTTAAAATTTTTTCACTCTAAATATGATCATTTTTTGCTATACTATATTATATTAGTTTGAATATACAAACTACGGAGTTATAGCACCAAATGCTGCAGCAAGGTGATGCAAGGGGAAGCACGAGTTATCTGCCAACCCACTTCACTTGTTTTTAAATGGAGCTCAGATTTTTGTTGCAACTAGGCTCTCAGATCTGGGACTTCATGCATGGCAGGGGAAGAATGGATTTATATTCACTGGGGTTCAATCAGAGCAACAAACTGCAAAGCAAGAAGCTATTTGCTGTGGTAAGAGCCAAAGTGTTCTCTCCTACTTGAGCATGTTTGTAATCACCAAAGAAAATCCTAAGACAACTGAAGATCACTATCTGTGTGTTCTTGCTGGACATCCAGCTATTAAATTATATTCCATCATTACCAGCTAAAATGTAAATTACTTATATAATAGATGGGTATGAATCTTTATCTGTGCAAAACAACAAATTATTGACTTCCATTCCTAAAGTACAAGAAGGAAGATGATCTGATTTCCTTTTTCAATCTGTCCCATTCCTTTTGATTTGATCTTCTGAAGTTTTACTAACAATCAATTTCATTCAATTGCTCCTGTAATATGTGGTGGCAGTTTCTTTAATCCATCACTTAATGTATTTCAAGGATGCAGCTATGCAATACAATTTTAAAAAACAAAACAAAACAAACAAAAAAAAAATTCCACTATTAAACAACAAAACAGGCTTCCCTGTTGAGGTGATTAATGCCCCAAGGCAGTCAGTGTTTAAGAGGCATTTGGACAATGCCCATGACAATGTGGTTTGACTCTTGGACAGCCCTGAAGTGGTCGGGCAGTTGAACTGGATGGTCGTTGTAGGTCCCTTCCAACTGAAATAGTTGATTTTTTCTAATCATCAGTGAGCAGCACCCAAAAGAGCACAGCCATGGTCTTGAAAGCAGTGGTGCCTTTAAGACACAAACAACATAGATGGAAGGTAAATCAGTCTCAAATTATGCAAAGTTCTCGTGAACATATCCAAAAAGGTTAGTCTTCAAAACCAGCTGTAAAAGTACTTTTTATTTAACTTGGTATACATTTATGGAAGCACTTAAAACCTTAGAAGGAATTACACTAAGGCATTTTTTAAGTTAAGAACATTTATCATTCCCTCTGTTTCCACACCATCTCTATGAAACCTTCAGAAGAGATGAAAGTTTTTAACCAGGGGATAAAAATAATTCTTTTTCAGGTACACAAAAGAAATTTTCCAGTCAGCTTTATTCATCATTATTCATTTATCAGCACTCATTCTAATACAGTCTGCTTTTACTTCTGAACATAAAAGGGTTATGCCATTTACATATATATCAAGCATTACAATTCACCATTGCACACTTTCTCAAATCGCACCAAGTTGCAAAAATTATGCACACAATTTGGAACAAAATAAGTATTTGCCCACAGCTTCTCACTTCTGTGCACAACTCTCTTCCACGGAATTTTTTGGATTTCTACATATAAGAAGGATGGAACTGAGATCAGTTTTAATTCCGAAACACTTGGAAATCAAGAGAGCAATGATCACTGAAAGAACAAAAGGCTGTATAAC
>WEKY01062134.1:84910-118887 GCA_013390045.1 Picathartes gymnocephalus
AAAGAAAAAATACAACGAAAAAAAAAAAAGTGTTAAAAAAAAAAAAAAAAAAAAAAAAAAAAACTATGATCATCTATGATGGAAGGTAGCAAGGCCCCCGGAACTGCTACTTGCAACTGAAAGAGAAAAATGCTAAGTGTCTATCCTTGGAAGACAAAACATGAATCATGTCTTCAAGGGTCTGAGCTACGGATGCCACTGAAGTGGAAAAAAGCCTTAAAACATAGAAATCAGAAGATAAAAAGGATTCCAAATGAGCTTTCTTTGAAACATTACTAGAATTAAAGATTTTGAAAAAACTGCATACCAACAAGAGTAAAACTTAGTCTCTAAAACCACTTCAAGCACGAATTAGGTAACACGACTTCAAAAACTGCTTAGTTGTTTTGAGCCTTTTTAAAACTCACAGGAGCTTTTGCTACTGCATACACAACACAAGTTCTGTCAAAAACTCTATTTCCCCACTGGCAGCAAATGACATACCTACAGAAAATTATTTTTATAGATACTTCATACATCACATTGCAAAGAGAAAACATTTTAAAATCAAATTGTATACTGGAAGACTAAAAAATGTGGTATTCTTAATTTTTAGTTCAGCCTTCAAATGGATATGATACAGCTGAGCAATGCATGAGCTCACTGCAAGATGATCCAACACCTCACTCACCTCAGTCACGGCTCCTGGCACACAGTCTTGCACCACTGCTGCTACTGACTGATGCTCATCAATTGCACAGTAACTTAATGGCTCAGCACAAAACTATTCACTGCTGCTAGATCAGTGAACTGGTTCACAGCACTGTCAGACAGGAACTAAAGCATACAGAGCACTGGGAGCAGGACACGGAGTACCAGAATCCACTCCTCCTCGGGGCAGCAAACCACCTGGTCTGCTTAGCTACCCTGTCCCCCACACCTTCTCCATCCACCCCAGCACTGAACAAAGCTGAGTATTTAAGGGTTAGAAGTCCCACCATCTCACCCAACAGTACATTTGAGACAGGATCAATTTCCTAGGAAATGTTAATAGAAATTTTTGTAACCCAAACACTTGAACTTTAAAATTTAACAAAGAAGTTATAAGATTTACCTTTTAAAGTTAACATTTTAGTTCATTTAACTGTAATATGGATCAGACTACAATTTCCTCCATCTATCCTCTTACAACAAGTGTGGGTGGTGTTTGCTCTCCATATTGCTTTGATACCTATATATGTCCAATTTTAGAATATTTGTTATTTTAGCATGCAGACAGCTCTCCTGAAGAATACAAACACAAAATGAAAAACTGATTTCTAAAAGTAAATAGTATTTCTCAGTAAAGCTTGAATAGAATGTGACAGATAGAGAAGGAAGCACATTTTTAGCATAAGGCTTCTGCTCTGATGAATTTCCAAGATCCACTCTGAAACAGATGTTTAAAGCTGCTCAGAAGCTGCAAATACTTCAAGAGCAAAAGGAGTTAGCTTGCTGGGATAATGGAACTGCTGTCAGTAATGCCCAATAAATACTTTCTTCTTTTTGTTCTTCTGCATTAGCCGTAGAAAGGAGCAGAAACACACTCTGCTGCATGTATCAAAATGCTTTCAAGTAAAATGTGCTGCTTCTTCCAAAACCAATAACACTGCTTTGACACTTCACTGATGGACACCAAAAGAGAAGAGCAGCTTTCCACATCTCTCTAGGGCAGCAATCAAGCTGCCCCAGAGCAGACATACAGAATTTGGTGAAAACATAAATAAGCAATCCAAAAGTTTAAATAAAGATCCCAACACAAGGCTGAGGTAATCCAAGCTACTTTGTTTTAAGTCAGATTTGGTAATAGCACTGCATTACTTCATGCAAGCTAACTGGATTCACCTCCTACTGCTGAGGCACATACTGGCAACCCAAAACTTTCCAGACAGGTGTTTCAGAGAGCTTTCACCAGCACACATAATACAGGTGTGTACATACATACATATGACTCTTGGAACCTAATTTCACCCATTTTGAAGTGCATGGCATCTTTATGTGTCCTGAGATCCATTGGGACACAACATATAAACAAAAAGCTTTTTCCACCACATGGTTTGGAAACATGAGATAGAAGTTAACAATTTTCAGTTGTATTGAAAACATTTTATTTAATGTGACTCACTGCTCTAGGACCCCAAGAATGAGAAAAAACAGGGACAGGGAGTGGGTAGAAAAACCCTCAGCATCGACATTTACAGGAATTTTCCCCTTGATCTGTTGTTAAAAAGCAGACTGAACTCACACTTTACTGGACTATAAAAATATGAAGAACAGCTTCTGCTCTTACTTGGCTTAGTAGTATCTGCACAAGGATAGTTACAAAATTTGCACCATATCACTAAAGAAATCAGAAGAATGGAAGTTATGTTCATTCTGTTCATGCATGCACATACTCAGCAGTATCAGAACTACTGCTAAAGAACTTTTAACAACCTTCTAGGCACCAAGCCTTATGTACCATAAATAGAAAAATAATTCTCACATTCACACATCTATAGGAATGGTAGATCTTTCAAGGTAACTCAGCACACCTTATTTTTTGTGGTGCCATAATATTCCTGTCACTGTTAGGAACATGGGACTTACTACTAGGGATTGATACTCAAAACTGTTCAAATTTTATGCAAATAAGCCAATGCTCTGTTAATACAAGATGACACATGTAATTGAAACTGATGCTAGACAGCCTAAACTCTGGTTAATTACAGACATCTTCCAAACGTAAGTTTTTGCAAGAAGCCACACAGTACTTGAAGTTTATTTGATGTTGTGTTTTGTCCATTTGTTGTGCTTGATCATTTGATCTGAAATTTTAAATAAGCAGAGGCCATGAAGTCTAATACTTTATTCAGTTGTTTCAACCAGAGCCATTGTTTCTCAACTTTGAGGTCACAGCTAAAATTGTTAGTGGGGGACTTCAGACATTTCAAAACAAAAGCCAAAAATTAATAACACTAAACCGTTTGCTTCCCAGTTTTCTAACTGACAGCTAGTAGCAGGAAGGCACAAATATTTTTAACAGCAGCCAGTAATTAAAATCAGTTTTCACTTCCTTACTTTAAGAGAGCCCAGTCACCAAAATTTAACATTTTCACTTTTC
This sequence comes from Picathartes gymnocephalus, assembly GCA_013390045.1. NCBI lineage: Eukaryota > Metazoa > Chordata > Aves > Passeriformes > Picathartidae > Picathartes > Picathartes gymnocephalus. The sequence continues at coordinate 88,032 of WEKY01062134.1, forward strand.
ATTGATGTACCAGAAGTCTTTGCTTCAAGCTCCAGATCCCCAGCTCCAGCAGAAAGCTTTCCAGCACAGCTCTCCCTCCAGCTGCCACTTGCTCCATCCCATTTGACATCTGTGTTTTATCCTCTACTCATATATTTCATTGGTAGAAGTTGCTAACTTAGTGCATAAGGACTGTGAAGCAAACTTGGTATCAGACAAATCAGTGTGGTGGATTGTGCGCCCAGCACTCTTATCTCAGTCTTATTCATTCCCTCAATTAAAGTGCATTGCATACAAATACTTGAACATTTTCCCTAGAGATACACAACAACTCATGTCTCATGTTCAATATACTGATTGCATAATTACTCATGTGCAAAACACATCTATAAAAAATTTTAAAAGTTCATAAGAATATGCAATGAAATGTAATTTCTTCCAGAAGAATAACGAAGAAAGTAAATTTAGAAAACAATTTGTGTTTATGTATGTTCATACCAGCAAATAAAATGTTCATTTTCAGTTCTTTCCTGGATTTTGGTACTCAATAAACCAAGGCATCGAATCTTGCAGAAACACATACTAAGAATTGCTCCTACTGCATTTTTAGCAGTTGCTGTGCTCAGATACAAATAAACAGAAAAACAAGACCAACTGATTTTTTCTAAAATGAAAAACAGAAATGTGACTGTTTACAAATAAGCCTATTAATCATCCTCCTTTTTGCGGGATCTCCAGTAACTTAGTCACATCACATCGGTGCAAATATTTTGCATGAAGTGCTCAATTTCTAGAAGGTAACTATTTACAATGCAGATTTTTCTTAAAAGTAAGTTTAAATCACTTAGAGTTTCTGAATTTTTAACCATATGCATGTGCCAAGCAGCTTCTGTCTGAAAACTGACCTCTTCCTTCCACATAGCAGACAGAGAGACATAGAGGCAATTCTATAGCCTCATCTACAGAGAATACATCTTTTAAGTGCAAAAAGATGACCAAAAAACCCCTTTTTATTCTAGGTTCATAAGAAAAGCCATCAGGCTCTCTGAAAGAGCCTACTTTCCTTTAGCACACTCAAGCACAGCAGAAAAACTCTTTTTAAGAATCACCCTTCTCCAACATGGGCAAGTTTTATCACTGCTTTCAACAGAACACCAGCCCAAGTCTAGGCAGATGAACAGCTCACAACCCGGAGCCTCCTAGTATAAATAAATTCTTCCACATTTCAGCTCAGAGCACCAAAATTAGGCTCATGCACTAGCTCTCTCTCAAAAGGCATCAGTCTCTCAGTACTGACCTCTTCTATAACTCGTCACCTTTGACCTTGGACAGCCAGTTTAGCTGTCTGAAGTCACGTAGGCTGTTACCTCCACCCCCTCAACCAAAGTCACTCACAAACAGATGGTCAGAGCAGTATTTTACAACAAGATATATATCTAATACCTAGAAGAAGGAAATAAATTGTCTTTAGGCACTGTACTGTTGGTCTCTAAACACACACACACAATAAAAATAGAAAAAACAACCACAAAAACAAAAACCCAAAGAAATGGAAAGCAGACTCATTCTAAAACTTTGTTCCAAAGCCCACACAGTAAATCCTAAGCTCAAAACAATAGAGCTTGAAGCTTAACTTTTGTTACACAGGAAGAAGACACTCTTTATAGATAGAGAGTTAATATTTGAAAAGGTCACAGACACTGACCACTGATATATACAAGAAGCTGCATCATAAAGCACTTCTGCCTCTGCTCTCTCTTGCCCAGGATGTAAAGTTAGATCAGCAGGACAGCTTAGGAAATGTTAAACAAACCTCACAGTACATACAAGCACATCCAGTCAGATTTTGGAGGCCCACAGAAGACACCAAGATGTTGTTCTGAACAGGATACAAACCCTGTGGAGACACGTCTGCTCTAAATAATGGTCTGCTCTCCGGGCTCACTCCCTTCTTTCCCTGAAGTAGGAATCATTTTTGCAGGATACTGGCAAACCAAACACAGCCTCTAGAAAACACTTAACAGCCTTAAAGAAAACCTAAAATACACTTGAGTAATAAAAAGTCAAATGAAATAGGGGTAAAGCATCTAAAGCGCTAGTAGCACTGTTCGGTGTGAAAATAAACTATCCTGCTTCTCAGAAGAGGTGTTCTAACAGAGTCCCTGGGCATATGCACTTTTACATTAACCTGAAAATAAAGCACAATTTTAGGTTCAACAGTCCCATTAGGTATCATCTATCAGATCAGCATAAGGCAGCTTGTTGTCTTTGCAGATTGCATTTCATCTGCTGAACGGCAACAGACACTAGACCCAGTGCAAAAAAAAGGCTGCTACTCAAAGACTAAAGAACCCACTGTTGTGGCAGTTAAGTATCTCAACCACTGACTTCCTTCCAAGCTCAGCAAAGACAAGTCACACCTGCCCTTTTCACAGGAAGTCACCAGCTTACACAATCCTCAAGTTCAAGGCAATACTTCTGATATCCGATCAACACGGGTTTTTAGCTGTCACTGTTGTTAATACAGTTACTTCTGCGTAGAGTATAACATGTGATGTAGTAATTACAGTGTTCTGTGCCTCTAACCTCATATGAACATTCTGAAGATCAAGATTTGATTTGAGGGTTTCAGTTTCTGGTTTGTAAATTAAATCCTACCGCATACAAGGTAACAGAAAAACGTATCAGGAATTTGTTCCTAACTTCAAAAGCAGAGTCTGAAAATAACAGATTGAAAAAGTATTTGGTCTACTCAAATAAGCAACACTCTCACAGAAAATCTGATGCAGCATGATATAAGTGAAGAGTAAAGTGGTTCAAGTACTGGCTTAACTGCTGTGCTCAAAAGGTTGTGAGCAGCAACACAAAGTCCAGCTGGAAACTGTCACTACTGGAGTAGTCCAGATATCTCGTGTCAGTATTGTTCAGCATCTCCATTAATGGCATCATGGGACAGAGCACACCGTCAGCAAGCTGCAGCTGATCCAAAACTGGAAGAAAGAGTTGATGCATCACATAGTTGCACTGCCAGTGAGAGGGATCTTGAGAGGCTGTTGAAATGGGCCAACTTGGGGGAACTCATGAAGTTAACAGAGGAGTGGGCAAAACCCTGCACCTGGAAGGTATAAACTCGTGAAACACAGGTTGATGACCTTGTTCATTCTCTTTCATCAGGTTTTCACACACACTGATGAGACCCCCCCTTGAGCCTCCTCTTCTCCAGGCCTATCAGTCGCAGCAGTCTCTGGCTTTCTTCATAGACCATACAACAGACACACAGTTTGTGTTGGAATGGACCTTTAAAGACCATCTAGTCCAACCCACTGCAGTAAGTGGGAACATCTTCACAGTTAGATCTGGTTGTTCAGAGCCTAATCCTTGACCTGACCTTGAACACTGCCAGGAATGGGATATCCATCAACTCTTTAGGCAACCTGTTCCAGTCTCTTACCATCATCATTATAAAAAAATTACATATAAAAATCTGAATGTAGTCATCCAGAGACTGTTGCCTCCACCCTTGGAGATACAGAGCCTGATAGCCCTGGCCAACCCGCTCTAGTTGATCATACTTGGAACAGTTGGACTAGATCCCTTCCAGCCTCAACTACCGTACCATTCTAAGATTCAGTGGATGTACAAGCCACATGAGAATGTAACCTGAACTACCTTTCATTACAGAAAACAAAGTTGAATAAATTAGCCAAGATTAAGACTTCATGTTGCATACCACTGCTTAGTATTTGACAAAGTTCCTGAATTATAACTCCTTAATTACTCAATCTTGTACAATTAATGTTAGACACAAAATGTAACATGCATTCATCTTTCTTCTCCACAATATATAAAATGATAACCTACATCTTGTCAGCAGTAACTGAAGAATCACCAGTATTGTTCCTTGAAGTACTGGGGTTTCCTATTACTGCTATTGTATATGTAATGCTGTGATAGTTTTATCTTTAATTTCCAGTACCTAGCACAGTTGACAAAACAATATCTGTATAGGGTTTTAATTTGCAACTCTTGTACCAACTAACCAGAAAAAATGGCATAAGTTAAATGAAAAACATAGTATTAAAACACAGTATCCAATCACAAATACTTCTAGCACTAGAATGAAAAAACACTACATAGTTTGAACCTACCTTTCTGCAGTAACTTGATCTCTCCATTTTCTTTCTTGATTTCATTCATTATTTTGTGCTTCTTCTTCTCTTTTTGCTTCTTTTCCCTTTCTTTAACTTTGTCTTTGATTTGACCTGAAATGCAAATATTGCATAATTAAGCAAGAACAGAAAACGAATTGTCACATACACATTTCCTATTACTTATGCAAGCTCTATTAAGAGGATATAGAGGAGGAGTTACAAGGAAATCCCAGTACTTACAATATGAAAAGCTAATATTTATGTTGCGTAATCCAGCGTAAGCTTCTTTAACTCAGAAAAGTTTTGTTTGTTATGTTGTAGCTGTATGCAATAATCCAGCAAGTTAACTGTATAGTAATTTTTGCTTACTTCTATACCTTCGACTCTTACTTTGTATCTGCAGTCAGCTCATTTGTTGAAATTGGATTTGCATGTATTACATAAGAATTGGGGGGAAAAAGAGAACAGTTCGCTTTTCTCGGTTGCGCATCTACACGGAAAACCTCCTAAGTATCCATACATACTCTGAACTTAAAGGCTTTCGCAAATACCTGGGAAAGATGACTTAATCTGTCAGCTGAAAAATCACTTATATTACATTTAATGTAATTAAATGCTAATGCATTAATAGCAGTCAGATATAATTAATAAAAACATGAGATGTGCTGTATTCACACAGCAGATTTAATTCACTGGTGCTTCCCCTGCTTACCTACAATCAGCAACAGCTTACCTGAGCAGTCTCATTAGTCATTTGCTTTCTTGTCAAGTCACTGACTCCAGGTTTTTAAATCCCTGACATAGAAAAGCAGAGCCTTTGTGCATGCTCTCTGCATGTAAAATACGAGACCTAGAGGAATTCATCATTTCAGGCAGTCATCTTTGCAACCCAAGTTGAGATTCACTTATGAGGCCAAGTGTTTAGCGAAGTCCAATTTTACTAGGCTTATATGCACTGCAGTCAGCACTTCATGCCTAATTTCCTGGCCTGAAGCCAGTACCTGCTCCAAGAGTTTATTGGGCTTTTTAACCTCCACAGGGAAAGAAGAAATCTGATTTCAAGCTTCTACATAATGTTATGCATCAGTAATACAGCTGAGAAACAGCCCTGATGTTTTATTCATAGTACTTGCATTATAAACCCCAAGTGGAAGCAAAGAAATCCAATTACTCTTCCTTAAGCATTCACATAAAATAGAAGTAGTATGTTCACTACTAACAAATCAGGAATATTTCAGAACCAAACCAAAGAAAGCCCTCAATTCTAGAAGGCAATGTAGAGTCACCCCTAACCAAATTACTCAAAGCATGTTGATAAAGGTGCAAAGAGCTGACAGTAATCCACATAAATGAATGCTTTAACAGTGATTCCACAGCATTTATTTATTTCCACTTAGGAGTATTCTAATAAGGATACAGAACTTAAACCCTTGCAATTGTTAGGGTGAAGCGAAGAATGTATCTTAAAGAGAGTCTTAAGAAAATAAGTCAAATAAAAACCAAAAGAGATGGCAACTGAGATATGTCTGTTGCCTCTCCACAGGTCATGATAAGTGGCAGGGAGAGAACAGAAACTATACTGGCACAAATCTAACACAGTAACTGCACTTACAGGAGGTCTCAGTTCTAAGGGACTGAAACAGTCATGTCCAAGAACAGCCTCCTCCTAACACTTCTGTGGGAAGGGATGGATGACAAAGCAGATATGTGTATAGCAGACCATGGAAACCAAACAACCTTTCCTAAGCAACACAAACCACTCTAGGAATACGTTAAATAGACATAGAATCTTCCTGTCCAACCTGCTTCTTCCCAAAAAGGAATCTCTAATTTGTAAACCCCTGCAACTTAAGTATGAAATTGGGTAAATTATACAACAGGAGTTAATGTAACACTCTGAAAGCAGACACTCAGCTAGTAGGCAGTAACACCAGACTTGATTTATAACTTTTGCTGAATGTTCAACTCAGCCAGAATTACAATTATCATGGGAAGACCTAGATTTTATCTCAACATTTTTTATGGTTAAGAGGCACACTTGACTTCTGCTATCACTTACAAATCAAAGCAAGACTGAAGAGCATGTACAAACGTTGAGTCTTGCTGAAGGAGGACAAAAGAAAGACTGAAAGAATCCTTTATTGCCAGCTCATGAAAAGCATCGCAGGCCAATAAACCTTCCAGTTTTGTCAGAAGCAACACATAAGGACAGAGAACCTTTTAAAGAGCCTCTAGTCTATTTTCACATCTACAAAGCGATTAAAGTCAATCATGAAACCTTCCCGACAAAAGAAACAATGAATGTGTTCTGCAACATCCCCCAGCAACAGCCACAAGTAAATAGTACCTTAAGTGATTGCAAATACAGTGTAAATGCAGCTGAGGGAAGTTTACTCTAAACTTTCCCTTTCAGAAATCACAGTATTGGAACAAAACCAGTATAGGGCCTGAGACAAGTAAAAAACAGTTCAGAAGCTGAATTTGAATATACAGATTTTCTGGTTTCCTCCCCCAGAGCTCACAGAATAGCTAAACAATAGCCAGTAGTTCACCTTAAAAAAAAAGAAAGTATAAATAAATATTGAAATATAAAAAAAAAAATCTTTGCACATTAAAAAAAACAAAACTATGTCAAAATGAGAGTTATTCCATGGATTAACACTTGAACTTAATTCTCAGTTCAAATGTCTTCACTTTATGAGTATTAATAAGTACTTTCTAGTCTGGCTTGAAGAATTCAAACGAAACTCAAACTTTCAAACGAAATTCTGCAGATTATTCTCCTCAGGAACATCCTCAGAAACACGAACATTCTTGACAAAAATCCTACTTTAAAATGAATACCCCCCAACACTAGGCAATTTACAACCTACATGTCATAGAATAAACTAGCAGTGAGTGACATTGGCAAGGGAAAACAAGAAAAAACTTGTTCTGTTGAAGTTACGAAAACCTGGAATGCTCTTGTACAGCTACTACTGGTCTCCATTTCATTCGTAGGGCAACAGGATCACGAAGTAGTAAAAGGTGGAAAGATATTGATTATAAGCTTTCCATGTCCACAGAACATTCTACAGTTAGCTTCCACCAAGATTACTCCAAACAAATAAAAAAGAAGAAGAAAAAAAGCTTCTTGAGCTGCTGAGGAAACAAGATGAAATGAGCCTCCACAGAAATAGCGCAGCCCAAATACACAGCCTTCCTAGGCCTTTACATACCTCTAAAGATACTAAAACTACAAGGCAACCGTTTGAAATAATTTGTATCCCAGGGCAAAAAAGAAAGACATCTACCTTTTCATGAAGCCTGTCCCACCAATCAAAACACACTTTTACTTCATACGATTCTGACAAAGAAATACAAAACACTACTCATGAAATAACCAGTCACAGACTAAACATAGCTCGCAAATAGTCCCTACCAGGATTTAAAAAAAAATAAATCCAAGTACAATAGGAATCAACCATGGAAGTCCAGTAAGAGCTAGGTTCAGTCCGTGGTTTTCAAGGTCTCCTGACTGTGGGGAAAAATGAAGTCTCTACTAATATAAAGTTATTTTTTACTGTTGTAGCAAGTTGACCCTGGCTGGACATTAAGTGCCTACCAAAGTCACTCAGACTCCCCTCCTCAGTGGGACAGGGGAGAGAAAATACAACAAAAGGCTCATGGGTTAAGGTAAGGACAGAGAGATCATATGTAGTATCAGTTACTGTCAGGAGCAAAACAGACTCAACTTTAAAAAATTAATTTATTACCAATCAAAAGTAGAGTACGGTAATGAGAAATAAAAACTAAATGTTAAAAACATTTCCCTGTCCCTCTCTTCTTCCCAGGCTTAACTTCACTTCCAATTTTCTGTTACTTCCTTCCCCTGAGTGACACAATGGGATGGGGACTGTGGTCAGTTCATCAAATGTCACCTCTGTCTTTCCTTCCTCCTCGAGAGGAGGGGACTCCTCTCGCTCCTCCCTGCTCCAGAGTGAGGTCCCTCCCACAGGAGACAGTACTCCATAAATTTCTCCAATATGAGTCATGCCAATGGGCTGCAGCTCTTCACAAACTGCTGCAGTGCGGGTCCTTTTCCATGTGGTGCAGACCCTCAGACACAGCCTGCTCCAGCCCGGTGCCCCATGGGGTCACAGGTCCTGCCAGCAAACCTGCTCCAGCATGGGCTCCTCCTTCCATGGGGCCACAGGTCCTGCCAGGAGCCTGCTCCAGCAAAGGTTTCCCACAGGGTCACAGCCTCCCTTGGACATCCACCTGCTCTGGTGCAGGGTCCTCCAGGGGTTGCAGGTGGATCTCTGCTCCCCATGGACCTTCCTGGGCTGCAGGGGCACAGCTGCCTCACCATGGGCTGTGCCAGGGGCTGCAGGGGAATCTGCTCTGGCACCTGGAGCACCTCCTGCCCCTCCTTCTGCACTGACCTGGGTGTCTGCAGGGCTCTTTCTCTCAGATATTCTCACTCCTCTCTCCAGCTGCAATTGCTCCTGTGCACTAACCTTCTCCCCCTCTTAAAATAATAATCCCAGAGATGCTACCACCATCACTGGCAGCTGCTCACAGAAGCCACACCTGTATCTCCCCTGCTACCAAAACCTTGCCATGTGTGAGAAACTAAGCTCATGATAAAGAATTTTTGGTAAAGTTTAATAAGGGATAAAAATAAGACACAAAAGTCCAGCGCTGGGGTGCTCCTGGTGAACAGCCAAAGAAGACACCAGTATATACAGACAGTGTTATTTTTATATGGTTACATTGCTGAGATGCATGCATATTCATGTGTTTCATATATTATTCAAACATTCTTGCAAACTTTTTGATGTTTTGGGAATTCCTTTGTTGGGGCTTCTTCACACTCCAGCTTATCTGCACGACATCCTGTGTGTCAAGTTAATATGTTTTATTTCTTCTTGTGTCTCCCTTCTGCTGTTTTACATCCTCTGACAAGGATTTAGCGGGTCCTCCTTAAACTTAACATAGTATTCACTAATTGTCCTCCGGTGCTCTGGTTTGTATCACAGTTATCTTATCACTTGAAGGATTAGTCAAGGGAAAGGGGGAACAACATAATTACTTTACACCATTTGTTTGGTTATATAAAGGTATTTTAATGCCTAATGTTCCGCTAAGGTCTATAATACAGTATATTCACTCTACCACTATTTCTATAAACTATAGTGACAAACAGCTAAAAAAAGGCATACATGATATTATATTTGAATACTTATGATCAATGCAAAACTAACATATATAAATGCAAAAGCCAATATCATATTGCAGTCCTGTTCTTTAACACATGCAAACCCAATCCAACTCTACTACAGTGTATACTTTTTAAAATACAGAGCTTTGTAGGAATAAGTACCTCTGTTTAGAGAAAACAACACCAAAGGAATTAAGAGATTTCTACATGTCTTCCTCAAGTTCACAGTAAAGAGTGTTACCATAAAGTCCATGTTCTTTGCTTTGCATGTCAGAGCACACCCACACACGAAAGAAATGCTGCAACAGCAGTATATTAAAATAAAAGTGCTACATACAGACAGGAAGACTTTTATGATGATGTGTGCCATCTCACCTTTCTAAAGGGCATCTAAAAAAGCATTTTCACTTTATAACAATTCTACACAATGAACTGAACTAATTAAGAATGATATCTATACTTCCTCCTCAAATTCCAAAGCTACTTTTTCTGAATGTTAGGTATGGATACACACAGTATTTATACATTAAATAGCCATCTACAACTAAAGGCTACAGTAAAAGTTCTTAGTTTCCCAACTCAGGAGATACCTTCTCACAATGACTGCCACCATTTCCTAAGCAGTACAGGAACACAAATTCACAGATTACACCATCCTGATTTCAGAAACCTGATCAGATCTTTGCCTCTACTGCAATCTTTCTACAGACAAAAAGGTAAACCAAGACAGAGAATGAGTCAAGTGGAAAGTGCTCTTTAGTGGATGGACTATGTGCAACATGGTGGCTGTCACTTGGGAAATTTGCACCTTGAAGCCCATGCAGGAGCTCAAACAAGCAAGTCCATTTCAGCACTGAAAGAGGAGAGAGGTACAACCCTTTCAGATGTCAAAAGCTGCAGCTGCTTTGCATCATTTTCCAGATGGTAACTCACATTAGCAGTCAGTCATAGATTATGTTCAAAGTATTCTGTCTCTCTCTCCTCTGTTAGATTTAAGGACTGTTACTGCACATGAAGGAAAATATTTACAGACTACTGCTAAGGGACACCATCAATATGGGTAACACCACCAGCAGTGTAACTGAAAGGAAGGGGGGTTAAGGAGGGGCATACAAGAACATCAGTTACTATCCCTTCCATCAGCACTCTCCTCACTTTAAACAAACACCCATAAAAATAAAACCTCAATAACTCATGTTTAACTGGTTATGCAGGTACATGAAGTACATTTAACATCACCACGTTAACAGCTTTGACACCTGCACTTATTAAATCCTACAATGTACACTGGAGAGCAGGTTTCACGACTCAATGAACACGGAAAAACCTATACAGTATTTTCAAGACACAGAAAAATCATCAAAAAAGGGATAGCTTTCACATTCCAGCAACCAGGAGTATATGGCCAACACTCAGTAATTTAAGTTTAAAATCCAAGATATGACTAAAGAAATCCCCTTATCAGGCAAGAACATTTCCCCAAGCTCTTCAATGAATAGAAGACAGATCCCTTTCAGAATTAAAACACTTCCAAAAAAACTGAAATACGATCTTTACAGTTCCCAGCTCCTTTAAGCTTTGCACTTTTAAGGAGATCTACATGCAGAACTGAATGAGCCAAGTTTAAGCTCAAGCACTGGGGAGTTGCATCAGAAATCAGTAACAGAGAATGTGGCAGCTGCAAACAAGGCGTCTGCAAGAGGTTTCAGATCAAGTGCTTCAGCCTCCTGACCTTGTGTCAACTAAGAAAAATTATCTGGTATTCTAAAATCAGAGTAAGTTTCTGTTGTGTAAATTCCACACAAAGCTGGATTCTGGGGTACAGGAGGGGCATGGTTCTCCAGCTTAAGAGATTTTTTTCTGCCTAGCAAGCTTCAGGTTGTCTTATCAAAAAGGGGACAAGGTCCCTCAAGAAAAAGATGCACCGCTCCAGATTTATCCCAACATTGCATACTTACATTAATGTCACTACCAGCTCTGAAAACTGAACTGCATGTAAATCTCAAACAAGAGAAATTTGAGAAGTCCCTCTTCCTCCTGAATACCACACTTAAAACCCTATACACCTTCTAGGCATTGCTGCTTACAGTAGGTATCTAAAGAGAAATATACTGAAGAATTCAGATGAGAGTGGTCAAGAGGCCTCACAAGCATAAAAATGACTGCTGAATTTGAAAAGTTCAACAGAGAGGAGGGGGAAGCGAGTCAAGCAACATAGTACAAGGAAATAAAAAAGGAAATAGAAGTTAACAGAAGGAGGAAATGTTTAGCAGAAGAAAAAAAATAAAGGACAACCTAACAATCAAGACGCATGGCCCCAGTTCTAAAGAAGGGAAAAAGAAGATCCAAAACTTTCCCCAACCTACTTTGGTAACAGATACTATGAAATGAGCATCCCACTGGATGCAGACCAAAATTATTAAGACTGAAAAGTGCAACTTCTTGAAAGCTAAAATCCCAGAAGGGTCATACAATACAAGGTAACAGTTACCAGAAAAATCACTGCTAAATGGTCATCTGAAATCTAAGCTTACCTATTCTTCAAAGACAGCAGGAGAAAGAAGCGGGGCAGGGAGGGGTGGGGCAAAGGAGGGAGAGTTAAAAAAATATAGACTAATATTAAAAACAAGAGCTACAGCACCATATTCAGCTTTCCTGCTCATATGGGAAATCCCCATCTGCAAGTCAAAAGATGTCAATCTCATTTTGAAACTGCTTGAACTCTGAGGCAACCTTATCAGCAAATGGATCATTTAAGGAAAAAAAAAAAAGGCGGGGGGGGGAGGGAAAGAAATTGTACACAGAAACAGCAAGAAAAGCAGAAAAGATGGATCATGCTACTGCATTACACCTTACAGCAAGTATAGGGGCCAAAACCAAAGCTTTGGACAGGCGTTGTCTAATGAAGTGGGGAGTGGCTGAGCTGAGCTTTGCACTGTTATGAAAACAATTTCAACTACAAACTGCTAGAGCAGAGTAGCAGTTAAATGACTAACTGAATCAGCAGAGTCATAGCATGAACAGCAATCACTTCTGTCAGACTGATATCGTGTTTTAAAAACAAAAACACTGCACAACTTTAGTTCCACTATCAGAATGTACACGACAAGTGAAATTTAAGCTTACTTCAAACAGCCTAAAGCTCGTTATCTACAGAATAAATCACACATCCAGAAAAAGGTTCTTTCAGGTTCTCTGCATGGTAGATCATCTCTGAAGGGGTCACTGAGCTCCATTCATTTAATGGAAACACAAGATGTAAGGCTTGGTTATGACTCTGCAACTTAAAGCTCTTTGCAATTAATTGAAAGACCAGAGAAGTCTTTAAACGAAGAATTGAAGAAAATATAAAAATTTTTTAAAACCTTTAAACACATCATCCATCCTGGCTACTACCAAGCTTAACATCTTCCCGTCACTTAGGAAATAAGAGTGCCTCAGAACTAGTGTCCCTTACCTCATAATCACTACTGCAAGTGAAGGACACACACCACCTCCTATCATCAGCTTTCTGAATGCAAGCTGAAAAATCTCACAATTTCTCTCCTCAGTAGCAATACCCCTATCATTATAACAGTAATTAAACTAAAATGAGGGAAATGCAATTGGTACTACTCTCAAGGCCAGATCTCACATTCCCACACTTCACATCACTGCACACCCTGATTCCCCATATTATCGTGTCTATACCACAAGCCTAACAACCTCATGAGACAAATTTTGCCATTCTTCTCCTGATTCCCCTAGCTTTGCTCCTCATTTTCTTTGGTACTGAGATCTGTGCAGGCCCTCAGTCTCTCTCACAAAGGTAAAGCTTTTTCTCCTCACACCCTAAGAGCTCTGTGCAGCACAGCACACAGCTCACTGACCAGAAACATGACTCCTCATTCCTAGGCACTGGAACGACTGGGAATTCCACTCCATCCCATGTATCCACCTGCAATGCATCTCCATTTTGGCTGCAAAGAGGAGGATGGACTTTTTCCATTTTCAGAGCCTCAAAGCAACCAAGGAACTCTCACCCATTCCACCTGCTTATCTCTTAGTATTTCTGCCTCTACACCTCTACAGTCTCCCCAGTGGCACAATTTTCCTCATGGTAGGTGGAACACTGCCATGTGTACCAGTTCTGCATGCTAGGAGAGAAAAAATGATCAATACCATGAATTCCACATTGCTGCTTTTCTACTGCATCAAAAGCAAAAAGGTTGTCTAACTGCAGTCTCCAGGAATAAGAGGCTGCACTTGACTGCATGAGGTTGATTTTTAGAATGCACTGATGACAGCTTCTGCAAACTCACCTTATTACACCTGAAGGAGCATATTTTATTCCTACTTCCCTGCCCCCATATATTCTGTATGTGCAAGCCTTTCAGTTTTTCATAATTACCTCAAATCCTCTAAATTTACCCACGTCATATCTGTAGGTTGCCTAAAATTTTCATTCTCCTATCCCACCTTCCTCAACCTTCCTGGCCTTTTCTACAGCACCTAAGTATAATATCTTTTGCCCCAAAACAAGATCAGAATCACCTGCATGCTGCTTTTGGCTGCTATTTTCCTTACATGTCAGTATTTCAAATTCATTCCACATTCACTCATTATATGCTGTAACCACAGTCCCTCTGGTATATTTTTCCAGTCTGTAGCTTCAGCACTCCCAATGCACAAGTCCTGACTATTCCACCCACTCACCTTAATGTCATTCTTAGCTTTCTCCTGTACTTAGGATTCTATGTGCCTGCCCCCCAGTCATTCTTTTCTCCCTGCATCATAAGTGCATTTTTCTCTTTCCTCTCTGCAAAGTAAATTATTCACAGGATTAACAGCACAAACCTGTTCTTTAATCTACAGTCAAACACTGAATCATTTTTGAAAGGCTGGCAGCTCTCAGCAGAAGACTCAGTGCATCCTTCACTTTCTCACAGCCTTCTCTGCAAAAATATACACTTTAATTAAAATAAAGTTTTTCTCTTCTATAGGAAATTATGCCACAAAATTTTAGCTTTAGAAACTACTTCCTCTAAACAGAAATCTGTAGACTCAGATGCCAAACAGGTACCATTTGCCTTTAAAAATTTATTTGTTGCATGTACATAAGTTTTCAAGGAATAAATGTAAGGTAAAAAGATCTTTTCTGAGCACCCAGAAACTAAAAAAATAAAGAATTTTTGCCTGTGAGTATATAAGCTCAGAGAAAAGTATCTTTTTCAGATAAAAGGTGCAGAATATCTCTTTAAAGACAAATCACATCAGTTATTCAGTTAACACTATCAGTGTCAATTTCGTTCACCAACGTGAAAGAATATTTCATCTTGTTATTGTAATATGGCTCCAAGAGTTACTAAGATGACTCTTAAACACTGGTAGGACACTACGTCATACTGAGCAAATATGGTTATTAATTACACAGCTTTGCTAGAAGGATATTGGGCAAGTTTCTTAGCCTTGAAGACAAAATTACTTCAACACCAAATGGGTACTGAGCACCGTTTCTAAAGGCCCAAGTTGCCTTTTGGACAGGAACAAAGTCGGGGAAAGCCTTAAAATGGAACACTTGAAAGCACTGAAATTACACACTTAAAACCCACTTGTACACTACCAATCAAGATCCAAGTAAATAAAAAAAAAACCCCACTCTCAATGATAAGTGAATCATAGACTAAGATACTCATGGAAATTAGTGGAAAATGCAGTAAGGCAGCCCAGACAATATAATCAATAGACAAAAAGGCATATTGGTATTTCTCTACAAGCTTGGCTGATTCTGTAATTACACGTATAGGCCACAATTAAAGTAACCAAAATTTATGCAACAGTTGTAATTCATCTTTCCTTTAAAAGAAAGAAAACTTGATGAAACTAGGTAATGGAGTGCACGTTTCAAATTCCTCATATTTCAATGTAAATATAAAAGCATCAACATCTGGTTTAAGGTCACTGGAGACTGGGAAAGGACACACTAAAATTAAAGGCATGTATTCTTGTACTGTCGTCACATATTCGTGTATTGCCTTTCAGTTCCCAAGATTTACTGTTGATCACAGCAGGAATCCAAGCAAGACTCTTGCCTGACATCTTGTCCTACCTCGTATGGCCATTTTTGTCCAACCCCACTAATGAACTAACCCAATACTCCTTCCCTTATCCTGAAGGCCTCGAGCATTCCTTGGGAAATGTGATCTTCAAGAAATAAAGCCTGAAGCAGCAACTACATGAGATTTTAAAAGTCTAACTATCTAAATTTTAACTGCATGCTCTCCAGTACTCAACGACTTAGCCTGTAAAAATTAATAGCTTAAGAAACGAGATGATTCACGATTTAATTGTTAAATTAGAGCGATTTTTTGCAACATGTTCTTCGTTTTTTCTCCAATTCAGTTTTCTTCGCACATGTCTAATAAATTACTCAGCATCCTCATTTCCCTAATAGGTAAGAAAACCTAAGGCCTCTGGCAGCTTCTGGCTGACGCCATCGCTAATTCCACACCCCCTTTTTTAACAGGATTGACGGCGGACTGAGCCGCCGCTGCCTTCCCCACAAACTTACACAACGCCAGCTATGTGTGACCGGGTCCAGCACTGCCCGCAGCCCGGGTCACAGCCACCTCCCGCTGCCGCCGGGCAGCTCCAGCGAGCCCCCTGCGCCCGCTGCCCCTTCCAGCCCTTCCTTCCCTCCCCCGCGCTGCCGGCGCTGCCCCGCCGCTCACCTTTCGGGAACAGCAGCTTCACCTCTCCGTTCTCCTCCCGGCTCACGGCTCCGCCGCCATCTCCCGCCGCCGCCACCACGGGCAGCGCGCCGTGCTTCCTCCTCTCCTTGTCCCGCTTTTCCTTGGGTCTCTTGGGCTTGGCGCTGCTGCCGCTGCCGCCGTCTCCCGCCTCGGCCGCCAGCGCCAGGCGGTGCCGGTGGTGGCGGTGCTGGTGCTGCGGGTGGGACGAGGAGGGGGAGGCGGACGGCGGCAGCAGCACTGCGGGCGGCAGCAGCTTCCGGGACAGCGGGGAAGGGAACGCGAAGCCCCCCGCGCCCGCCGAGGAGCCCGAGGGCAGCGTGGCGAAGCCCCACGGCCCAGGACCGCTGTAGCTGGGCACGACTGCGGGCAGCGGCTGCTTGGCGCTCCCGCCACCGCCGCCCCCTTCACCGTTGACGCGCTTAGCGCCCTTCAGGCTCCGCTCCTCGGCTCCCTTCACCTTCTTGGCGGCCGGCTGGGATCCGCGGGAACCCTTCGCGTCCGGGGCCGTCCTGGCGCCGTGCACCTCCTGCTCGGGGGGTGCCGCGCCACGGCCAGAACTGGGCGACTCCGCCATCTTGGACTCCGGCGGCTATTTACTCTCGGCTCGCCCCAACCGACAGCGCCGGGGGCGGGGCAGAACCATCGCCTCGCCCAATGGGTCGGGGAGACGCCGGACAGACAGGGAGAATGGCCAATCGCAGGGCGGGGAGAGGGGGCGGGCTCTCAGGGGATTGGGGGCGGTGGCTCGGCTGAGTGCGCAGGGCGCGCGGGGGCGGGCACGGGCTAGGGGACGGGGACTGGGACTGGGACTGGGACTGGGACTGGGACTGGGACTGGGACTGCGATTGCGATTGCGATTGCGATTGCTTGAGGGGAGCGCAGCGGGGGAGAGGCGACGCTCAGGAGAAATGCCCTTGTTTGGGAGTAAAGGAAGGTTTGGACCCCGGCGCATCCCGGGGGTTTTGTTAATGCCTCAGGTTTTGGGCTTCCCCACTCTGGGAGCTGCTGACCGGATCCTGGCAGCCCCGTGGGCTGTTCCTGGGAAGGGCGTTTGTTTGGGAATAAGGAAGGTCTGGACTAGCGCCGTTCCCGGGGGATGTACCCTGGGAGGCGATGAACCTGTCCCTCGGGATGTCCCGGGGCCGGGGGGGTTGTTCGTTCGACGCCCTCTGAACCCAAGTTCTCCACGCTCTCCCGCGTCCTAGGAGGGAGTCAGATACAGCCTGGAAGCTCTGGAGGGCCTGATGGGAGGAAGGCAGAGGCTGCCGAGGTCAGCGGCTGTGCGAGGTGCCGATGCCAGCCCAGCGGGACAGTCAGGTGTCCGTCACCAGGGCATCATTGACCGCCGTGCCTCTGGGAAGGTCCCAAATAGGAGCCCCCCAGCCGTGCCTTTGGCGTCTAAATCTGCCATGGCTGCGGTTCAGGAGCAGACTGAAATTCCCCCGAGTCCTGGTGTCAGCAGGAAGCGTCGCAGAAATGAACAGAATTTTCCTGGAGCGTTCGCATTACCGGGCTCCTGCTCTGGTCAGTCACACCTCGGGTCTCCTGATTGCCGCGGGACGAACAGAGTCGCTGCCACATTAAACCGAACCTGGCAGATGGCAGCCAGATGAAATTGCTCTGAGAAGTTTTGTACACTATGTATCAGCAGGCAAACAGGTTTTAAGTTTAGATTTTTTGCTCCACAAACCATTTTCATTTGAACTGCCACTGATCAGCCTCAGAATAAGCTCCTAGCACTTGGGCTATCTCCTGCTTTGTTTCATTTTCTTTTGAAATTGTAAACCAAGCTGAACGCAGTTCATTGTTCATCTCAACAGCAGTAAAGAATAAATTTCCTGTATCCAGACAACTCTGTTTTTTCCTCAGATGTTTCAAGTTCCACTATTGTGAGAATGTATCCTCAAACTGTATTTCTGGGCCTGATGGGGCAAATGGCATCTGTGTCGAAGGAAGAACATTTCACAGCATATATTTCAGCAACAGTCAATTTACATCCAGTCCCAGACTGAAATCCGGGTACAAATCTACCCATACATACATAGGCGGTAAACTAGAGTGGGCCCATGAGGATAAAGGTCATCTTCAGCTCCTCTCAGAAATGTTTTATTTGTATCAGTGGGTGAGAAAAACCTGTCCATTTTAATGGATATGTCTCTTTTCCAGGTTAAGTAAAGGTGACCCATCCACCTTAGTCCAAATCAGTGATTTTGTTTCAGTTGATGTTAGAGGTGCCACAATATGCACACAAGGCCATTGGTATCCCTATGTACCAGTCCCTCATGGAAACTGGATTAGAGTAACACTAGAGTGAGAATTTGAGGCACCTCATGGCACTGTCTCACCTTCACAGGCTTTACAACCAAGGTCATCTTACTTCAGTGGTGGTATTGATCCCAAGTCAACAGTCTATTTAAAGTTCACTCAAACTTCAGATAAGTCACAATCATATTTTCACCTCTCGCTTTTGAGGGCTTTGAGAAACAAGAGCAGCATTTCTTTGTTCTCTAACTAGAGTAAATCCTTTGGCTTGGTTTTGGTTCAAGGCACTTGACCACAACCTCTGTGAAATGCCAGAGTCACCTAGGAGTACATCACTTTTCTCCATGCAGCATGGTCAACAGGACTTACTAGGCTAATGAGGCTGGATAGCTGTATAAATAGCTGAATATCTTGGTCTGTGCACTTTACATTAATGCTAATAATTAAGACAGTTCTTCATATTGGACATGCTTGGATGTCTAAAATTGCATTGAATTATAATGCAACCCAGCAATATGAAAATAGATACAAAGATAAAACTGTTGAAAGCACTCATAGCCCAACACTTGATTTAAAAACTGACAAATAAACTTATAATTGTGCAGTAAACTTCAACAGCTGACAATATGCTACTAAACTCAGGTCAAGCTGAAGTTGTTTCCTTTGCTTTCTGAAGTAGCATATTGTGCTTGTAAGCATAAGCCAAACTTTTATTAGTGAATTCTTTACGAAATTCAGCTGGTGCAAGATGACAGAGTACCTATTACATGCAATTGTTGCTTGTTGGGAAGCAGTGTGACTAATGTTTGGAGGTTTGCTGCTGCTATCTCATACCCATTTGTCAGCAGAGGAAATTGCAGGGTGCATGAAATTCAGAAGCCAGCTCTGTTTCAGCTCCCACAGTTGTGCTGCCATACGGGCATGAGAGGGAGGGGTGTTGTCCCTGTCACTTGTTTTGTCACCAATCACACAGATACATTAAAGTGTTCCACCATACCTATGGTGAGCATACATTCCAAAGTATTAAAACTAAATTTCAGAATGTCTTCCTTACCGCCTGTTTTTACTTTAATTAAACCTCTGGCTGCTGGTGCACACATCCCAGGCAGATGCTCCTGAATGAGACAGACAAGATGAGAAACACCAAAACTGCTTCAGAAAAAAGAGTGTCTTTAACAAAAAGGTGGTAAATACAAGCAGTATACCTTGTGTAAAATACAGGTTAGAATCAGAAATTTGTTCTGATGTTAATTGAAAAGAATATATGCTTATAATGAAATGATACAATCTTGAGAAACACTGTCAAAACACTGCCCCAAACCAAACTACTACAGAGAAATACAGTACTGTCTCATGTACCAAGTCCAGTCCCTTGCAGAGAGAGAGCTGTGTGAACTGGGAGTCTTTGTGGGGATCAGTCCTTGAGGTGCTGGCAGCACCCCACACAAAAAGACCAGAGAGCTCATTTATTTCAGCAGAAGCCTTTAAATTGACTGTGGAAATTATACCAATGTACTTTTGCCTATAGTTTTATATGCATTTAGGGAAATCCATGAAGACTTTCTAGACCATGGAAACCAAAATGAGGCAAAACCATAACAGTAAAAATGTCAGGCACAAAGCACTCCAGTATCCAACATGCATTAAGAATAAGGTTCCCATGTTATTACCCTGCTTATTGCAATTGTGTTGCCATTTCAATTAGGTTAATTATGAAATACTGATATAAATGGTTATTGTCAAAGCATTTCTTTAAAGAAATTAGTGTATATGCTCACCTAAACTTAGAATAATTTCAGACATCCCCTATAAAATAAAAAGCTGAATGTAAATGCTGTACATTGGTTGAGTTACAGTGTTTTGGCTTTATACTCTTAGCTGCCTACCGAAGGGATGCTTTGTAGCTTTTCTCAGGTCTCCAAAGAGAAAAACTGCTTTCAGAAATGTTATTTAATCTTTTTATAATTCCAACAGTTTGCTCTCCATGTGCTTACTTCCTTGGTTTGGCATCTGCTCAGTTCTTAAGTCAGGCATGGAAATAATTGTGCCAAGTGTAAATTGAAAACATTTGATAACACTTAGATATCCTTATGCCGGTTTTTGTCTGCAAAATTAGCTAACTGTAATTTTTAATGCTATTCATTTTTTCTTCAAACTCATTGAAAGTCAGTTAATTCATCTTTGAAATGGAGGTGAAAACTAGCCTTATGTGCACAGCAATGTACTGACAAAGGTGATCTCATAATGTAAAAGTGTGATTTATTTTAGAAGAGCTTCATTTTCCACAGTCAGGGCTTTCAGAACAACCAGTGACATATCCAAATACTTCTGCAATTACCACCCAAACAATTGAACTTAATGAGACACTGGGGACTAACTTGGCTCATAACTGGGAGCTGCTGACAGCGTGACAAGCCTTGCTGCAGGGGAATAAGAACTGCCCCTCCTGCTGTTGTCCTTTGCAAGGGACAGTGTCCCCATGCCTGAGCAATGGGAATGTGCAGCCCAGCATCTTTGATCCAAGATCAAAGTGACCAAGGCAGTGGTTACCCCAAAAAGCCTTTTTTCCCCTCAGAAGCAGTGGATGTCTCTGCTGACTGCTCAGGGGTGGTGGGTTAGACATTTGGCAGAGTGGCAGAGCAGACAACTGGGGACACTCATGGTTTTTATTACACTGTTCATCAGCCAACATTTTACAGAATCCATAAAAACCACAAAAAGGAGTTTACACTTCAGGGAGGACCAGCAGTACTTGTTTCTTGTTTAAAATTTTTTCAAACAGCTACAGATTGCTGCTATAACAGCTCTTTAGTCTTTACAACTGGTTTTCTCACTTGTGTTTAACATGTGAAACACCCCAGCTCCAGTATTTCTTTTTTGAAGTGTAATAACTATCACAAAAATGGAGCAAACTTGGAAAGTCTTGATATACACAATTTTAAATTATATCTGCTTGCAGTTGAAAAGATAATTTGCTTAGCTGTTGTCTTCATAGAACCCCCCAAAAATTTACTATTTGAAAGATCTTTAGAATTTCTCAATGCAAAAGATACATAATGACTAAATCAGTATGAAAGCAAGAGGATGCAAGTCAAGCAAAACTGTATTTTCTTACATACGGAGGAGATGGATAAAAGTCTTATCCATTTTCTTATTTCAGTAACAATTAAGAGATTAATTTTCTTCAAATGAAGCTGCTGGCTTGCAGCTCTGGATTTTTTACAGATTAACAGCCTCCTTACTGCAATTTGAGATACCTGAATATCCTGCTGCTCAACAGAGATCTGTACAGATACTTAAACAAGTAGTCATTTCTTCATTTCTCTTAGAATCCACTACCATTAGATCCACCTTCACTCATATCCCTCTAGAGTCTGTCCACTCTGATATTTGTTCGTTATATCCTGGCTGCATTTTTAAAAATACAATACAGAGCCTAAACCTTATATCCCAGCATATCTACCACAGCTGCTACAACAAGGCTATGGCTGCTCCTGTCCTTGGGGAAAGGGAGACCATGGGAGAAGGGCTCTTCCTGTGGCCTGTGCCTGGAAATCACCATCTTTTCTGCTTGTTGATGCTCCAGCTGCGGGCCACTCCAAACATCATAGAGAGCAGGACCTGCAAATCTTCGCTTCAGCAGGTACAGGAATCAGTATCTATTTGCTGTGAGGACTTAGAGCAGTCACGTTTCCAGTTGAGCTGTGCCTGCCTGGGCTGTAAATAGCCCCATACCCCATCATTTCGTTTGTATCAGCTTGGAAATTCTATGGAAGTCTTCGATTCCAAGGGTTTCACAGGTGATTGTGGAACTAGTTTGGTTTTGACTAAGGGCTTTTTTGGTATAAGTTTTGACATAGCTTCTATTATATATCTCTAAGTTCCCATGCCACCCAAACCATTCCATGATTCCATTAAAGAAAAGGCACAGACCTCCCAAACTAAACTTTCAAAGAACAACTTACTCCTTAACAAGCAGTTCTATGAGGTATGCATACCTCTTGTTGTCACCAAAGAGTTGAAGTCAATGAACTGAAATACATATGGATTTTCTCATGGCTTTTTTTTTTACTTATCCCTAAAGGATTATGGAATGATAAACAGATTAAAGAATGGTCGTGGAATAGTTGAATTGGAAAGGACCTTAAGGATCATCCCATTCCAACCCCTCTGCCACAGGCAGGGACACTTTTCACTAGACCAGGTTGATCAGAGCCCTATCCAACCTGGCCTTGATTTGGAAAGGAAATTTGGAAATTTCCTAGTTCTAGGAAATTCAGGCCTTGTGTCTTAGGTACAGGCACTTATTTGCAAAGTAGCAGTTTATATTTGTAAGTGTCTATATAAAAAGAAAATAAACAGCTGCTTATATGTAGCGGCTAATCTTTTGGTGTTCACCACAACTTCTCACTCACATAAATAACATCTTCACGGAAAAATCCGCAATAACGAGCTTTTTGTCTGTTCACAAATTTCACTTCAAAGTAGAGGCAGCAGCTCTTCAGATCAGTGGCCATGGTGAATCTGGGAAACAGTTAGTTTAAGACAAACTGTTGAAAGTAAAAATGCATTTGCCATCATCTCGTCAGATTTTCTCTGATGTATCAATGTAACTGGAAGATAATTGCACCTAAAATTTCTAGACCACAGCATTAGGAAAACATCTCACAGTATAAAGTCACCCAAAAATGTTTAAATATATGTACTGGATGGGAGTTAGGTGCTTTGGGATTCACTCAGGATGGAAGGAATAACTTCAATGTAAATCTAACACATCACTATCAGCCTCAGATCATAGTCATGAAATGGGAGATGAGCAGGCTTCTCCCAGCCTGTTCATACGAAATCACAACTGTATCTTGTTACTTGTACAGTCTTGCCCTGGCTTAGAGGCAGGAATGCTGAGCCTACATGATGGATAGTCCCACTTGCTGCAAACGTGCAGGACAGATTTGTCATCTGACCACAGACTCTGGCCCAGAGGCTGCTCCAAGTGAGCTCCCTCGTGCTGGTTGCTTCTGATGTTCAGAATTAATGGGGAGGGAGAAGAAGAAGCAGATGGAAAAATTCTTCACACATTCTTAATCACTGAAAGAAGAGATACTGAGAAGTGCTTGCTTGATATATCTACATAACATCATTAAGATAAAAATTCAGTTAAAAACTCCAGCCAGCCTTCTGAGTTGTGTAACTGAAGCATGCAGTGAATGTACAAGCAGTGACGTACCCCGGTGCCCTCTTTCTGGACCTTGCTATTGCACATATTTTGGTCTCTAGCAAAGTGAGGATTTGTCTCATGGTTTCAAATATAAATTAGATAGGTGCATGATGTGGCCTGTAAGAGCACCTATTCATTTTTTGAGTTATGGGGAGTCCCTAGAGCACATCACACGTTCCAGAAGTGGTGATGGGAGGAGCCCTGAATGGCTGAAACACAAAGCATTTGGTTTAGTGACAAATGCTGCTCGCTTCCAAAATACCTCCCTGTGGTCTGGGGACTGCAGACAGGCCCAAGAGCAGAGCTGCCTCTCTTGGAACCAAATCCCTCCTTGAGACAGGGTTGAGCTCAATCTTGTGGACTAACATGGAAGATCTCTAAGAGAGACCTTTTGGCTCAACTAGCCATTCCAACTTAGCACCCAGAGGAGACTGGCAGGTGCCTGAGATCCAAAGGAGGCCTGATGTTTTTATCTTTTTTTTTTTAATTGTAAGACTAGACACTGCCTTTCCTATGAATCAAGGAATCTGAACACCCTCCCTGTTGTGGAATAGCTGCCCAAAGGAGGGTTCTGTTTTTCTAAACAGAACATGTGAAAGGCAGTAGTGGCAGAGAAGTAAATTCAGGACAACTTTGACCACCACCCAGTATCCAATCTGTAAAGAACTAATTTATCTGTAGAAATATTTTTGTAGGGTCTGAAAACTTATTTCCAAAAAGGATAGATTTAAGGGGAAAAATACACTTGAGTGTTCTTTCCAGCAGTAATGACCTTGTATGAATTTGCTGTCTGATGACACAGAAGGGGAAAGATCTGCTCAGCAATGTTTTTCAGAGCTGTTAGGTGTCTCACTAGTCTTAATGTATAATGCAAGTTGATTTACATTATAAAAAGAATTACTTGCTTTGCTTCCTTCTTACTACTGATTTACATGTCAATAGGCAGACAAAGATGTATTCATTGCATGGCAATGGTATCATAAAGTAATCTTGTTCAGGTATCACTTAGAGGTCTCAAAATCCCTGACAAGAGATTGCTTTCTGAACTTAACATTCCTCACATCTCCACCTCTCCCACCTACTCCAGGATGTTTCAAGGGCCAGTTTATCCTTATTAGGTTATTATCCTTATTTTTCTCCCACCTTGGAGAGTAATCTTTGTCTGGGCCTGATCAGGCAAAACCCAAGAGGCTTGTACTCAGTTGCAGATTTGAGTAGAAACTAAAAAACAATTTAAAGAAGCGTCTTCCTCGTGCTGCATTCCTGTTACCCAACCACACCTCTTTGCCCTTCTGAGGAGCTTACAAAACCAGGAACCTGCTTAACAAGTTCACTTCAG
The DNA here is from genome assembly GCA_013390045.1 of Picathartes gymnocephalus. Classification (NCBI taxonomy): domain Eukaryota; kingdom Metazoa; phylum Chordata; class Aves; order Passeriformes; family Picathartidae; genus Picathartes; species Picathartes gymnocephalus. The sequence goes on from WEKY01062134.1 coordinate 112,915, forward strand.
CCTTTTATTACCCACAGGCAAAGACAGTTTCCCCTTGTACTTGATACAGTTCAGGTCTTCCCACCTCTCTCCTCTGGCATTACATGCTCCTTGTTCTTCCCAACCCTGCCAGACTCACTTTTTACCACACACCAAGCAGAGACCATTCTTTGGATCACTTTCTCTACCCAGGCAACTTGCTTCACTTCTGAAGTGCTCATACATTACTCCCCACAGATCTCATGACCTGAGTTATGAGTAACTTTTTAAATAACTTTTATAAAAGCAGTGTACAAGTGCTTTTTCAGAAAAGCCTGATGCTACAGGCCGTTCACATCAATGGGAAAGGTAACCCTAGATTCCCCACTGGAGTTCACACGGATGGGTATTTTAGCTTTCAATTGTCTCTAACAAAACAGATCAGAAGCTACATTACTATTTTTTAACAAAACTGTCAGCCTTTCACTAATGGGTTCAGTTGTGTCCAGATACCATAGTAACATGTGGAATTAGAATGTACCAGGCCCAACCTTCCTTCACTTATAGCAAAATAGTGTTCAGTGCAGGCAAGACTGAAGCCCTAAGATGAGAAGTGTGCTGGGCAGGGCTGATAAAATGTGTAAGTGATATTACAAAGTTAACTATTCACTATAAAGTATATATATTTTGGAGATGCAGCAAATAAAAGAACAGCTACAGCCAATGAACACCAGAGCTGGCATGTTTGCTCACAAGGTTTGTGTCTTCTTCCTGCCTGCTTCTACAGGCTCACTTGAACAATGAATATACCATTTAACATGAAAACAGAAAGAAAGCAAATAAAAATTTGAACAAATGTAGCAAAAGACTTGAAAACACTCATATTATCAACCTGATTGGGCTTCTTGGTCCTTTTAAAATTAGGCCAGAGATGTAGCAGATGGAATGTATACTGGGATGGAACCACACACCAGGTGTCTTCTAGTGAAAAGTGGAATCAAGTAAGCAGAAAAGCTCAGCAGTCTTTGATACTCCACATTTGAACAATGGGATCATCTTTGATCAAAGTCCGGCTCTTCTTTTGACTTGACAGTCAAGCTCTCCATGAGATTGTGGCACTACCTACCCAAAAGATCAATTTTTTTACCTGCCTGTGATCTTTTATGTTAGGAACTGTAACTCTGTGGATCAAAGTAGGAATTGTAGATGTGAAAGACAACTTCCACCTCACTAGCTGAAAGCTGTGGAGCTCAGTCACAGTGCTTGAGGCAGACCTACCCCATCCTTACAAGTGCCCCAGAAGTGCAAACACGACACACAACACCCATGGATGAATACTTGCATCGAGCTCACCACGGCTGTTTACATGCACAGGGTAAGTAACTTTGCAGGATTTAAGCCAAAATGCAAAACTGATTTCTTACCTTGGCTTTACCACAGTAAGTTCTTCATGCAGATACAATATAATTTCAGAGGCAAGAGTCAAGTTTTTAAAGAAATCAACTGTTACAGCAACTACAGTTAAATAGATCAAAATAGCAAACAACATTTTATTTACTGACTGCTTTAAGACTGCAAATACTAAGCTTTTGTCATGTGGTCTTAGAAGCAATTAAGTGAAGCATTTGGTGGAGATCTTGAGGCTACCGCAGCATTGCAGTCAAGGAAACAGTTAGTTTCTTGTTCTGTTTGACCCACCACTTGACAAACCTATGTTTTGGTTAAGTACACACATTGAAATGGTTAGGAAAAGTCACATCAGAGAGCCTGGCTATTACTGGATGTAACTAAGCCTGTTACTAACCGCTTCACAGCCTTGCTGTTTTAACAGGCTTTAGATACTCAGAGGGCTCCAGAGCAGTCAGTGCATTGTGCTGGCTGGCCCCAGCTATGTTTGGTCCTAGAGTCCTGTGTTCCATGCATTTAGACTTGCTCTTTAGCTCACACAGGATAACAGCCCTTAGAAGCTGTTTCAGCTTCTCAAGAGCTGAAGAGCATTTTGAGATTGTGAGAAAGGCCCTTCTTTGGCAATGGGCTGTAGGAATTGCAACTTGCTTGTACTGCAGAGATGTTACTCCTCCCTCAAGCCTTGAGAAAATTCTCAAAGCCTTAGTTGGGTGCAGTTGTATCTGGTTGCTCAGTTCCATTGTCCAGAGTCCTTAACTCCTTGTTCCTCCTCAAAATCCCCTTTTCAAGGTGATATTCATTGCTAGTCTTTCCCCAGTCCAACGCTTTCTGGCTGGGTTCCCTCTCTCTGTCTGCAGCGTGCCAGGGTTATGCTGCAGGTAAGAGCTTTGTACTTGAGTGCTTCCCAACAGTCTGACCTGCAGCTAAAAGCAACTGCTGCAGCAGCACAGGGTTATCACACGGCCCAGTCACTGCATCGCACTTGATCTCATTCATTCTTTTAGAGTATTATCTCCAAAGAAACCCAATCCAAGATTCCAATATACAAAAACCCAGAGGTAATTCTTGGAGATTTTCATTGTTCTGCCCAGTTCCCAAGTTAGAAACTTCTTTAAGGAAACTTACATGTAAACACAGCAGGTTTTCCTAGCAGATAAGAAATAAAAATGCTGGTGTAATGTTCTGATTACTACCAAAATAGAATGTTACCTGCCAAATCAATGCACAACCTTAAATATGCTGAGTAATAGAGATAAGCAATGGTATTAGGAGAGGTCAGCTTTCTTCTGAGTCTTGAGAATACACATTTCTAAAACATAGAGAACCCATTCTTTTGATGTGATAATTCATGGCATGATTTATTCAATATTAATACCTTTATAAAAAATTAATAAATGGCATATTAGAAAAATACTGAAGGACAAACAAGCCAGTGCAGCAGTTATTAATAAAAATAGCTGGGTTGAGTAGCATTACTGATTCTACAGTGATCAAGTCAATGCCTGAAAAGCTGCACTTCAGAGATGAAAGTTGAAGACTGTTTTCAGAAAAAATAACATGGAAGACTGGAAATAAACAGGATTGATTTCAATATATGTACAAAATGGCTTCAGTGATAATTTGCAAACTAATGTAATACTCTAAATACTTTTAGATTCCATTTCAAATAAACTGCAAGGAGAGGTCTTGGGTTTTTTTGATGAAGCTGTTAAGACGATAATATTTCAAAGTTATGACATGAAACTCCTCAGTGTAAAGCATCCAGACCTGCAGTTATCTCTGCACCACCCACAAGAGTGAATACAGAAAGTAATGACATTGGGCAGGTTTCACCTTGCTCTTAAAACTGCCAGCTTATCTGAAATACAATAGGTGAAAATATAAAAACCAAAGCAGGCAACAGCAAGTTGTGAATCGGCTCTGTCAAAGGAAACAGGAATCCATACTGGACAACTGCAGTTATTTATCACTAAAGCAAAGAAAGGCTGCAACCTTTCTTTGAGTTTTTTTCCGTTACAAACTCAGCCTGGAATATGATCCAAATCTGTGCAAAACAAAGAGGGAAAAAAAGATGAACCTGGATGTACTTTAATTAAACATAACCAGATGGCTTGTATGTAGTGCACAGATTTGGGTCAGCCTTTGCTGTAAGTGAAATTCATATGTGAAAAATAGAAAATCTACTACTACCTGCACAGTTTTGTATTTTATTGGTGGACAAATATGGAAGGGATCCTTGAAAAGTACATCCAAAACATATTTGAAAGTTTTCTTATTTAACTTTTTTTCCCAAAACTCCAATGATTTGGACTGCCCGGGGCTGCTGACAGCCCATCTTGCATTACAAATCCACAGGAGCTCCCTAAGAGTCAAAGTCTGAGCTGATCATCTGCAACACAAGGGAAGGAAGACAAAGTTCAGGCCAGCCTTATTCTGCCAAGTGCAGAACATTGCAGCTGTCTGAACCGGTTACAAATCAGGAATATAGTTGATATAGGTTATCCCAGATGGCATATATAATTGAATTATTTATTTTTAAATGAATAACTGCAAAACTACATCCATGGGAAGTACTTATAGTGCACACAGTTCTTTGAAAGAGCTCCCCAGGTTGGGAGTTTGTCACACGTATGAAGCACATGGTGATTAAATCCACAGTCAGAGGCAGTAATTGCAAGTTATGTACCTTCAGGAAGTTACAACAGAGCTGCTATCTGGGCATTAGCTCTCTTTTAGCAGAGACACTAAAGGTACAAGTAGTAGATCAGAAAATGTTTCCAGCTAAAGTTCAGATTAATATAGTTTCACTACCTAAAATGAACATTTTCTTCTAAACATTCTTCTTTGCTTCTCTGGCATTATTGCTAGCCAGAACTTTTAAAGTAGTTACTAAAAATAAGGTTCTGAGTGTCAGTGTTCTGTTCAAGTATGAGATCTGTAAGCTAAGCCAGACTTCCATCCTTCAGTCTGTTACATTTTGCTTCTGGACACAGTTTTCTTTCCTAAGAGTAAAAACACCCAGAGTGAGATTTTTACTTTCTTTAATTTAAAGACTGTATTACAGAAAAGTTTAAGTAAGGAATCCTTATAAGGATTAACTCTTGACATAATATATTGCCAAGATACAGTGTAGCTGCAAGGGCTCCAGGTGAACCTTCATTTAAGTTGCTTTCTTACATACACAGTTGCTGAACAACAAATTGTATTCCCCATCTGTAAGAGAAGACAGTGGTATTGAAACAGTCCTTTTATCAGTGTGTTCTGGTTTTCCCAAATTAGAAACACGCCGTATTAAAACCGTAAAATCTTACTATGCAGAAAGGTGATAGAGATGAATTTTCTAAAGATTGCAACTGATGAAACATTAAATTGAAAACTAAGGAGTGTTGATTATGTAAAATGGTTTCTCTTTTACTGGCAGGTCAAATGTACTGAGAAATGTACAAATATTTTTGATAATCTAATTCCAGATGAACTCAAAACACTGAAGTAACATACACAGGCTAAGAGAATTCAATACTGTTCCAAGGCACTTACTGAATCTCCATGACTAGATGAAAACCAGAACAAATCAGGTCTGACAATTAAACAGTATATAATATAAAAATAACCTTTTGCTTACAATTTACAAAATGCATTACAATCTTTACCTCTGCTAACCTGCAATTCTGGCTGTGTGTGTCCAGCAATTTTTGTAAAAAAACCCAGAAACTATTTTCTAAAACTTCAGGGCAAATAACTTACAAATAAGGTACACAAAAATTTAGATCATGCAGAGATTTCTTACATCTTCTGTTAATATTTTATGATTGCAACTTTATCAAATTATATACTTACTTGCCCTGTACATATACAAAATAATGCATACATGGTAATCAAATGTTAGCAAAAAGTAGTCCATAAACACAATCTGTCAAAAGTATTACTATATTAACATATGTCTACAAGCAGCGTGTAACAGGGTTAAAAGACATTAAGGCAATAATACTTGAAGTTACAAAATAAATCATATGTAATACTTTCTCCTAAGTGTAGTAAGGCAGGTAGATGGCCCCAGCAAAAGGTTGTAATACTGGAAAATCCACTGTTGTGAACCATCTGTCAGGTTTTGCGTGGGATGCACTGCAAGAATGTACCATTGATAGTTAGATCTACACTGCTCTGTGTTAGCCACACCCCAGGAAAGTGGAACACTATTTCTCTAGTTCTCAGTGGAACTTGAGTTTTCCAGTATAATTTATCAATAGTATGTCCATTGGTTCTTGGATCATGTCCATTCTGAGGGTGGCTCTCTTGGTCCTCTGGGCTTTGCACAGCGGTTACTAAAACCTAAGGAAAGAAATGTATTTAATACTTCTGTCTGCTGGGACAATACAGGCTCACAAAGGCTGGCAGTAGTCAGAAGATCACTAAGACATGGCTCCAGTTCTTACAGAACAGATTTACTCACAGGGTTAGAAAACAACTTTGTAATATAAGGAAGTCTGAAGGCACTCTGGCCATAGGAAATAAAAACATGAAGAATTTGTATATCATTATACTTCAGTACTTAAACCTCACTGGAAAGTATACTTTCCAATAAATACAGTATTACAGCCTTTGTTATCT
>WEKY01062134.1:118932-130279 GCA_013390045.1 Picathartes gymnocephalus
TGCCTACCTAGGCAGTTATCAGGTATTATTTCTGGAAGTTTTCAGTGCTTTACAAAAATTATAACCCATTTGACAAATTCTGTATTTTATACACCTTGGGTTTTTTTCAAAGTGAAAAAATACTTAATCATTCATTCTGGGGAAAACTCCTTCAGTACTGCTGAAGAGAGTAGGCAGGCTTATTTGTCTGGGTTCTGTATCTCAGTGAGTTGGAGGGTGACAGTAGCAGCAGCTACCCAAACCAATACTGATAGTGAATCCTCTGTTTAAGTCATCTAGTGATTATATTTTGAAAGAATTGTAATTACCAATATCTGTTACTTCTGCAGGAAATTCTGAAATATGACCTCTTGTATCAGTGGAACCAGAAAAAGCAATCTGAGGTAAAGTGTCAGTTGGTGTTTTGTTGCTTCGTTCAGGACGATCTGGAAAACACAGACCCCTCACTGTAACATTCACTTAGTCACCACTGTGGCAATGCCACTTGTCATTACAGTCCAGAAAACAACTGCCAGCAAATATTATTTACAAAAATAAAGCTTTGAAAGCCAATTTCTCATTTCCTAAAAGCAATACTTGAAAATTGTTTATGAAGTAGATGTTCAGTGACAGCAACATATGCCTGCTTTCCAAATCTGGATTATTATTTTGTATTAGTTTGTATGGATAGATGAAATCCCACATAGCATCTATTTATAGCAAAAGCTCACAGTGCCATTTAATACATCAACATAAAGGCATCTGTTCATGTTCTTTCTAAATTAAAGGTGCTTAGACATCATAGATAACAATATATTTAGTATAATATAAGTATATTTGACAATGTACTTAGATATCTTTAGAGCAAACACCAAGTTCAGGCAAATTTTTGTTCAGTAGGAAAAACGTATTTTGAAAAAAAAAATTAGAAAAGCTTTTCCACCACTTACCAGGTAGTATAGGTGAAGTTGTTTTCAAACCCTGTTAATGAGAGATATATAAAATAATTACACAGACCACTTCCAAAAAACTGTAAGAAAGCCAGAAATTTAAGATTATGAAAACATCAACAAATACATATAACATTCAGGGAAACACTTATTTCCCTCTACATTTTTGACTTGACTCAACATTGACAAAAAATATTACAGCAGTTAGTATGAGAATTTACTACTAAAACCTTAGCATTTAATTAAAATTTGAAAACACAACACTAAAACTTATTTGCAAATATTTAGGTAGATTAGTTCTCACACTACAGTAACAGTCCCTGAAAATTCACATCTATCTTTTTCATCATATTTTTAAATGAGATATTGGGCACACATGAAAAAAAGTGACAAATGTAAAAAGGACTTATATGCTTTTAAAGTATTGCTAGCTGTTCATGCAGGATGACTGTGAGCTGGATGAGTGAAAAGTGAAATATGATGGGCAAAAAATGGTTTGTTTGAAATAATGACATAAGGGAAAACCATTTTCAGGCAGTGAAACAGGTTGCCCACAGATGAGAAGAAGTCCATCTCTGGAGGTTTTCAAGACCCAGCTGGAAAAAGCTCTGGTTAGCCTGAGCTGAGGCCCTGCAGCAGGTTAGATGAGAGACTGCAGTTCTCTTCCAGTTTGAATTGGCCTAAGATCCATTAAGGGCAGACAGCAAGCTTCCTAAAAGCAGTATATTTACACTCTTAAGGTCATAGTTTAAGATATATTAAAGATTACTCCTTTTAAAAGTATTGCTGACCTTAGAAAACCAGATAATTTTCTTGGAAAGAAAACATGCTCTTCACATCAATTCAGCAGCTCAGGCAGAGGAAAAACTGGCCAGTTGTAGGTGACCAACAGCTGCAACTTCTCACAAGTATGTATTTTCCTTTTTGTTGTAGCTCCCAACCAAACCAGAAATGACTGATTAGTACAGACTTGTCTCCTGCACTTACTGTGGAGGCTGTTTGCTGAGGCAGGTGCTGATCACGCAACTCGCTCCACTCCGACTGTGCCATCAGAACTGGCTTCGGCGAGGGTGTGCCTAGGAAGAATTAAATCAACTCAACATACTTCAGTTCTCCTCATGATGAGGCATCAGTGCACAGCATTAGAAATGTGCTCTAAACCTTTTATTTTTAATTAATTTTTTTAGATTAAATGCCTGTAAAAACAAGAAAATCTCTTTACATGAAAAGTGCTCCAGCTAAGGCAAAATGCCACAATATAACTTGCAGCACAAGACTGCACTGCTTGCAATGTGCACGTTCATTTTGTTCCTTTGGGGGCTCCTAATCAACAGGGGAATTGGCTTCCTTTTCAAGGAAAATTTAGAACTTCTGTTACATCAGCTGGGCAGTAATAGTAAGTGTTTTTCAGATCTCCTAAGTAAACATACAAGTCAGGACACCTGTCCTTTACTGACATCGTGCAAAAAGACAAACAAAGTGGAAGTGGTTTTAATGATTCCAGTCCTGGAGAGAGATTTCTTTTTTAAAAGAAAACAGCTTTGTTTCTTGTGCAGTCACAGAAAAGCAGCAGGTCAATAATATCCAAAGAAAGGATTACTTTGACTCTGAACTACCTATGCTTATGATGCTCAAAGTTTACAAAATGTCAACGTTTTTATGCTGAAAATATCTAGATTAACTACTTGGGCCAAAATTTTTTGAGTTTCAAAATGACACTAAACAAAAGTCTCAGTAAATAACTACATCGTATTAGGCTTTCTGGAAGGTACCAAGCACCAATCTAATTCATCACTTCATTTCAATTCATTTGTTTTGTATTCTGCCATTACTAGATTGATGAATGAACTATACAATAGGAGCACATCATCTATAAGTGTCAGCTTTCTCTTTCAGTTACCCTTTTGACAAAAGAGTGAACTACGTTAAACTGGACAAACTGGGCTTGTTCACTACGTGCAGTGCAGAATGAGGTGTCATCATCTTTCCTTTGCCCGAGAAAGGGGAATCAGATAAACACTGTTCACGTGCATACCCATTCCCTACCTGGGAGCAGTAGGAAAATAAAGTATCTGGGAAATTCCCTAAGTGTACTGCATTTCCCCACTGTATCACCTCATTTCCATACCCTTCAGATTGAAAACCAGCTCTACTAATACTGAAGTCTCCAATTACTTAAATATCATATAACACCATATTTAGTCAGAAAATGAAAAATAATTTCTCTGTGTTCAAGGGTGTGTTAAATTAAACCTCAAAATAAGCTGCTACACATGCTAGATTTCATTCCATTTTACATTTTGCTCCAACATTCATTCCATTTTGCTCCAACAGACTTAACCAAAATTCAGGGATATTCAAGTACAATACAATACTGACATGCTCTTCACATTTTATCCCCAATTATTACCACACATTAAAAACTCACTCTGTTCACTTGCTAATACAAATGATTCTGGTGTTCTTTCTGGGAGTGGGGGAGAGGAATCTTCACTAGCATCAGCATCTAAATCAAATATAACATTTAGATAAGTTAAAATACATAGATTTTTCTCCTAGATCTTTACAAATTCACCTTTTCATATATGAGATAATCCCAAACTTGCTATAAAATCTAAAGCAAAAGAAAAATTTGCTCAAAGTATTATAAAACATTTTGGTTCACCACACTAACACTGTGGAGCAACTTCATCCAACATTAACTTCACATTAAGGGCGTAGGATCAGTTTGTGTGTTATGCAAGCAAGAAAACAAAAACATCTTTTCAGTCTAAATAATTTGGAGGGAAAATACCCTCAGTAGCTCCAATGCATACTTTTTGTTCATTTTTTCAGCTCTCAGTTTTGCTCACTAGGTCCATGTTGAGGCCCACTGTCTTCCACATCACTGGTATAAACTAATGAAACAGCCTAGTGCAAGGTTTACTAGGCAGAAGGGTAAGTAGGAGTCAGAGGAGATGACTACTGTTGGTGCCAGTACCACATCCTGTCCTCAGTCTGTTCCCTCTCACCTCCCAGGAGTGTAGTAACACAAGCTATCCTGGCAGCAAAAGCCCCTCTCTGACCTGCTAAGAAATTTGGAGTAGTAATTAAAGGTTTAAAACAATTTAAAGTAGCTGCTGCCATAAGAAGTCTCATCTGACAACTGTACTCTGCACAGGATTCAAAAATACAAAGACACATTTCAACTAGTAAAGCCATGAAGCTTGACCTGCCAGCATGCCCAGCTGCTGCAGGGACAGAATTCTGTCAAGTTCTACAAGTCATCGTCTTCCAAGTGACTTTTGAGACCTGCTCCAGCTCAAGCTTACATTACAGCACAAGAAAACCTTCATTAACAGAAAGGGCCTCTATAAAACCAGCAAATAAAGTCACCATGGATATGCACTAACTGAAAGTGAGTTTTTAGGGTTTTGTTTAGGGTGTTGCTGCTGTTTTATTGTTCTCTTTGTTTGTTTTTTTCCTTTTACCTCAGGGTACAACTAATTTTCACTTCATTTGAATGGAAAAGAGGATTTAACTCTGTGGTAAGATCATGCACACCAGCAGTTATGGTTAGGCAATTAGGGTGCTGGAAGCTCACAGACAAGTTTCACTGGTGATTGCAGCCACATTCCCAGCTTCAGACAGAAGAATCCTGAGCCAGTATGAAAAAGAGAAAGCCACTGTAAACAGGGTTTAGGATCACTGGTGTAAAGCGATCTAACCCTATATTCTTGAGCCCCAGAGAGATTACAAGACCTGCAACCAGAATGTAAAATGGGAAGTGTTCACTATCATAAAAACAGGGAAGAGATACACCCTTATTAACAAGAGATAATATGATAAAAAAATTAATGCTAGAATTTTAATCAATTCCCGTGAAATCATCAACACACCAGCAGCACAAGGGCTGTACTGTTATTTCAAGACATTTCTGATACACAGTTATATGAAACAAATTCTAGAGTGACATTTCTCCAATTCTTTATCGTATTTATGACATATCACTTATTTTATTTGCATGTTCTTATAGCATCTACATAATGAGATGCACAGAGAGGTGGTAATTTCCAAACAGCGATAAACAATGATTGCTCTGGGAAAGGAGAAAAATATTCTGGCTAAAAGGAAAAATACAATAGCCTGCAAATCTATAAAACAAATGCAAAGAGAACTGCTTGCAAAGTTGAAATAACTACGATAAAAGGACTTTGTCAGCTCTGCAGAGCATCTTTTAAATCACAGTGTTAAAAATATGCAGGTATGTGCAAGTATTGTCCTGTGTTTACACAATGTCCCAAAATCTATAGATCTATAGATACAGTTCACAATATCTATAGATCTGTATCAAGTTCTACAGAAACAGATTGTTTGTAAGTTCACATCTCTGGATATATGACTTTTGGTGAACATTTAGTTCACAAAGCCAGTATTTTCAATTTAGCTGGTTCTCCATCTTGCATCATACACTGAGCCCCATTTCACTTCAGAAAGTCATGAATTCTGTGCAGACTCCTGAGGTGAGGGCATCACTGTAAGCACCTCCAAGCACAGGAGTCTGAACTGGATCCAAAAGTTCATGTTCTTCCTTCAGCTGCACAGCCTTACTTCTTGTTTTGCTGGGGTTTGCACAAGCAGTTACCAAGGCCTAATCTGTTCTTCCCAGCTCTGTCCTCCATCTGCTCTAAAATTTCTGTCAGATTTCTGACTGAAATCTGCACCTTTATGTTTTGGGACCCTTTTGCCTTCAATAAATGATATTCTAATTTGCAAACTTTCACAAAAAACCCCTCAAAAAAGTAGTAAAAGATAAAAAGCCACTAAATTTTCAAAGTGCTAATAAAGCATAACTTGGATTTTTAGATGAACAGCCATGTTAGCTTGTCACTCCCAGCCATGTACAGAAAAAGAGGAAAGCACAGTTAAATATTTACAACGCTATTAAAATGCAGGAGCCAAATCATGAGCAACTTCAAAGACAAACACAGTGAATGAGGTTACATCTACATTTTTAGGAACAGCACATCAACCAAAAAGCATGAAATTGTTATGTATTTGCACAAGCCTGTTGAAAATGCTTTGACTAGTCGACCCCCAATTATTATAGCCACTTCCATGAAACTGGGCATAGAGAAAAAATATGCACCAAATAATAACACAGAAATCTACAATTACATACAAACCTACAGGAAGGCATTATAAAGCACTAAACAAATGCTCACAAAGCTCACAGTACAGCTTTTGAAGCAGCCAATCATGGTCAGTAGTACCTTATACCAAAAAATAGCTCACATGCAAACTGAAAGCTGTCAGGAAGAGTTGTGCCCTCTCTGAAGCTGCCATACTGCACTGATTAAATTTACATTTAGAAAATTGCGTTGCAAAGAAATTTATGTTTTTCAACTCTACAAATGCAGCTAGATAAAGAGCAGCACTTCTGAACCTCAGTGAAACCTACCTTTGCCATCTTCAGAACATGTTACAGCTGTTAAGTCTTGCCTAGCAATAGACATTGGCAATACTTTTCTGGCAGAAATGTTATCAGTATTAGTGGCAGCAGAGACTGTGGCACTTGCGGTTGACACATTGGACACGCTTTTGCTCATGGCTCTGTCAAAGTCCACCTCATCTGTGTCAGAATCATCTGCATGGAGAGGATTAGTAAAACAGAGGGGTGCTCGAACAGAAAGAGGAGTATGATCAACAGTATCACTGGAAGGATGCTCAACTGGTGTGTTTGATACCAGAGAGAGAGTTTTAACACCATGACACAAGGTGTCTGAAGACAACTCTTCAGACATGGATGTACGCAGTGCATTTTCAGGCCCATGTAGTGACCACGTGGCATGTCCCTTTTCTGTCAGAGGCAGACGATCTGGTCTGGGTGGGGTATCAGACACCTGCAGACTTTCTGGTGAAGGTATTAAGGCTGTGTTAGACTGTGGCACGTTGTATTCCAAACATGAGTTTTGAGAAGCATCTACAAATGAATCCCCTGAAGTCTGTTCCTGTGGCCTAAAGCTCTTATCAATTACACCGGATGACACAGGCTTAATTTTAATTGCATGTCCCCTATTCAACAGGGAGTTCCCATCAAAGCTTCGTGGTCCCTCCTGAAGAGGTACCTTCTTGATCTCAAAACTTAAGTTGCGCTCCAGCCTCTTCTCTGCATGTTCGTTGGATTCGTTCTTCCCTGAATGTTCTGTGGACTTATTATAATTCTCGTTGAGGTCTGTTGAATGCTCTGATGAAACCATGTGCAAAACTGGCTTTGGATGGTATCTGTCATTGTCCTGCCACACCGTAGTGACTGTTGGGTAAGCTGATGGGGGAGATGGTGTTAGGATTGGTGGTACTGGCTGAGGCTCTGGAGGCTGCAAGATTTCTTCTTTAGCATCTCCTTCTACAAGGCAACTGCAAAACAACCAAGACACAATTGTCTAAGTTTTCTGGATTTTGACAAGATTTTAGATATATATCCATCTCCCACTGCAGTAATTAATGCTGTAATACCAATATCAGACTCCACACAGTTTCCATTGCACACATACAATGGTTATAGAATATGAGTGGGGTAAGCAAGAATTAAGTCAACACACTCAAAATATCTTTCAGAATATCACAAAGACATTCATTCAGGCCACAGCTAATTCTCACTAATAGTTCAAAGATTGCTCACATCCTTTCCCAGAAGCATTTTGCAAAGACATTGCAAGACAGGCCCTCTTGTGGAAGCATTTCACTACTTTTTTCCTTAAGTGGCTCCAAGAAGCTTGACATATGGAATTCAAACTTCAATAAAGCCAAGAAAGACTTCTTTAAAAAAAAATCCTTACAGCCCATTTAACACTGAATATCTTCCTTCAATTTTATTTTTCTGCACATGCCCAAGAGGATTTTATTTTTACATTTGTGCGTTTAATAGTCTCCACTTAGTCACAAACCAAATTTAGCCAACATGAGGTACATACAACATAAAAAATATTCACAGTAGAATATATGATCCAAATTACAGTGCGTATTAGTGAGACCACAGCACTTACAACTGCAGTTCATCTCAAGCTACTTAAAAGGAGAAGTTCTTCAAGCATATGGTCAGATTAGATGCAGAGCACTTGACTACAAACATTTAGCATTACTAATGAAGGCATTTTTATAATTTCCATTCCTTTAAAAATCCAGGAGGACCTGGACGAGCTCAAGAGGTGGGCCCATGAGAACATCATCAGGTTCAACAAAGCCAAGTGCAAGGTGCTGCACCTGGGTTGGGGCAACCCCTGGAATCCACACAGACTGGGGGTTGAACAGACCAAGAGCAGCCCTGTGGAGAAGGACTTGGGAGTGCTGGTGGAGGAGAGGCTGCACATGACCCAGCAGTGTGCAGAAACCAACTCACAGTCCAAAAATCAACCGTGTCCTGGGCTGCATCCAAAGTACTGTGGCCGGCACATGAAAGGAGGGAATTCTACTCTGCCCCTATACTCTGCTCTCATGAGACCCTCCAGCATAAGAACTCTGTCTACAAGAAAAACGCATCAGATAGGCTCTCGTTATTTGTCTGCATGCCACATAACAAGCAAAATCAAAGTACTACTTTGGCTCCCCTACTTCTAAACCATGCCTAAAAAGAACTAAGCAAGTGCAAATTCTTGAGACTATCATGACAAATAGGAAAAAACCACAAAACAAAAAAAAAGCCCAGGGACTGTCTCACAATTGAGTCTTGTAAAGAACTAAAAGCATACCTGACTTGGGACAAGCTACAGCATGTATTTCATCCTTGTGACTTTGTTAGCTCCAAGCTATAGCAGTATGGGTTGCAGAACTAAAATCTTTATAAAAGGGATTCCATACTAAAGAGAACCATTTGGATTCTCAGTTCGTGAAAATCCTAACCCCCTGAAGTACTGTAAGCTTCCCAGCCTCCAAATTATCTTCTGCAAGTTCCTGTATCTTTGTATCTGGAAAACCCCAAATCCCCATGCATCCCCTTGTGATCTCTTCCATTCTCTGCCTGACTCTTGTCACAAAGAGTTGGGCCTCAAATTCCTTCTCTTCCTCTCCTTCCTCCACTTGTATATTGCTGTTTTTCTTTACATTAAAACAGGAGAAATACAAAGCATATCAAAGCAATTTAACAGAAGTAATTTGGGAACTCTTGCCTCTAGATGTTGAAAAATGAATAAGCTTGAGTATAAGTTGTTTGCCTGAATTAGTAAAGATAAGACAGGAAAGGGGGGGATATAAGTCTTGCTCCAATTTAATACACACTAAGGACAAGAGAATTCCCTCCTCTTGGATTTCTCTCCTGTGTTCCAAATGGGGAGGGGAACACAGGGAGGGAGACAGAGTGAGTGCACTTGCACAAATGTTTACATGCCCCCTTTTACCAGCAGTGATGCTCATCAGTAATCTCCACTAAATCCTCCTACTGAAAATCATGGTTTTCCTTTATTGACCTGATTTTCCTGACCCAGAGTTATTTGCAATCAGCAAAACTCATTTCTTATCTGGTACAGACCTAACATTAAGCATTACAATTAGCTAAAGGAGCAAATTAGCATTAAACTAGATATAACAATGTTATAGGTCCACAATACCAGTACAAAATTCATTAGGTTCTTCACCAATTACTGTTCAATAAAATCACTCTACCCTTTGATCTACTGGTAAACAGAGCCTCATATGTATTCAAACAGTTCCCTTAGATGTATCCATAGAACTGATGACACAGGAAATGCTGCACAAAGCAGCAGCCCAATACTTGATTAAACAACTTCCTTCTACACATCTCAACAGTACTACTACAATGTTCCCCATTACATTTAAAGTTAAATGTCATTCCTTCATTCTTAAATGAGAGATTACAGTGAGGAAATGAGAAATTATTTGCCAAAATAATTCTTTGCCTTATTAATATTGAATAATATCTGTCCTCAGTGATTGAGATTTGAGAGTCCAAATAGCACTCTAATGTATTTTTTTCTCTTTAAATTAGGAAATAGATCCCAATAAGTAACATTTTTTCCATTTTACTGACATTTTCAATATTTCTATTTCACATGTTCTGCATAGCAAATAATGTTTTTGTTTCTTTCCACACAGCAGAAATATTAGGATATGAACACATTCAGAAGATCTGTTTGGCAGTAGTTTTTTCCAAAGCTCTAGTGAATCTTGGACATTTTGGGCTGCTGGATAATGCTGTCTTTGGGCATGTCCTTCAACAGCTGTGCTCCAGAGACATTTCTGCCCCCAGAGGTAGAAAATTATCTGAACTACTAATACTGTTGAAAACAAGAGGAGACAGTAAGACCAGATCAATTTAAAATACCAGGAAACTAACAGAAAGCTCATGAAAGAGGATATTGAGACGGAAAAGAGTCAGTGAACCAAAGAAAGCCAGGTCATTCAAGTAAGAGAAGTAAGCTTTCCAGTATTATACCTTTAAATAAACACATGTTTTCAAAATCACACTGTGATTAAAAAAAGTAGAAAGCTTTGTCATGACTCAGCCTTGAAGTGCCTCTTCAGATATAACTGCTCCTGATTATCTTGGAATGCCACTATCTCAGAACTTCCTCATTTACAGCTGGATTTGGAATTCCCCTGGGTGATCGAGGCAGCTTTTTCATACACTTACATTGCCACACAGCCTGAGCAGCTGATACAGTGTGCCCTAGTGCCAGTGGCTTCTCAGGTGTCAGGTAAACCATGAATGAGGCAATAGCAACTTTTTAAAATTATTTGTTATGGTAACAATAATACACATTTTGTCAAAAGTACTATAATTTGTCAAAAGAAAAGTGCCTTCCCACAGCTTTCAACCAAAAATGTATACATGAAAAAAGCCATTTATTGCTTTCTCTGCAATATATTATAAATTTTTAGGATGTTTTAAAATCTAATCCATTCCACTCCTAATGGAAAAGAGCTATATTACTAAAATTGCGCACAATGGGTTCAGATTTAAATTAAACTTGGCCAGTGTTCAAAAGAAAAAAAGCCTTAAGTAATCCATGGTTATTGTATGCAGCAGACTGTAGGGTGTTTCAAATAAAAGAGTGATGCCAAGGTCATGGAATGCAGCTGCTATGAGCAACCAAAAATAGATACCAAGCTCTACATCCTCCCTCATAATTAAAATATGAAAATTAAACTCAACATAAGCAGGCTGAAGGTAGACAATCCCATTATTCTACTTTAGCATTAAATCACTGCCATCCACGTGAAAGAAAAGCTGCAGCCCAGTGAGTGAAGCTGTTGCAAATGTACTACAAATAATTCCTACAAAAGTACAATGAATTAATAAAAAATAACCAGCTGGTGAATTTATCTTAAAATTTACTTACCGAGGCTTTTTGGTTTTTTTAATTGTGGCATACAAATTAGAGACAGCTAACTAAGAAGGAACACCTGTTGGAATCCAAGGCACA
>WEKY01062136.1:0-114889 GCA_013390045.1 Picathartes gymnocephalus
AAGGAAAGGAAAGGAAAGGTAAACTGAAGTGAGTTTACGAACTTCTGCGTTGCTGAAATTGCACTGTGACAGATCTGCTGTTTATTTCAGTTATAGAAGTCTTTTCAATTTATTGCCAGCTTCTTCTATGAATTTGACAGTGTAATATTTTGTGATAGTTAAAGCTTTACTTCATGTAAATGGACTTTGATTTCAGGCATTTCAAAGAAATTTAATACAGGTCTGTCTCACACTGATAAAGAAAGAAGATAGACATATATAACCAACAGCATTTTTGACAGTTTTCTGCCAAGTCACACTATGTAGCTTCAGCTAAGAAATGAAAATAGTTTTGTTTAACATTACCCTATGGAGTCTAAAGAGTGTTCAATGGATTTCAGTCCTGAACTTCCAATCCTGTATACAAGTAATATCTGAGTCATGAAAAGCTCACACCATTCTGTCATGCATCACTTGTTAATGACCTTCTTTGATCTTATAAAAAGACTTAACAAAGCAAATGAGTATCCATAGTTGTTTTACCGTAAAAAGGCAGTATTTAGTATGAATAGCCCCATTCCAAACCCTCAGTTCCATGAAAAGGCTGGTATGCATTTAATGAGTTCATTATAAAAGGATAGTATTTCAAGATAGGCAATTTACAAATTGCTATACATCTATCTTTTTTACTGTTATATTCAGAAGGCTGCAATAAGAGAAGGAATGCAGAGCCAATTATGCATATTAGGCTACAGTAGAAAAGTTAATGGAAAAAGCTGAAAGAGAAGAAAGGGACAGAGGACCCATTGCTCACCCAGGCTCTTCACAGTGGTACTTGATGGGAGGAAGAGAGTCTAAGTGGGACTAAAGAGGATCAGAATGAATATAAGTTAAAAAATTTTGGAAGAAAAACTTTTTTCAACCTGAGTAGTCAAGAAATGGAGCAGGTTGCACAGAGAGGCTGAACAACATCCATACTTGGAAGTTTTCAAGGTGTTACTGAATAAATCCCTGAGCAACCTCATGTGATCTCATCACTCATCGTGTTTTGAGCAGGAAGTTGAACTAGAGGGCTCCCACAGCCCCTTGCAACCTGAGTTGTTATTTTATCTATGATTTTATGGTACTGGGTACCCGACAGCTGTAAAAAAGAGAAGGCTTTAATAAAGTAATAGGAAAAAGGAAAAATTACTGCCAGATGGGAAAAGAGGCAAGAAAACCCTTACTGCAATAGCTTTCTCCACTTGTTCCCCACTGCAACTATAGAAGGAGGCAGGACATCCAAAATTAGGAACAGGAAAGATGGCTGTCTAGAAAGTCTTCACACCAGCCCTGGAAGGAGTGATGGGGCTGGAGTGGGGAGTCTACCATGGTAATTTGGATAATTATGGCTAAGAAAAGCCATTTATGTTAAGGGTAATCTAGAACAACCTGTTCCTTATACTGTGTTTTGCTTTTGTGACTCTTATAACAGAACTGTATTTCTCTCCTTATCTTGACAGAAGTCAGTACACACACTCTATTATATTTAAATCTTGTCACACCATAAACCAGAGTCACCTCACATATGGGAGATACAGCCTTCCCTGGAAAGATGGATAAAATAGGAGTGCACTGAAAAGAAATGTGTGTGCTATGTATATTCAGGGCTCCTCCTGAGTTTTCACGTTGATGCCACACTTGACTGCAGGTGTCTTTTTGTGCTGTTAACACTGGTTTATGCAGAGAAAGACAACTCCCTTGGTATGTCTGGAACTTCTTTGATGAGAAGCCTGAAAGTGGAAAATGGCTTCACACTTCAGGAGGGAGGAACAGAAAAGAAACCTGTCACACTAACATAACACATATTTGAAAAAGTCTTCTTCCTTTTTTATTCTGTTCATTGCTCTCCAAAGATGAAAGACTGAGTTCCATTCCTAAGACTTAATATTTTTTTTGCCTACATATTCAAAACAGAAATAAAACTTTTAACTCTTTGGAAGTTCACAGCTAGATCGTATTGATAATGACACTGGAGATAATGGGGAAGCAACTATTAGCTTCACTTTAAAAGTGAAATAGGAAAAAAAGATATATAAAATGTCAGTATCAAGGATATTAGTAAATATCTATGAAGATATGTGTAAATATTAAAATAATTTCTGATTTCAGGAAAAAAAGGTGGAGTTGAATGTGCAACCATGGACAATAACATTTTTATCTTATACAACTTTGTTTCTCTTTTAGTGGCAAAGCATTACTATTACACTGGTTGAGAAAGTGCAGATGGTTGCTGTAATCCTAGGATCTCTGTTCTTAGTAGCAAGTGTGACTTGGCTTCTATGGTCAGCCTTCAGCCCTTATGCAGTATGGCAAAGAAAGGACATCCTTTTTCAAATCTGCTATGGAATGTATGGTTTTATGGATCTAGTATGCATAGGTAAGCTCAAAATCTTTAAACAGCACAGACTGTGGTTTAAGACTGTGACTATTTCTATTTTTCTAATTGGTCACTCTAATTGATCGCTCCAGTTCTTTGCAGATTTATTCTCTCTCAGCTGATACCTTTGGCAAGTGCTGCTTTTTACGGTGTTCCAAATATTGCAGAGAGAAAAGAATCAAAGAAGCTTTACTCTCAGATTCACCAGTGTCTTACCAAAATCTTAGTGGTGACAACAGGATCAGTTTAAATTTCTTGATAAAACAGACAACTAGCAAAGTTCATGAAGTTAAACAGATGACAATATGAAAGACATTATTAAATAATTAGTAAAATTACACACTGTCAAGTTGTGCCAGTTTGAATTAGGTTGTACCATCATGAAGCACAGAAGAAGCCCTTGTAGATGTCATCAAACTGCACACCCAAAATTAGGTTGCACAGATTTATATAGGTCACTGTGCTAGAAATGGAGAACAGAGAAGTCAGGCATGAGTTCCTTGCACATCATAAACAGTTATGAAACACTCACACAGTGCTAACTATAGTAACTTGCTTTACTATTAAAAAGTCCCAAGTCATTTAGCTGAAATCTTTAAAAGAAAATACATCTTACTGCAACACTGTATTGATGACTTTTGAAATTTCTGAAAATACACTGGATTTGGGAATATTTAAATAGAAATCCCTTTAGTATTTGGTAAAATAACCTTGACTTGATTGTTCAAATTGGTGTGATTATTTGCAGAGAAAATTCACATTAAATATTACATAATTATACAATTTAGAGACTTAAATTTACATAATTAGTAATATTAATTTTCATTAAACCACATTCATGGAATTTGAATGCAAGAAAATTCAGAAGTCAAATGCCATCTGATGTTTGCATTGACATTTCTCAATCTTATATATGGAAATAAGGACAGTCCTGAATTCCGCTTTGTAAGGAACAAAGAAACAGAGTGATTCCTAATGTCAAGGGTTTTGCTTCAACTGTAAAGCCACATCATGTTTTATTGAAACTATTCCATCACTGTAAAAGTTCAGCTACATCAGCAGTTCTGTTAATTTTGTAATTTTTGTTAGAGAAGCCTGCTCTAGAATATTTTGTTACATAGGCTTTCTTCTGTGAACCCAAATCTCAGACAGAAAAGTGAGCAGAATCTCATATTTTGGACAAGTGCTCATCTTTTAAATGAATACAAGGACTCAGCTACATGTCCTCTTAGATGCTGATTTCTGAATATCACCTCTTCCATCTTAACACTCAATATTGAGGGCTTTGCTTTTGTTTAAAAATACACTAAATGAAGATAAAATGTGCTTCAGGCATTCCAGGAATTCCATTTATACAGAATTCTGGATTGTTTGGGGTTTTTTTTCCCTGTAAAAAAAAATACTTTGGTATGCATCAGCTAGTTGAAATAATCAGTTACTTCAAATTGTTTTCATTTTTCCCATTTGTTTTACTGTTAAAACACCTAAACCAGATTAAACTCAAAATCAGTCAAGAGCGTATGTGAGTGATCAGAACTATTACTGTATTTATCCATAGAAGAATACATTTGGAAGGTGACCTTCCATAGATTGGTACATGCAGTTCTATAGCTGCCTTTCAAGCCAGCCAGGCTCAAGCCAATACTGAAGTGGAAGCTGCTGAACAAACGTGTACCTCACATGGAGCTTCTGCCTCAACTACACCCTGCAGGAGCAGAGGAAACCCGCGGCTGTCTTCCCCACAAGATAAACTGACTTGCCTGTCATTTAATAAATGCATAGTTTATAGACCTATCATAAAAAATACATAGAAATTTAAATGTAAAAGTGACTACAATGAAACATATTTGGACACTGTTTTGTAGTTACAAAGTTCACTGCAGATATGACTTAGCAGTTTACTAGACTCTATCTGGAAATTCAGAAAGCTGTATAAAGAAGTAATTAGTAATTTTGATAATCCACATTCATTCAGGCGCATTTATTCTGCATACAATTTCTCGTAATTTGCATTCTGTTAGCTTGTAAGATTAGGACTTCTTGTGACTCTTTGAAGTATTCATTAACATAGCCAACCTTATTCAATTTCACCTTTTTCTTTCATGATAAAGGGAGGGGTTTTAGATTGATAATTTAAAACTTTCAAATAAAATTCTCTAATAGATATATGTAATTACTTATAAATTATCTTAAAAACCCCAAACACTTTCCATTATGCTGATGACTTTCCAAGGCATTAACTTATGATTTTATCATTATTATGTATAATCTCTTGTATCATAAAGCTTTTAAAGCTTGCAATCAGCTACAGCTCTCACTTAGGATCTCCTCTCCTTTCATTTATGTTTAGTCACCCGTGGCATTCTCTTAGTTTTCAACTTGAAAAGTTTGCAGTGAGTGAATACTTCTACTCCAGCTGTAATGTCTCTTCATTTCAATGAAAAATTTATGCAGGCATACAGGTTTTCCTGTGCACCACGTATTTCAAGATAATGTTTGAGATACTTGTGGTATGACCAAGATTTATTCCACCTGCCTTCAGTTATGCCTCCCTACACCTTTGCAGAAACAATACAAATACTTTTGGTCATTTGTAAGTGTAAATATCTTCACTAAAAACTGTGAAGCACTTTTCGAAATGTTTTGCTATAATTTTTAAAAGCAGTTTGCCTAAAGGTACTGACATATTCTTATGACGTCTTTGAAAACGTGCATGTAACAAGTTGTTTACCCAATGACTGACTTATATATCATATGTAGCACACCAGTCACTTCTTATTAAGTAAATTACATTTAACTTGTATTTTCTTTGGTTTTCCATTTAAACAAAACAAAAATCCCAAAGATTATAGTTCACCAGTACAGTATGTTCTGTTCATTCTAGTGTACGTGTTTTATTGGTATCCCCTGTTCTCTTTCTTCTAGTATGAATTTTCCCAGAATTCTTCCTGACAGATAGGATCATTTTTACTTATCAGTGTTGGTTTTAACCCTACAAGTCATTACCTTGTACTTTTCTGCATCGAAGCTGAGTGTAAAGCTGGTCTCTTTGAAATTTGCTATTGGTAGAAGTTTTGGTAAAGCAAACCTTGAACACCCTGATCAAGTGGAACAACAGCCTGTCAAACCCAGAGCTATTCCAGTGATAGTGCTAGGATCAGATGATCCATGAAGGGATTACCAAAGGGAGTTCATGAATATAAATCCCTTATCACTATCCACTGAAGGACAGTATATCAAGCCTCTGCCATTCTACTTTCTAGATCAAGAAATTAGTAGAAAGTCGTAGAATTTTATATATTTTTCACTGGAAAACAGTTATAACTACTGGTCATAAATGGTTCTAACATGAACAAAACCTCTCACAACTAACTACAGCTGACTTGCAGTCCCAGAGCAACAGTGCTGTTCCTTTTCCAGCAGTGAAAAGTAGTTGTAACATTGCACTAGACACATGACCGCTGCTGGTAGCACTGTGGCAAGAGAGTAAGAGATGGGAACCAGTGCGAGGTGTGAATTGCCCTCTGAAAGCCTCTTTCTTCCCTGCTATGGAACTTGATGCCTTGCAACGTTCCTATAACTCCTTAGTTTGTAAAAACAAACAGGCTGAAGCTGCTTACAATGAACACATCTAGCTGCACTTTATGTGTCTTTACTCAGAAAGTCTTTTTTTCTCCCACACTAGATCTAATTCTAAATAGTTTATAAATAATTATATTACTATTTTTAGCATGGACATGTTTCACTTTAATGCTGTGAACAATTGATTGCTTCTTTTCCTTTTCTTTTTTTTGGTTTTTTTTTTGTTTGTTTTTTGTTTGTTTTTTGGTTTTTGGGTTTTTTTTGTTTTTTTGCTTTGTTTTTGTTTTTGTTTTTGTTTTTTTGGTTTTTTGTTTCTGTGGGCCCTAGAATAGTTTTAAGACATGGCATTTTGTCCAGAGGTAAAGTCTGTTTCTGAAAAGGCTCTTTTATTCCTGGACAAAATCTTTTGATGTTTCTGGGACAACCATTCCTAAATGATTACATATAAGATTAGTGTGATAAATAAGATAAAGTTGTAACCTACTACCACCAAGTATGAATAATATAGCACAAGTTGACAGCTTGTAAAGATACTTAGTAGTAAAAAATTTCAAGCATCTTGTGAGTCAGGGTAAGAAAACCTTTGAATACAGTGAAAGAATATAATAGTACTTGGCAAAAAGATAAGAAAAGAAAATTCTTTGTAATCCTATTGGCTGGATCCCACTGCCATCCCTCCATCTCTGAGATAAAACCTAAAGGTAAAGTCTTAGAACCATAGGACATTTAGATGGGTCCATCATCCAAAACCTCTTGGACAGAACATCTGAACAGCTAACAGTAGTGAATTCTAACGCCTCTTGGGATCATCCGAGCCAACCAAATATTTTTCCCCTACAAGTGTTAAGCTGTGTCCTCTGTGCTGTTGAAATTCTGGTGTTTGGAACAAATCAGTATTCTTCAGTGATTTATTCTTGTTTTCTCTCTCATATCTACAATCATTGCTGTGCAACCCTTAAGAGAAAGGCAATTATTTGCCATTTTCTTACAGCTCCACTTCAGTGACTAACTACTTATATTTTGAGCAACAGAACTCCTCTGGACCTGGAAAATCTCTAGCATTTAGAACTTACCTAGTTCTAAATGCTAGAGATTACCTAGGGTTCCTCCTATTTGTGGTCTTGGAACTGTTGGTACTAAGAACTGCCCCCCCCACCGAGTTCTTTTGCCTCTTCTACGTAGGTATTTTTCAATCTGTAGCTCTATCAAGAAGGAAGCTGAAACTTTTCATGAGAGGAATTACAAAAGTGCTCCTTTTCTCCTTCAGCACTGCCAAATCCCAAATCTGACAACTTTATGCCAAGGCTTGCAATATTTGATCCTTTGTTTTGTAGGTCTTTTAAAGTATATGTGACTGACAGCTTCCATTATAAAGAAAATCTGTCATCCTTGCCAATGTTTAAAAACTTTGAAAACATAATTTCAATAAATCCTGAAAGCCCCAAGACAGTAAAAAGGAGCTCCCTGAAAGAAGTCGTCCTATGACTTTTTCCATTGTAATTTTAGAAAGATATTTGGACTGTTTAAATGTACTTCATGTACCTCAATGATCCTTTCTCGAATACTTCCTTATCTATTCTGAAATATATTGTTCAGGTTCTAGTGGAGTGTAGACATGTATCTTTACTTTGGTTTGGAGTAAATAGGTTCTTTTAACTTTGCTTCATCACAGACTTGAGAGAACCTGGACTAACAATGCTGTGTTGCAGGAACAGATTGAGGAAAATTATTCTCATCTCCTTTATCAACTTTACAGGAAATCCAAAAGAACACAAAAGGGTGAATTTTTGTCACGGCAGCAAAACCATGGCTAATTTGGTTTGTAAATTCTGTACACGATCAAATACATTTATTCTTTTTAATACAATCAAGCCAGTCTTGAAGGTACGTTTATGTATTAAATAAATTATTATTATTATTATGCTAAATTTAAAAGACAGGTTGCTTTATCTGTATCTGAGAAGATGAAGATAGAAATCTTGGAACTAAGAAAAAGTTCCACTAAAATGCTTTCCTGTTACAAAATACATTTAGAATATTTACTATTAAATTAAGTTTATTTTGTATTACTTTTGCTGTATTGAATGCTTCAATGAATTCTAGGCAACTTGAAAGCCTTACAGAGATGCTGCATTCACTATCTTGTCCTTCTGAAAGAAATCTTTGTGTTTCTCCATCTTTCACTGTAATGATATTTAAAAATGTGTTAGAATAGGTGTTGCTATCTGCAGATCATCGCACTTGAATCTGAGGCTTGCTGTTCATCTAAATATTTTTACCACCCCTTCTGCTTGGTGCCATCTTTCTGTGAGCATCTCCTTTCTGGTATCAGTTAATCATGCTAAAGGACCTCAGACACTTAAATCACAATTTTGTTGTGTAGAAACAGGTGATGTACAATCTCTTGGGCTAAAGTACACCACAGATCATATTATAGATGTGCCCATGTATAGGAAAATTTTAGGCAAGGAGAACACTGGACAAAAGATTTATAAATGTTTGTGGCTAGGCACATTGCTCTCTTCCCAAAGCAAGGAGCCAGAGAAAACAGGCAGTGTTGCTCAGAACCATGTAAGTGTCCTCAACCAGGCTGGCTGAGGAAAAAACTGGTAAGAAGGCAGAAGTCCCAGGTGTCTTCCCAGTAGATCCATATTTGATATACTCATATAAAGAGTGTGAGAACAAACATATACATACATACAAAAAGTTAGGAGCTTCAGTTCTTTAAATAAGTTGCTTGAATGCATACAATAGGCATAAATATTAGCCACATGGAAATTCATAAGCAGATTGATCTGTTGAGGACTCCAGAAATTCTGTATTTTCCTTGAAGGACCTTTTAAAAGATTTCTAGGTCTCAAGAAAAAGAAAATTTGCAACTTTTTCCTATTGAATACTGAAGAGAAAGAAGTCTATCATCTTTAACATGCTCATTGTAGTTAATAACAACATTTAATTTCTTCTTGTTCTAAAGAAGCAAGACAGGAAAGTCATTATACTTACAGCTGTTTCATAAATCTTCTGTGCTCCTAAGTTGAACTGGGAATCTGAAAGCAGTTAAATTTGTCTGTATTTGTACTGAACTCTTAAACAAATTTAGGAATATCCTGTTCATTACAGAAGGTCTAACCTACTTAAAGGTCTATTTAAACCAGTACGAATGTCAGTAAATAAATAGTACTTACCATGAACAAGGGCAGCACTAGCATAAATAGACAATATCCAAATCTGCCAGTTTTGCATTGGTTTATTTAAATCTGAATAATTTATTTAGTTAGGCATGCTCATATTATTCCAGTATTGGTTATGTTGAGCTTTCAATCAGAACAACTTTATTTCCTCTGCATGTTCCTGCCTCCCAAACACATGAATAACCAGTTACATTGCATATACACAGTTTGAATTATTAATGTTATGAGCAATTTAATTTTATCTGGAAATTGTCAGAGTCATTAAAATGTGTTAAATCTCTATTTGCTCTCAAAATGGCATCCACTGACATTTTGTATAAATGCTTTATTTTTTTCCTCTTACTTTCAGGACTTATAGTTCACGAAGGTGCATCTGTTTATCGAGTGTTTAAGCGCTGGAGGGCTGTGAATCTACACTGGGATGTGTTAAACTATGATAAAGCGACGGACATAGAAGAGAGCAATCGAGGAGAATCCTCAGCAGGGAGGACATTGTGGCTGCCACTGACTGCATTTAGAAACAGGAGTTTAGTTCATCCAACACAGTTAACCTCACCGAGATTTCAGTGTGGCTATGTGTTGTTACACCTGTTCAACCGCATGAGACCTCAGGAGAATTCATCAGAGGATAACTGCTCTGGGGAAGTAGTGATGAGAGTGACCTCAGTGTAAGGATTGTGCTCACTGTGCTACACAGATAAGGATAATGTGCCCTGGTGTTACAGGACTTTGGAATGTAGTTATGATGAATGGTGAAACCATTAACACTTGAAAAAATATATACACTTCTTTTTTTAAAATTCAATGTTTTTTATATGATCAGATAAAACACAAATACATTTTTCTGGGGAAAAAAGTCTCTTGCTTTTTATATAGTCTGATTTATTGAATCTTTTCTCAATTTGTACCTGAGGTGTATGTAACATAGCTTAACTCTTAGGTCTTTGAATGATGAGGAAACTCATTTTTAAGTAAAAAGATATATTTAAATGTATTTTCTTAAACTCTGGCTTTAATCCACTACTGTTATTTTTTTCCACTTTCATGAGGATTAAACTGGACAACATTCTTCCAAAAAGAATAAGAATGTTGACACAAGTCATATATTCTTCCTTTTCTGTCTTTATTTTGCTGTTGTTTGTAGCTCAGTTCAGGTGCGTGAAAGTAAGTAAGGGATGTATTGTCCTTTGGCTTTAAGCAGGAAGTCCAGTGGGTGTTCTACAAAACCTTTTAGCTCTCCCAGATGCCCATGCAAGCTATCAGACTCAAGTACGACACAGACAGGGGAAGAGTCTTGCACTGCCTCTTGAGTCTCTAAGATCTGCAGAGTGCTGGTGCTGTGCCTGTGCACAGAAGTGACGTTATCTTCTCAGCAGCGCTGCTGGAATTAGCAACATGTGAATTTTTAGTACCATTCTAATTATAGGTCATTGACATCCCTTCTTTAGTTAAAAAAAGAGGAAAAAAAAAAAGGAAATGAGCATTACAACTTCTGGAATAATAATAAATCCTGATAGAAACTGAAGAATAAATAATACAGAACCTTAATTTTGCCAGGGAAAAAATAATCATATTAAAAATGAGCCAATATCATGATACATAATCAATGCTGTGAAGTTTGCTTCTCTTGTTTCTGTTTCATGGCAAAAATTCCAATAGAATTTAATCAAATGGAAATGGAAATAATTTTCAAGTTAATAAGCCTGTTGAAGATTGAGATAGAAAAGTAAGGCTGAAATGACCCAGAGCACTAACTTACTGAAAACAGTTTTGCAGAATCATAAAATATGCTGATTTGGAAGGCACCCATCAGGAGGATCAAGTGCAACTCCTGGCCCTACACAGGACACTCCAAAAGTCACACCCTGTGCCTGGGAGCATTGTCCAAACACTTCTTGAACTCTGTCAGGCTTGATGCTGTGACCACTTCCCTGGGGAGCCTGTTCCAGTGCTCAGTTCACCTCTGGTGAAAAATCTTTTCCCAAAACAGTCTAAACGTCCCCTGGCTGAGCTTCAGGCCATTTCCTTGAATCCTGTCACTGCTCATGAGAGTGAAGAGGTCAGTACCCACCTGTCATGGTTTAACCCCAGCCAGCAGCCATGCCCCAGGCAGCCACTCGCTCGGTCCCCCACCAGTGTGACATGGGAAAGAATCAGAAGCGTAAAAGCCAGAAAACTCATGGGTTGAGATAAAGACAGTTTATGAGAGAAAGGAAAAGCCACACACACACAAGCAAATTGAAACAGGGAAACTCAGGAAGGTGCTAAGCCATCTCTGGAAAGACAAAAGCCATCTCCAAACATCCCTCCCTTTTGTCCTTCTTCCACCCACTTTATGTACTGCGCATGATGGCACATGGTGTGGAATATCACTTTAGGCAGTTTGGGTCACTTGTCCCAGCTGTCTCTCTTCCCAAACTCCCAACAGCCCTCATCTTCCTCACCTACAGGTCAGTACAGAAAGCAGAAAAGGCCTTGGGTCTGTGTGAGCCCTGCTCAGCACTAACAAAAACGTCCCTATCAACACCTATTATCAGTCCTGTGCTCAGCACAAATCCAAAACCCAGTCTGTACCAGCCACTCTGAAGACATATAATTCTACTCCAGCCAAACCCAGAATATTCCACCTCTTATTCCATAGCATTTACATCATGCCAGGTTGTTGCGGCACAGGTGCAGGCTGGCCGGCACCACAACCTCTCTGGAAGCGTCTCCCACGGAGGGCAGAGCTCCAGTCAGAGGGTACCAGGGACTTACCACATTCACACGTGCAGCCGCTGGAAGTGAGACTACGGAGACGGGAGGGGTTCTTCAAGATTTCTCAGCATTTTATTGGTAGAAATCGATGCCTGCACAGAGGCAGACTTCGACACCACACGTGCTGGAAGGCAGGGGAAGAACCCCGGGGGTGGAGAAGCTCTGGGTTTTACCGAGGAGGCAGGGGCAGGGTATGAGGGGCCAGTGGGGCAACAGGAGAGGAGTGGCTATGGGGCAGGGATCAGTGGGGTTACAGAACTTGGAACTTAGCCATGTAAGGCAAACGGTAGGAAATGAACCTGAAATAGATTCTCTATGAAAGAAACCAAAACCTAGGGGCCGCCCTCGCAGGGCATCCATACCAGGTGTCCCACTATTCAATACAATCTCAGTAACCACCACCTTAACCAGCACACTGCCCTTCTGCTTCACCTCCACGAGGATGTTGAAGAGAACAATGCGGTTTCCCCTCAGTCTCTTCTCTAGGCTGAACAGACCAAATCAGCTCATTGCTCCTCATACGACTTCCCCTCCAGACCCTTCACCATCCTTGTGGCCCTCCTTTGGGCCTCCTTTGGATGTCCTATAATAGTACAATGTCTCTCCTATATTGTGGCACCCAGAACTGCCCCCAGCACTCGAGGTGAGGCCGCCCCAGTGCAGAGCAGAGCAGGACAATCCCCTCCCTTGACCGGCTGGTGATGCTGTGCCTGATGCAGCCCAGGACAGGGTTGGCCCTCCTGGCTGCCAGGACACTGCTGACTCAGGTTCAGCTTGCCACTGACCAGGACCCCCAGGGCCCTTTCCGCAGTGTTACTCTCCAGCCTCTCATTCCCTTTTCTGTACACACATCCAGGGTTGTCTCATCTAAAGTGCAGAATCCAGCACTTGATCTTGTTGAATATGGTTAATGAATGCCCATCTCTCTAACTTGTCGAGGTCTCTCTGCAGGGTCTCTCTGCCCCTGAGGGGCTCAACAGCTCCTCCCAATTTAGAGTTCTTTTGAGTCCTGTGTCCAAGTCATGAATGAAGATGTTGAAGAGAACTGGGTCAAGGATGGAGTCTTGGGTTGACCTTGTGCTGCTGTCAGATCCCCACGCAGCTTCTGTCTCACCCTCCTCAACAGAAGAGAGGGGGAAAGTAACATAAAAAAATCTTGTAGGTCAAAGACAAAGACAAGGGCATCACTAACCAGCTATTAGCACAAGCAAAAAAGAGACATCACAGGGAAAATTATTTTAACTTATTCCAAATTAAAATCAAGTTGCGTGTTGAGAAACAAAGATAAAACATAAACCACCTTCCTTCCACCCACCCCTCCTTTTCCCAGGCTCAGCTTCAACCCTTCACTCCCAATTGTTCTACCTTCTCCCCACTGGGCAGTGCAGGGGGATGAGGAATGGGGGTCTGCAGACAGTCTATAACAGCTCCTGTCTGCTGCTCCCTTCTCCTCCTTCCTCACACTTCTCTGCTCCAGCCTTGGGCCTCTCCATGAGTTTCAGTCTTTCAGTATAAACCTGTTCCAGCGTGGGCTCTCCATGGGCTATTGTTCCTTCATGACATGTCTGTCAGGGGCTGCAGTGTGGATGTCTGCTCCACCATGGTCTCTCCAGAGTTTACAGGGAAATACCTGCTCTACCAGGATCTCCCCAGGGTCACAGGGCAATCTCTGCTTGGGACTGTGTTTGGTATGGGGCAGTCCCAGCCTCTCCTCACAGAGGTGACCTCTGCAGCTCCCTCCCCACCTGCCTCCTGGGCACCTGTACCCAGTACACAGACAAACATTTTTCTGTTTCAAATGGAGTTTATCAAGTGGCTGAAAAATTTTTTTTGTGCAGGAGATGGAGTGCTGAGGCTGGAAAATTCCCTCTCACTAATCAATAGTATGTTGCTGAAATCAGTTCCTGCCTTCCTTTTATGAGAGGCTTACATGCCAAGACCAGACACAGGAGGCCTCGGTAGTTACACTTGGAAGGGAAATAGAAATAATTTAAGCATTGATGCTCAAAAGCTCCTTGTATATTCATAAACATTTATCCAATGAACTCTACATAGGGCCCAGCATTCTGTGTTGCAGTCCCACAAGCTCAAAGTTACATTTACTAAAGCTACAGATGCCTTACTGCTCTTTAACCAGTTCATGAGAAAAGCAGTACATAAGCCATGAACAACAAAATGCTGTCTCAAAAAAGCCCGATTATCTCCTGCCTGGCAAATTACCAGCATACAACAGGCAATCTCCTTGAGAAACTATGAGAATTCACTTCTAGGTTATCATTAAACAATTTCCAAAGGAGGAATTTGGGAAGAGATAAAAGATGAAACTATGACTTGGGAAACCTGCTGTATCACTGGGAAATACTTGTTCTTAATTACTACTTAAATGAAGGCTGCTTTCCCAGAAGGATCACAGCTCCACTTGACCAAATTGAGATCACAGTAAGTATCTCAAAAACCATCATAGTAAAGTATGCTATAATCAATATGCTTATGTTTTACACCTTTTAGGTACCTGTGATCTATGGGATTTAAAGGATATTTATAATGTAATATAATATAATATAATATAATATAATATATTGTAATATATTGTAAAATACTGTAATATATTGTAATATATTGTAATATATTGTAATATATTGTAATATAATAATATCCTAATATTTTAGGATCATTACAGAATCCTAAAAACAAAATTAAGAACTATATGAAAACATTTTATTGCAAAGAAATCTTTTTCATTCTCATCCAAATAAGTAAGGTGCTGAGGGAAAAAAATACTCACCAGAAAAAAAAATCAATACATGTAATTTAAGAGAGGACAAGATTTCTGTGTACAGATATTTGAATGACACTTGGGTCTAGAACGCTTAACAACTTCTGAGTGAAGAAAATGGTCCTACTAAGATAAATTAAAATTGCTAGTAAGAGAAATGTTTATGGCAAATATCACAAAAGCCTTTTTAATGGTAGGAGAACTCAACATTAATTTCTATGGCGCAATAATTTTGCATATGACTGCATTTATGTATTTCCATATGTGGAAAACAAGATCAGGAAATTATAAAAAGCAAGAGGATTAGTATGGGCAGGATGCAGTTGTTAAAAAATAATGGAATTTTGTTGTCCTGCAAAATATTTTCAGTAATAAGAGTGCCTAGTGCAGAATATGAATATTTTTTCATTGACCTTGTATTTGGATTTGTGCAGTATTTGCAATGCTGTAATCACCTACATGCCAGAAGATGAATTAAAATGGGAATAGGTGTATAGAGAGGATATTAGGATAAGAAAGGAACAGAGACTCTATTCCAGTCATTATGGAGAGGGGAGGAGGGGTGTGCACAGAATTAGAAGAGCCTGGCTTGTTCTGCTTAACAAAAGTTGAGAGCAAATGTTATTGTTCTCAGTTAATACACTGCAGAATAAAATTTATTTTAGGCAAAGGACAAGCCTAAGAATGCAGAAGAACTCAAAGACACAAATAGATCAGAAATAAATTTAGCTAGAAGTTCAAGGTAGTTTTGAAATATTCATGAAACGAATCACAGACAACAATTCAAGTTGGAAGGACCCATGGGAGGACATCTAATCTAAGCTGCAGAGTCAGCTCTGAGGTCAGACCACGTTGCTCAGGACTTTAAGCCATTAGGTCTTAAAAATCTTCAAGGATGGAAATCGCACAGCCTCTATGGGCAACCAGCTCCAGCTCTTGACTGTTTTTAGAGTAGGACTTCCTTCTATCCCACATTTTCTCCTGTTACAGCTTACACCCACTGTTTCACATAAAGCCCCACAGGGAAGTGGGTGGCTCTGCCTTCTTGACAATCCCTCACTGGGTCCTGGTAGGCTGTTGGGCCTCCCCTGAAGCCATCCCCTCTCAAGACTGAATAAGACCTGATTTCTCAGCCTCCCCACACAGGGTACGTGCTTCTGCTGAATTTGTTCAGTTGCTTCATGTCTTTCCTGTGCTGGGTGGCAAAGCACTAAAAGATGAAAGAACTTGGTGGTGAAGAAAAAGGCTAAGAAGTCATTAGGGACATTGGTCTTCTCTGTGTCCACTGCCACAAAATCACTCTCCCCACTTAGCAGTGAGCACACAGCTCCTTGTTTGGCCTTCTACTGCGCATGCAGAGGACAAAGATCTTTGTCTCACCCTTGACGTCCCTTCCAGTTCTAGCTGTGCTTGGCTTTCTTAACCCCACCCTTGAAAGCCTGGCTGATATTTGTAAAGCCCTCCTCTGTAACCTGGCCCTGTTTCTGCCTCCTTTATGTGGCTGTTTTCCAGAGGAGTTCTGTCATCAGTTCCTGGCTTAGCTGAGTGGGCCTGCTGATACACCTGCTTGTTTTCCCAGGTAACAGGATGGACAGTTCTCATGTGGTCCATATAGCCATGGCAGTCCCCCTCATCTCTTTCAACCTTCAGAGCTGCTCCTGTGGGATCTCAGCTGCTGATGCCCTGAACAAGATGCCAGCTGCTCACCTGGTGTCTCACGTTCAGGCTCTGCAATGCTCCTCCCTCCCTCCATCCCCTCAGGATCTTCATCTCCTCTCTTTCACACGCACCATAGCTAAGGCTGCCATGGGTCATCACCTCCCCTGCTGGT
Source organism: Picathartes gymnocephalus (assembly GCA_013390045.1). Lineage (NCBI taxonomy): Eukaryota > Metazoa > Chordata > Aves > Passeriformes > Picathartidae > Picathartes > Picathartes gymnocephalus. The sequence goes on from WEKY01062136.1 coordinate 16,536, forward strand.
GTCTCCTTGAAAGGGACACCAGATCCATCAGTGTGATCTTATGGGATGGCCCAACAAGGCCCTGTACTAAGAAGTTGTCCCTGACACCGTCCAGAAACATACTCCTGCATGTGTCCTGACGTGCTGCCCCTCCAGCAGTGACAGGGGCGTTCATGGCCCCAAGGAACACCAAGCTCTGCCCTCCTCAGACTCCCTCGAAGGTTTTAAGTAAGTCCCCTCCCTCAGTCTGACCCCATGGTCAGTAATGTGGTACCCCCATGCTGCTGCCCTTCCTTCTCTTCGCTCGGTTCTGACTCGCGTGTTCTCACCAGACCCCTGGCTGTCCCACAGGAGAACTCCACACATCCCACTGCTCCTGTAAGCATCCTGGAGCATCCCTCCTCATCCTCCTTGCCTTACTTTCCTTCTTGTCTTTCCTGAGTGTGTCACAGTGAATTACTGGAAGAGCCTCCCAAGAAAAGCAGTGACAAAAAATCCAGCCTGAATCAGAGGGGTTTTGATGACTTCATGAAAGTAATTGACATGTCATTACTAGTGGTGGCAGAAGACTGGGATTAATACCCTTCTGTCCTGGTTCTGGCCAGGACAGGGCTAATTTTTGCATATTGGGAGAAGCTGGGCCAGGACCTGGAGGTTATTCTGTGCCACCTCAGCTTCCTCTCTCTTGTGGAAGGAGTGATTCCTCTTGGTCAAATAAGTGTGGTGTAGGGAGATGTCCGGTATTGTCTATTGTCAGAGGGGGTTCCGTGTGAATTATTTCTTTTCTTGTACCCTCTGTCTTCAGTAACAGTAGCTGTTACTGTTTGTCTCTTTGCTGTTTCCAGTAAATTGCTGTTATGTCAACCCATGATCTTTACCCATTGTGCCTCCAGTTCTCATCTCCAGAGGAGTGCATGGTTTGGAGAGTTCCAGTGGAGGCAGTGAATTGGGGAAAACCATTCCTAATCCATGACACCTTCCCTCTCTGTGCTCATTTCTATGGATATAAAATGCATACAACTCTTCTTCTGAAGAATTTCATGTCTCTTCCAAACAATTAAACCTTTTTCTAACTAATCTAGTTACGTGAGAAACATTTAATGGACACCTGAAAAATCACCATTTACTTAACCCGAGGACCAGAATGCAATATGGGGTGAGGTCTTGCCTGCAGTTCCAGACAGAGGAAAAACACTGGAAGTCAGATCACATGTCAAACCTGCATTTCAGTCATCCTTCTTGGACATTAAAACCACAGGGAGAGAGAATCAAGGTGTTGCACAAGCTAAAGGTTTGCACCACCACATCTGGGAAGTCACTTTTTTTTCCATTTTCCTTGGATTAATCACTGCTTGTTGTGGTGTGTTTCAAGGTTTTGATCTGTATTTGGTTAGTGTGCTCTTTGCCTTTTGGTTGTCAGACCCTTCAGCAATGGTGGGGGTCTTTTGGACCTCAGACCCTTCAAAGGATTAATGCCTGTTGGAACCCTGAGCCAAAGGTCTCCTCTGCTTCTTTCACCTCTACCGGCGCTTTGTGCTACCTGCTCGCTCTGTGCTGTCACGGCTCTGCTAGCCATTGTCTGCCTGTGCCACTGCAGTTGCTTTTGGAGGACGGCCACTCTCGGCGTGGCTTAAGCTACCGGGCAGCTTGGGCTGCATCAACAGCTAACAGTAAAACAACTTAACTGTAGGCAGCATAAGGACAACTTCTGAGTTCTTCTTTTGGGACACAGTAGAAATAGCAAGAATTGTGCAGGGAACAGCCCTCACGTTCCTATGACTTTGAAAGCAAGGAAGAATCAGATGCTGCTCATTCAAGAATAGCAATGTTGGCTCTTCAACTGAAGATCACTATCCCAAAACTTGTAAGTGGTGAAACACAAGGCTCTCAAGGAAAAGCTACTTCTAGTCACTACTGTATACATAAGGTTTACAAATGTTTAAATTAAAAATACCCAAATAACCCAGCCCATAAAAAATAGATTACTATTAGAGGCATATAATTTAGGGAGTCAAACTGAGCACTAGTCCCTAGACTGGACAGACTCAATAATTCTTTTGAATACCAATAAAAAAAAAGATAGAACCAAAAAAATATGCTTCATACCTTCTTGACCTCAGAAAGCTAGTATGATGGGAGCTCCACAAAATAGCTCCTCAAATAGACAGCAAAACAGATTCTCATTTCCTTCCTTTGGAATTATATTTGAAATTCAACTTATTGTTAAAACAAATCATGTAATATTTAAAGCAGAACTTTCCACATATTCTCCTGTTGCAGCTAGGCATCATCAGTATTAATCTGCCCTGGTGTGTAAATAAAATTCAGTAATTCAAACAACACTGCAAACATATAGACAGCACATTTACTGAGCTCTGCCAGTCTGATGACACTCCAGAAAAAGCCACAGTGATCTGACAGGAATTTTTTTACTCTGTTCATAAGGTACCATGGAACCCATCATGAATGCAAAGCAAACTCCTCAGGAATTAATTTGCCACTGGGACTCCACTGCAACAGAAATTTTGAGGAAAGGGTATATTTGATTTTGTTGTTGACTTCTCACACTCGTTGCTTCATAATATTTGGGTGGTTTTTAGCTACAGAATGTCTTAGTTTATTGCATCTCTATTCTGTAAATGACATAGCCATGTAAAGATTACCAGTAGTGAAATCTGACTCCAGTCTACGTACAGCAGAGTACAGGACAATACAAGTGGGTGCTACCATAGTGCAAAACATTGTTCTCCCTCTGAAAACAGTACTGGTGTTTTAAAAAGAACTAAAGATTTCTAGTGGATTGAATTTGAAAATCATTTATTATCTGTCAGATATGAAAGTCTCTTAATTACATACTAAGGAATATGGATATTTTCTAATGATTGAAAAATATGAATTGTTAGCAGGTTTTTTGAAAAGAAATGAAGATGCTCTTTAAAACATTTCATCTTTCTTGTTTGCCTTAAGTAAAAAAAAATCATTTTAATAAGCCTCACAACACTTTTAAAAAACCCTAGTGAGTTATCAGTTAGTAGAAGAACATCTTGTATAAGAAGAGATAAAGCAGTGTTCAGGACTGAATTGATTACATTAAAGAGGACACCAAAAATATATTTAAAAACCAGTTATATTTGTATTTTATGAATTACAATTAGAAAAGAGGTTTCGGTTCTGTACACATTCAGAAATTTGTCAGGTGGGTTCTAACATTCCCCTTAAATTTAAGAAGAGATATTTATAATGCACTGCAGAGTGCAACCACAGTCTGTATTAAAGGTGATGCATACATTAAACTCAGTCACACAGCAAAAAAAGTAAAAAGGAAACACTAGGAAGCAGGCCTCTGAGAAGCATAACACCTTTCAAAGATCACCTGCAGATAGCAGGAAAAAAGCAGTCATTAGCATAATTTGTTCCTGCTGTGGCCAGTCAGCTCTCCTGCAGGCTCGTAGAAACCCATGAACATCCTCCTGCATAATGAGTTCTCTCCTGACAGACGGAAGCTCTCCTTTCCTCTGGAGCCTCCTCATGTACAAACTCTAGCTGAATTTGACCTCAGCTTGTCACTATTTGCTCCCTCACTTTAGAAGCAGTGGACTTGAGGTGCTGTCTTCTGACCAACAGAAGACAGCTGGCTAAAAATTCATAAATGCCTCATAAAATGACATACTCAGCAGGAAGCAGCTGGCTGGAGCCAACCACAGAACTTGTTTTTACACCAGACCAAGCAAACTGTACTGAGTTAGATCCATGCTTGCAAGTCCGTCCAAATGCCAGAATTTGGGATCAGTCATGGCCAGTGACCAGAAATGGCACCAAGGTCACCAGATGGAGAAGAGTTAAGGTGAATGAAAGGGATTAGGACAATGATGGCAAAGTGACCCAAAACAGTTTCTTCAGTCTCCACTGCTCCTTCCTAGCCTGAAACCTCACTTTGTCTTACACATGAAGCTGGAAAAGGAACAGCCAAATTTCTGAAAGCAAAAATTATGTTGAATAATTTATCCAAAGGTCCTGTTTTTTAGGCCCGATCAGCACTAGTTCTTGAGGAAAGAGTACTTCTCCCCTGTTACGACCTGCCACCAGAAGGCAAGAGTAACTCAAGTTCTTCTTAATAGATTCCTTGGGGCAGATTAGTGTGACATGACACTGAGTGCTCAGTGTTTATATATATACATATTTATGTATATATATGTTTATTTTAGAACAATTCGGTTGCAATGGAAAAGAGGTATTTTAGCCTTTTTGGTTGTTATTATCTATAGTAATACAGCACATAAAAGCCCAGACACCATGCAGGAACCTGAGTAAGACAGACAGTTTTACCATCAGGCACAAACATACAAGCTCCTCTGTGTAGGTGCACAGACACCCTTGGATTTGTTTTTTCTAATGTAACTGGTCAAAACAAATAGTAGCTTGAGTCTGGATCGGGGACAGAAATTCAGTGTCAGCTGCATTTCTCCTGTCCGGAAGCATCCCTGAATAAAACTCTTTCATGCTTCTAATAAAGAAGGCAACTAAATCCAGAAAAGGCAAAAATAACTTTAGTATAATATGTTTTGGGCAATATGTCCCTGATTTACTGGACAAAGACATCTATCATCCAGGCACAGACTGGCTCCATCTGTTATTAGACTTTGCTATCTCTTGTCCCAGGCAGATTCAGCTTGTATTAATGAATTTCAGAATGAGTTTTTACACTTTGAAATGGAAGGTCTTCTGTATATGGGCTGCTGTTAGCAATACATTTTAAGCTACATTCAGTGCACGCTGGTAGGGGACATTTTTGTCCCACTAAACACGTCTGGGTTATCCCTCTCTCCCAGACATTAAGGTAATTTATCCACATCCCACTTCACCATTGATGACAACTTGGCATTTGTCCATGAAAAGACTATCTGAAAAGCCTGTTCAATCTGTATCCTCACATCAAGTTTTTATCACCTTTGTAAGATATTAATTTGGGTATTACATATTTAATAAACACCCCATTTACTCCAGCGAAGAAAAGTGTACTTCAATTAAAACACTTTTTAAAAAATGCAAACATGTTATCTCTAAGTAACAGCCCCTAATGACCTATCCACCATTTCCAGACATTTATAAGGATAAATTAGTTTTCCTGTCCTCTTTCCAAATTTTCATGCTTTCTGTGACAGTTTCTTGCCTATCAGCCAAGCAAAGCCCCAGACCCCTCATGCCTCACACACTGGAAGGTGTATTCTCCACATGACAGGGCAGCCCTAAATTCACCACTTAGGTCAAACTAGCATTCAGCTCTGCTCTGTCACCCTGTCAGTGGAAGTTATAGGGGTCAGTCTCTTCCCAAGCACCCCCCAGATGGGTGGAATGCTGTAGTTAGGGAGCTGTGTGTCAGCATTTGCTTGCTTCCCCAGCTGACATGAACTCAACTCATGCCACAAGAACCTCAAGAGCTGAGACACATTGTGCTCTACAAAAACCATAAGGGCCAGCAGTTGTCCCCTCATGTGCACTGAAAACACAACCACACACTGCACAACTCAGCTGAACAGGCTTCATTCTTGTGCTACATCTCTCTGCTCTGCATTTACCTTCTCGTCAGCACACCTTGTACATCTTGCCCCAGACATGGAAAAATGAGTGGCCCCACTAGAAGGAAAAAGGAAAGTTACTTGTGACCAAATTTCTTGGAGATAGAAGTTGTACTCTCCTTTGCCGAGGCCCATTGTCTTGTGCTGTCCTTCAGCAGCAGCAGGAGCAGCAGAGAGGAGCTGCGATAGCTGCAGTGCTGCATCCTTTCACTGCTGCACTCTGTGACCTCAAAACCAGCCTGTGAGGATGCTGCTCCTCAGGAGAGGGAATGGATGCGAAGCCCAGTCCTCAGGGCAGTGCTGGATCAGCCAGAGACAGGGATGCTCTGCAGGGAAGGACATACTGAGCTCCCTGGCAGTGGACAGACTGCTTTCTTACCCCATTAGTGACTTCAAGCCTATGGATGCCCAAATATTCCCTCTCTCCCTCCATGCACAGCCCAGCAAGCTGATAGTGAGAATCAACTTGTTGAAGAAATCACAGATAAAGGCCAAAGGCTCTTCAGTTGTGTTCCTAAGTGGCCAGGGTAGCGCAGAAAAAACAAAGTTATTGATGGAAAGGGACAAAGGCAAACAGGAACTTAAGCTTTCACCCTGGCTCTAGTGAGGACTTTTCACTCACTTTGCTCCTCTGTGCCTGGATTCCCCTCACCCTTTACATACATAGATTCGAGTTCAGATTCTTAGATCTTTTTATTTTCATATGTACCTTCCTCTTTCTGCATACATAGCATATCACAAGGAGCCTCTGCTCTTCAGCAGGGCCTTTTAAAGCTGACCTAAAAGGAACATAATGTAGTGTAATATGGCAGCATCCTCACTCAAAACAGGATAATACCAAACTTGTACTAAATACAAGCCCAGAATTTTATGCTGGCTTGAATACAATTAACTTGATACATAAAGATACAGTATAGAAAAATATATGCAGATTCAGTAATACAGAATTTCAGTAATACAGATTTTCAGTAATACAGATTTACTGTTTCAAGGAAAACATTAACAGTAACACATAGGTGTATTGAAACTCTCGTTCTAATGCACATATTCAACTGCCATAATTTCGATTGAGAGGGAATTTAAAAAGAAAATACAAAGATTGATTGATATTTTGGCAATTGATTTGGAAAGGAGAAAATTCCAAATGTTTTTATAGAGCCTTTCTTTATAAAAGAAAGGCATATTTCTCAAAAAATGATCATCCAGATCTTACAAAGAAACTTTATACCCTGTAGCATTTTAGCTTTGGCTAGCTTGGGCCTCTCTGCTTACATGAAGTCTCTTTCAAACTGAGCTACCATTTGCTCTTTCTGATTTTTGTTTTTTCCTTTTGTCCTGTTCAATTCAAATTCTCAAGAGGTTTCACAATGACTGAACAGTTCTGCTCAGCCAAAGTGGAAGACAGCCAAAATACCCAGATGAAGAGATTTTCAGATGAGCTGGGGGAAATTCATTATGCTGAAGGTACACCATTACTTTCAGTAGCATTTGGTAAAGTGGAACAGGCAGTAGGTGATTATTAATCATAGAAACATTAGCACTTTGGCTCCTTTATGCAAACTTTCCTCCTCTGGTTTAGTTTCTCTGAAGTCACACTTGCTCTGGGCTATCAGTCTTGGATTTACGTTGAACCTACTGCCTCAGCATCAACAGTGATGGAAAAGTTTCCTCTGCGAAGTTAAAGCCAGAGATGCTGCTGTTACACAAAAGCAATCAATAATGCTATTTAACCCAGAACACTGAGAATGCTACAGCACATACAGCAAAAGCATACCATGATTACATATTTGTTTTCCACTCATATAAAAAAATCATAGGCTAGATTGGGCTGGAAGAGACCTTAAAGGTCATCTAGTTCCAATCCCACTGCCATGGCCAGGGACACCTTTCACTAGGTTGTTCAGAGCCCCATCCAACCCGGCCTTGAACACTACCAGGGATGGGACATCCACGGTTTTTCTGGAAAATCCACTGACACTTACAGTCTAACCTTTCCTTGGTCTTGTCTGCAGGTTAGATAAATCAGCCTTGATGGTATCTGGAAAAGGAAATACAGAAACCCACCTCCAGGACCCTGAGCTCAGAGCCAGACCCTGATTATGAGAAAAGAAGAACAAAAGCACCCCATGAAAATTTCCCTATGTGCACACTGCAGATCCACCTGCTTGGTATTTGTTGCTGTTATCCCCGGGGACGGAAGAGAGAGCGGCATAAAAGGTCCAATACTCAGGTTCAGCTTCAACTGACTTTATTCAAAATCACACGTTCCTTTATAATACTTGGACTCAAGTATCATGCTATTGGTTAAGAGAAGTAACACCTCTCAAAGCTATTGGCAGACTATGAATAGCAAGTGTTTATATTCTTCTTGGGAGTTATTTTTTCTACCAGTCTCTGGGAAAAGTTATACTCTAACTAAAACATAGCTGTAAATATAGCTGAGATTTCTCTGTCAGGCTTCTGACAGTATTGTTTTGAAGGAAGCTAAAAGATTGAAAAACCTAAATGGTGGCATGTACCAAAAAGGGAAAAAGTGAATTTCATAATGACAAACAGGGCACAAGTCTGGCTTATTTAAACCAGAGAAGGGTCCCATGAGGCTTACTTAGTAAAAACCATGTAAATATCAGAGAGAGCATCAGTTGACCTTGCTGCAATGAACTTGGCTCTTAACAACATTTACCAAGCAACAATTGCAAAAAATCCAACCACCAATCTACCAGCTACTTTGGGATGAGTGAAATACTTGTACTACAGCAACTATGCTATGCTTTTTAGGCTGTTTGAACTTACCTACATTAAATCTCTAGAAGTGAAAATTATTAGACATAGATTGTAGTTGCTGTTCTGCTACTAAAAATCTATTCTTTTTCCATGCACAGTGGTCAGAGACTGATTTATCCTGATAAAGCTTACATTTCAGTAGAGGAAGAAACAAGCTAGAAGGCAGCAATGGATGACAAGGTGATAAGAGATGTGCTGTGGCCTTCCTTCCCTGTCACCGTAGTCCAAGTGTTTCAAACAGACATGTGAACTCTAGGTAGTGTAGAGAGTTTTGCTACAGATGACGGAGAAGGACAGGAACACAAAGGAGCTCCATTCAGTAATGTTATTTCTGAATCAAAGCTCAAGCTTTGGAGTCTGCAAGCAGATCAGGTTCTGATGACTAAGGGGTTCCTCATGAAATCTGGACTGGCTTCCCAGTGTACATGCCCACATTTGTTTATCCCTGAAATAGAAAAAGAAACTAACCTCGATAAACCACAATATCTTAAACATGCCACAGTCATTTTGCCAGAAAAGACTATTTCTATCATTATTGGCAGTGACAAAAACCATAGAAGCAGCACAGAGAAGCAGTGCCAGGTGAGGTAGTCCATAAAGTAAAGGAAAGCATATGTGTGCCAAGCTGCTGCATAGTGCAGGGGCTGGAACCTAATGCAGATTTAGACTTTCTCAAATCACAGCAGGATTGTCTCAGTTAAGACACAGAATTAATTCCCCATAATCAAGAAGAGAGAAGGGTAGGTTTTATTTTTTTTCCAGGTGATGCTTCTGGATGGCAGCAGAGTCTGCTCTCTCCATTGTGAGAGTAATGAAGTAATAAATAATGATACAAAAACCTGTAAAAAGACAGCTCCCCTCTCCCCTGCATTCCCAATTTCTGTTGCATTTCAGAAGTAGGCAAAGTGATATCCAATTTGTCCAATAGGTGTTTTCTCCTCTAGAACCAGACATAAATGAATATTGGATGCATGAGAAAGCCCATTATCTAAATTGCATTCAATTTGTTCTTTAAAAAAAAAAAAAATTCAATTCTGCTGTTGTGCAATGCATTCTTCACATTAGGTTAATCAAGCCAGTACTGTTAGTTGCACAGGGATAAGATATTTTGTGCCCTGAATAAGGAGGGCTGGAAGACTTGGACATTATATCTTCTTGGGATGATCAGTTAGAGATGAAAAATCACAAAGGCAGTGAGTGCTTGTCTGCTATGACTGGGCTTAGCTCGACAGCTAATGCTAAATGTGCTAATCACGATAAAAGCAGGGTAATTAATCAGAGCACAGCAAGGACATGCCCATTAGCAGTGCTGAAAGCAAGCAGAGGAAACCTTCCCACGTTACAATACATAGTTTCCTTCCCCAGAGAGCTTTCGGGATACCTATTATGGAAATGTTTACTTCAGTAACGCTGAGGGGGAAATGGAGCAGTGACGCTGCTGATGGTGATAGCCTTGATGTTTTACAAGGGAAGCCAGCAGTTATCTGTGCAGAGGGACACCTGATAAAGGATTTCCTACCTTCTCCATGATGGGTCTCATAAGAAAACTTAAACCAGAAAAGAATATACAGTATAATTCAGAAACTGACCTGCTCTAGCAAGGGAAGACCTTCTCCTATTACAGTCAGAGTGGATTGCATGTGGTTAATAATTAGGAGACACCTTTTGGTCAGATGCAATAATCCATGGAGTTAAAAGGATTGCTGTTAAGGCACAAGAGATTCCTGCTAATACTTCAGGTAAAAAGCTTCCACTTTTTTACATCAACCATGGCTGCTTACCAGGATTTCATTTTAATTTTTGGTAGAAATACAGTATCTACTTTAGGGAATAAAAATCCTGTTGAAACAAAGGCCTGGAAATCCTCTCTTCAGTATCCATCTCTTGAGTAAGTCACCAAGTACGCTCAGAGGAATATCTGGATGGAAACTCAGGATGTGCTGCAGCCCTTCACACTCCGCCCAGAGCAAACCCTGGCTTGGTCCCTCCATGTACACATGGAACCCTGCCCCAAGAATTGGATGAGGAAGAGGAGTGGATTGGCCTCCTAGAAAAGGGGCAGGGGCAGGGAGTCTGCCTGGGTGTTGAGGTCTGGCTCCATTCAGCTGGCACAGCACCGGCTAGGATGTGGTTTGAAAACTGAACGCTCTGTGTGTAAACAGTTGTGCTAGCTCTGGTTTGCTGCCTGTGGCTGTATGGACACCAGCCAGACAGGTTTTTCTGACAAAAAAGTTACACAGACTGAGACAGAGCAAATTACAGGACTGCTTCATGTTTCACCTAGCGTCAATGGACCTTGGGCTCCTACTAAAGCATTTGCCAAGCTATAGGAGGATTTCCATGTGAAGAGATCACTGGATTCATAGCCTCTAAGGCCCAAAGGAATAATTTTCACAAGCCAGGTGGGTATCCTGTAAAGCCTAGACTGCAAAATGCAGGACATATGTGGGGACCGTGAACAAAACGTTCTCTCTTTTATCAACAAGAAACTGAGCTTGGATCTTCTACAGGAAAAAATAAATCCCATTAAGACCATCCAACAGTAATGGTAACGGATGGGACTCCTCACTAGCTGATGAGAGAAATAACAGATAACAGCTATGGAATGGAAGTGTCTGTCCCCAGAAATAAACCAACACTGTTTTCACAATGGCAGAAGATACCCCAGCTACCAGTGAGCTACATTTCTCCTTTCCTGAACAGAGGGTTTGCACTTAGCCATATATTAACTCAGAAGATGACAGCTTACAGAAAAATTGCTGCCTGCAGGATTGTTATGAGAAATTGCTGTGAGAAAATGTTCATCCTGCTAGGCATTTCCAGGAGCATCAACATTCAGCTGCTCTCCCACTGTTAAACTATCTAGGAATGCCAGCTGCCACCTTTGCTAAATGGTGTTGGAACAAATTCTGCCATGGCAAGGGTCATGTACAGAAAGCACATTCCTTCTCACAGGTACAACACTAAATGCTCATGCTTTGCATATATGGCAACAGCAAACTTCAAAAAACGGAAGAGTGGGAATGCAGATGGAAAGGACGAGCAAGAACAGAAGCATTCCTAGTTTGCTGTCACACATGAAATGCTCAGATAACTTATAGGTACTGGTTCCAGGCAAGTCGTAAAGATGTAGTAACTTAACATCACAGAAAAGAAAATCCTTAACCCCCCAGCATCACTGCTGCAGTCAGGCTTCCTCTGCTCACTACTGGAACACGCACTCAGAGTTACTTTTCCTGTGTGGGTTCTGTAGGCAGTATGTCTTAGCCCAATAGTAATTCACAGTGCATTTGGAGGAGGAGAAACCCTGAGGGCTTTCTCCCCTTTGTACAAGAAGGTGAGATCCCCTGGGCAGGGATGGATGCGGGTCGTTTCCCGCAGATGGAGCCCTTGCCCCAGCGAGCAGCCGCTTCTTAGTTGAGCCCCGGCCCGGGGAATTCCGGGCTGCAGCACAGGCGGGTTTCAGCTGCTCTGTCCCTCGGTTTTATCAGACTGGGATTTTATTCTCACTCCGGGACATTTGCATTAAATGAGCTGGTTTTCTTAGCCAATTCCAGGAGAAGCCAGGATGGTGGGGAACTGTAGAGAGGGCAGCTCAGTACTAGCCTAACAGGGGGTCAGGATCACAGGGGGAATTGAAAAGAAGTATGAAAGCAGAGTTGTCAAGTAACTCTGTTCGCTGGGGTTTTGGGTTTGTTTGTTTGTTGGGTTTTTTCCCAGGAAAAAATTCCATTCTGCAGGAACCTGTAAAATCTGACGGTGGTTTGACCCCTTTTCCTATCGTTGCCTGTAATTACCCCCTGACCATCCTGCAAGACTCGTTTATGGATAACTCTGTGCTTGCCCAGGTGAGAGAAGTGGGGTGTGTATGCCATTCATGCAAGAGGGAAAACCGAGGGGTTGAGCCCAGCAAGCCATGATTCCTGGAAAAAGCCAACATAAATCTGCAAATGACTTTTTTCTCTAAAACACTCTAGGTTTCAAATTTAGTTTTATCCTCAATTAGGAAAAAACAATTTTTAAAAGTGCTCACAGAGTAGAGCAATACATCCAAATGAATCACACTAAACCCAGTAAAGTGATCCATGCTGATGAACTCCAAATGTTTTATTTGGAAGCTGATATCATTTTATTGAATTGTTTTTAAGTGGTTTTGTTTGAAGAGTGAATGGAGACATTTTTTGGAGGGAAGCTGGTCAGGCTGGTCAGGAGATAGGTCAGACTTGGAAGGAAAGGAACATAACACAGGTTTTATCCAAGCCAAAATAAAAACTGGAGCATTTAAAAAAAGTTTTAAAATAATTTTGACAATATTTTGGTTCTGTGTCAGTGAAACTGATCTAATTTCACAATTCATGGGGAATTAAATCGTTTAATCTGAAAAAAAAAAATTCAAGAACAAACCCAGCAATATTTTTGATCCTGAAACACCACATTTCTTGGCTGCCAGTGCAGCAGAGAACTGGGTTATAGTACTGAGACAGATGTTATCAATAGTAGTAGGCCAAGAAGTAACTAACTACATGTCTCAGTACAAGAGAATCCTCAGTATTCTGAATCTCGTCAGGCTATGAGGGAACACAAGAACACTGCAGGAAAATCCAGAGCAGTGACATTAGGTAATGTCACTACTCAGAGAACGTGACGAAGATAAATGCATGTACTGAATGCACTGCTTTCACACTGGGTGAGCAATGAAGTATGAGGCCCCACAACTGTAAAACGTTGTACGATGCTTCAAAAATGTTTAATTATTTGTGTTACTGAAACACAAACTTCATCAGTTTAGAACTGAGCCTCCCAGGTTCTCACCCAAACCTTGTCTTGAGTGAATCTGACAAAACCCAGGTACTTCTGTCCTTGGAAAGCTGAAGAATTCCAGTGAACCATGTATGCCATCTGCAGCAGAGGAAAGGTTGCTCAGACTGCAAGGATCTGCTCAAGGACCACTGTCTCCAGACAGCAGGTCTTTGGAAGAAGTCCTCCTTGCCCTCCAAGGCACCGCCTTTCTCAGCAAGATACAGCAGCAGAAGGTTCTCAGACCAATTTTGCAAGATAAAAGAACTATAAAGAGTCTAATTGTCAAAATTGCCATGAACACTTAGGTGCCATGCAAGCAGAATACTTCTTATATCTATTATATTTGCTATTTGGCACTTGTATAATCCAGTATTTTAAATATAAAGTATCTTTTCATAGTTGATATTATTTTTCCTAGTGATTTAAACTTCCCAGTATGAGAATGGACTCTTATATGTACACAGCTTTTAACCTAACACTGTTGTGACAATATGTGGCTTTATTTAGGGTAATATCTACTACTTAAGTGAAATATAAATTTAATCTCTTTGTTCATTAAGAGAATTTGATTTTATTAGGAAGGATGAAGATGGAAAGATGGGAAATTTGCTCTGTAGAATAAACCCATTAACACCTTCTTCTTACAAAATAAACCAGGATAATGTTTCTACATGGTATGAAGATAGAAAAGGCATTCCTACCTATTATTTTAATAGGCAGTATTGATTAACAACGAGAGCTGATACTGCCTTCAATGAGTATCCCAAACACTGCAAGTCAGTAGAAACATTTATCATTTTCACATGAGTCGTTCAACTTGGGTAATGATCCAGGATGACTCTTCTGCAGTAAAACATTTGTGCACGAAAGTAAATTAAGTTCATGCTGTCATCAGCTGCCAGATTTTTCCACACAAACCAGCCTTTACTTGCAAAGGATCTATCAACTGTTTTAGCTACCAGAAAAAAAAAAATCATTTGGGGGATAACATTTGAGGGATAGATTTCAGCATTTAATAGTCTGAAATCATGGAAAGCAAGGCTCTAGCACTTCTTTTACATATGCAGTTAATGCTTTATAGTAAAATCTTCCTAGTTAGGCCTTCTGAGTCAAAAATGAAAAAAACAAAATAAACAAACAACCAAAAAAAAAGGAGAAAAAAAAATTTGAAGGATTTCTGAGAGACCTTCAAGGCATCTCCTAGATGGAGATAAAATATTTTGATTTTAAATCCAAATGAATCAGGTAGGGTATAAAAGCTACCTCAGAAGCAGGAAAAATGAGGTAGGAAAAAAACAACAAAGCAAAAATACCCAGGGAGCAAACAACAGACAGAACAAAGAGACTAATTAATAGCAAATTATTTAGTACTGAAAAATAGGCAGCAGTGTAAATTGCCATTACCAGTGATTCCTAGACTGCGACTCTACATCCCTGCCCCTTCAGCTGGGGATAAAACCAGTGCCACAGCTTGAGGTGACTTCATCCTTCAAATCCCAGAGACCTTCAGCAAAGCCCAGGCAGTAAGAGCTAGGATGTCTCAAATTTTTTTTTTCCTTTTTCTTTTCTTTTATTTTTAAACATCAGAAACATTTTGGTTTTGAAAAGGAAGCCCAAACTGTCCTTTCTTCAAGAATAAATATTTGTACAAAAATTGTGGCAGGCAGCATTACAAAATGATCATATCCTCACATGACAGTCATTTCTGCCCTTGCCCGCATAGTCAATCATTTGTGGTTTATTTTTTGTGTCTGACCTCAACCACAGACATTTTCCCGATAAGTTTTGGAAGCATCTTTGCCCAAGGAAGGGCAACTAAAGGCATTTGAGATGCCTGATGGCATCTTCCTGGCCTCCCTCTGCCAGTGCAAAAGGGCACAAGCCTTCCTCAGTGACTGTCATCCCAACCAGCCTTCTGTGGATGTCTCAGATATGCTTGAGCACCTCTAATGGCATCCAATACCTCTGTTTTGTCAACTAAATTGAGCCTTTTGGTGTAACACTTTTCTCAAAACTCTAATCTTCATTAATGTAAATAAGGAATGAATGTAAACCTGCAAATGTGTCACGGATCCACAAATGTGTAGATTGCTTCACGGTGACAAGTTTTCCTGCAAACAGCTGCTGTGCATTGATATGATTTTCCCCAATATGAGCCTACATTTACATTAATCTGTAAGGGCATTACTGGCAGAACACCTTATTAAAAAAAGGCAGGCTGAGACTACACAACAAGAAGTAGCTATCAATGACCCTAGAGAAGAATCAGAATATATTTAAATATCAGTGGTATTTTTTCTACCTTTTCTTCATACACTAAATGGGCAAATTAAGCAAAGCTCTTAAACACATGAAGTACTGCCACCCTGTAGGTAAATTCCGTGGAAAAAATTAAGTGAAGCCCAGGAGTGTTTCAAATAGTGTCTCAGTACTCCAAGGTCAGCACAGTAAATCTGTATGCACTTTTTTTCATTTTCTTGGTATACCATGGGTGACTTCAGTCCTTGTTCAAAGCAAGGACTCGATCCTCTCATACTGCCATGGTTTCCTATTTTTCTTCATGTTTCCCTAAAAAAACTATTAAAGAAAGAGTTAAGTTCTCTAACACTCAGGTCTTGGTTCAGTTGTGCTTTTACATGGGTACATTTGAGGCATTTGTCTGAAAACCTGAGTGTACCTTGACATTCAGCCATGAGGAGAATGGACTAATTTTTTCCAATCTTGGCAAGACGAGCACTCTTAAATCAAAACAACTTAGTCATATTATGAAAGCTGAGACCCTTGCAAATTTATATTCCCCACTCTGTTTGGGTATTTGTGTGGGCCCAGGGCCAGCAGTAGGCAAAGGGTTTGAAGGAGCAGAGAAGGGAATCTGTGTTGCTGATTTGGAGATAATTTCTGCCTCTTCCAGATGAGACTGGGAAACATATGAACGGATACTTGGTAACAGTACAGTTTCTGTCAGGTGTATATTCATTGGCTGTGTCCTGCCTTCTAGGGAGGAGAGAGATTTCATTCTGATACCAAACATCACAGCAGTTTGACTTGACTGAGTGATCAACTGCCCTTATACAGTTGCATGTGTCGGACACATGGCAGGCCTTGCTAAAAATTAATAAAGGAAAGCAGAGATGCTTAAACTTTTTTGACTGAGCAGAGGTGCCAGGTAAATTCTGGTCTTGATTTCAAAGATGCAGTCTTACAGAAATTGAGAGGTTTCTTGATTTCCAGAATTCTCCCTGTAGATGAGAGGAGTGACAGAGACCTGGAAAATCCTATGTCTGTGACCAGCTTCCCAAATTGCAGGAGGTGGAAAGAGCACAAAATGCTCTCCTTCCCCTGCTCTCTCTTCCAAATACAGACATGGTCTCAATTGCAGCATGCAGCATTAGGGCTTAAACATGCAGGGTACCAAACCCCCAACAAAATTTCAAGTGCCTACTCCCATGAGAGTCAACAGATGAGAATCTTAGCTCCTGTCTAGATAAGGTTTTCCAGTCTGAAGCACAAGGATTTCAAAAAAGGGTGTGACGAAAATATTTGGTTTGGAGAACCTTGAGCAACTCTGAATAAGGGCATTGCAAACAACAAATGAGCATGTGCTCTGTGTCACGGATCTGCTGAGACAAATACCAAAATATGAAAACAGCTGCTGACAAAAAGGTCAGTGTAGCTGAACAGTGTGTCTGTAGCCAAAACCAGACGCCTAGAGAGAAGCACAAGAATAGAGCAAGCATATTTTCCCAGCATAGCCTGCCAGGCTCCAAGACTTGGTGCCTCAGGCATTTCCTGAGCCAGAGGTTGTCTGTTGTATTTAATAGATGCACACACACTTTTCCTCCACAAACTTGTCCAGTCTCTTCCTAAATGATGTGAACAGTTAGCATCCACAACACCCTGTGGCAGGGGTCTAAGGTCTTAACACATGGCAAACAAAAGAACTACTCTAATTTGCTATGGATCTGTTACCTACTGGTTTCACTTGATGCCCCAAACTTCTTTTTTATTCCCACTATTAGTCACAGTAAACATTCAGTCCCTTCATTCATTCAGCCATCCATGATTACATGACCTTTGTCATGTGTGTCATATCTCACCTTTGTTAACTCTTTTCCAGACAAAGCATCCTAGCCCACACTGTGATGCCAGACACAGAAGCCATTCTCAAAACCTTTTTCGTGTCCCCAGCACCCTAGCCTGACAGATCCCCCTTGTATTTATGTACCCTTTGGATTTCTTGTAGAAAAGCTCTGTTGGTTCTTCCCTACATCCTCATGTATCCATGTGCTCACTTCATGTAATCTTTATGATAACTTCAATTTACCCTCCAGCTTCACAGTACCACATTTGACTTCCGCAGGAGAAAATATCTTATAAGCAAGAGATTACACTTGCAGTTCAACTTTCAGCCCTGAATTCCTCTGCTCTCTTTATTGGGAATTTTGATGCAATTATCCCTTGCTTTTTCTTATTTTTTGGCCAGGAAAGGGGATGCTTTGTCATGGTCTCAAATCTAACCTGCCAGAGATTTATGAACTCCAAAGTTCAGACTGCAAGGCCATCTTGTGTCTTCATCAATTTGCCTTACAAAAAAAGCAGACCAATGTTCAGAAATCAGACAGCCCTCTGATCTGAAGATAAGCCAGTCTCAGTGTTTTTGGATGAGGTTCCCCTACGAAGGGTAAATACTAAGCAACTCTAAAAGGCCACTACTTAAAAAAAAAACCCACCAGCAAAAAATCACCCTTCCTTTCTCATTTTACAAAAATAAATTTAAGAGCCTGGAGTCTCTCTTAACATCTCTGTGTTGCATCTTCAACAAGCTCCCCTTAGCTTATCAGGACATGCTCACCTCAGCCTTGTCACAGCTCCCTTTGCTGCTTCTGAGCAGTCCCTGCTTTGTGTAAACTCTTGGAGAAAAATCTGTCCAGGTTGGATGCCAGGAAAGCCCCTTCTGCAAAAATGCCCATTTCTAGAAGGAGCTCCTGACCCCTTTCTCCTGTTTCTATCCTGGGCTTATGACAGGGCTCCAAGAGTCCCTGCAGTATGGATACCCCCACCAAGCAGACTTTCCTCTTGTAACTCCAGCTTTTAACGAGTGGCATTGGAGTGACCTCAGTGCGAAACACCTGGCATGAGGCCTGGCATGCCTCAGGGCACTCCAGAGTCCCTCCCAACTGGCCAGAACTTCCATACCTCTCCAGCCTGGATCCGCAGGGAAGGATGGCATTTCTTGTCCTTTTCACTGGTGGCATGTTGACAGTCAGCTGTTGCTTTAAGACTACAGGTCCCTCTGCACACACAACCATGCAAATGCTGTGAATGCCCCATCAGCAAGAATGTACTGCTGCTAAACATCTGCCAGGTTTTCCAGGCAGATATATTCCTGGGATATTCATCTTTGTCCTGAGAGATCAAGTGACCCTGCATGGCTTTGTGATTACTGCCAAATGCCAGGCAATCCCTTGCTTGCTTGAACTCTCCTTTCCCTCTTGTTCTCTGGAAAATGCAGCAGGTCCCACCACAGTGGCATCACCGCTCTCCTGCCCGTGTGAAGGGAGAGCTGTTTGTGATGAGCAAATCTCAAGGACAAGAAAAGGGAGGGGCAACCACATTTCAGAAGGAACAACAGCAAGGATTCAGGTTTCAGCACTGAGAGAAGCTGTCAGCCCACCTGGGGAGGTGGCAGCAGTAGAGATGATACTCTTGGCCAGCTCCCATCAAGAGGCGGCCCTTGGGATGGCTCCCCCGTATGTCAGCTGGTGAGAGAGACAGGGAGGACAGGAGGCTGCAGGAGATTAAAAAGCGAAACACCAAAAGTTCCCAGTCACTTGGGGCACCGATACAGAAAGTCGGGGTAATTTCTCTGCTGTTCTGGTGCAGGAATACAACGCCAGAGAGAAAAAAACCCCAGTGGTGCTGCCCTCGCAGTGTCACCGAGGAATGACTTGACCATATAGATCGTGATAGATGTATACTTGATTTTCTACTACACAACTTTAACAAAGAGGATTTTAACGGGTTGATTATGCAGACCACTTTCCCCCAGTTGATTCACCTTGTAGCTCCACATATCCCCTTAGGAAAAAGCATCAGAAAGCATCATATTTACTGACATTTGTGCATGGACTTCCCACCTCCACTGAGAAACATCAGCAAGATCTGGCCACTGAGTAACTTGTAGTCAATCCCCTCAATTAGTCACCTGGATTGCCTGCCAAGTAAATGGCCTTTCTCATCTTAGTAATGCCGAGACATCCATAATTTGAATTATCCAGGACTGTGGAGGTGGAATACCTCAGACTGTCACAGGAACTTACGTAACTCTATGACGGCAGAAGAGAAAAGGAATGGACAGCATGGAGGAAAGGTCACGCCTCTACTACCTTGCCTAAAGCAAGTGTTGTAGTTAGAGTTTGGTCCTGGCACTGATGCCAAATAAAACAGAAGATGCTTCATGCAGTCAAGGAATAAATCACTACAGAAGTACAGACACTGCTATGGGTGGGTATTTTCAGACCCACAGCAGCCACCACCCATGAAAATGCAGGCTCTGACAAGTGTTATGTCACATACATCATGTGTTAGTCCACTCTATTTCCACGCTGAAATGCAGGTAGCCACTCTGCACTGTCATGTCACAAAAGACCCATCAACAGTTGTAATACCACATGAGATACAAGACCATAAAGCAATCAGATAGAATGCAATTCAAGACCAGAAATAAGCCCTGAAGGTATTTTCACAGTATATAACAGACCAGGAACAGACAACTAGGGCAAAATTGGCGTGTCAGAAAAATAGAATTTGTTCTAAATATTTAGAAATATTTTTGCAGTTGTCCTCATAAAGGCTTGGGATATATCCTTTATAGAACAAGTGATTAAGATGTGAAAAAGCTTAATAAGGCTTAAATTAAATTATAAATTATACATTAGCTACACTTATTTTTCATAGCTAGAAATTCAGTTTTTCCAGAGCTCTGATGTCTGTCTCCTGAGGCAACTGTGTGAATGGAGTATATTGAAGAAGTAACAAAACATCTCAAGAATGGCCATTTACTTGTTTTAGAAAAAGTATTTTAAGAGTCATCGAAGACAGACAGTGAAACATGAAACTGTTAAAAACATTAATTCCTTTTGGCACAGATCCCTCTCTGCATTCTTTCTCCTCTTTGCAAGACGACTTATTCAATTTCTACCATTTATGTGAGCTTGAGGCTACAGCATGCAATGTTTCTTTAAAAAACAAAGGAAAACTAAGCTGTTCTAACCCAAAGAACACAGTAGCTTTAGCAGTAGAAGGAATGGCTAAGATTTCTGTTCTGCATTACAAGTACTAGAGTCATTTATAAAAGCTTGGAGGGGTTATTTGTTTTAAAAGATTCCTCCTTCTGGATCCTCTGGTTCTTCCTCTGATGCCTGTTTAGTAACTTTTATATTAGATTAACCTGACATATCTATGGCCAACTGGATTGTTGCACTCATTTTTAAAATTTGCATTAGCAGAGCCTACTTGGAAAAGATTTCCATCGACTAGTTTAAATCTCAGCTGTGCTTCTGTGATCATCCAAAGGACAAGGGAAAAATGAACTGATGTTTCTATCCAGTTTTCACAAAAGAGAAAGATGGAGGAAAAACCTGCTCTGAATCTGTACAGCAGGGTGCATGAAAATAAACATCCTTCGGCTATTTTACAGAGAAAATGGATTTAATCTGTTTTAATGGCATGCAGTAATGCTGTTCAGCCAAATGTATTTTTGTTAGGCTGAGTTTGAATTCTGATGTCTACTGCCTGGAGGTAACTTGAACCTATGATTATTATGCCCTTTAATAGTTCTCAAAAATGGCACGAGTCTGGCTCCACTGCTGGCTGCACCTTAGCAAAGCTGAGCAGCTGGTGTTGCTGAAATGCAGTGACAAAGAATAGACCTTACAAACATGACTTCCTTGTTCTTCTCACCAGGCTGCCTCACACAAAGGTGAAAAGGCAGCAAAAAGACACTGAGGCTGACAATCCCTCAGACCTCCACATACTGGTAAAGCTATATGCTTCTGCTGGTAAAGACTTTCTGGCCTCACAAAATATATATATTTATATGAAAAAGGTAAATACTGGATGCATTACATGCAAAATTACTACTTTATTTTTGGTTTCAAACTTGAGGCATCATCACTGAAACAGTTTGTCAGCCTTTCTCAGAGCCTGTGCCAAGGGAGCGTACTGTATTTAAATGAGGTTCAATTAATTTTCTTCATGTTTCTCTTCCCATCCCAAACTTCATTCTTCAGTACTTACTTCTTCTGGCCCAAGTCTCCCTGCTCAACCAGTCATGCAAACCCACCTCTCTTAAGATCAGTCCCAGCTTCTTTGCTGAAAATTATTTAACCTCTTATCATCTCAGTCCCAGTCCCCCTTGCCCAGGAAATCTCCTTCATCCTTCTTGTCCCATTTCTCAAAATCCTGCCCTGACTTTCCAGGCAGCTTCCATATAATCCAGGTCATTTCTTCCTTCACAATGCCAGAGTGATAAATGCCTCTTAGCTTTGCCAAATCTTGGCCTTGCCAGACTACAAGCTCCAAAAGATCTGAGCATGTCCCTTTTCTCCCTGGTCACAGAGTTGGAGACGGTCAACAATAGGTAATGCAGCTAAATTTAGGTGAAACTTACTGGGAGATCAGGAAGACTCATCCTTGTCCCCAAGCTGACCTCCTGGCAAGGCTCACACTTTCACTCGGAAGGCCTTAGAGGAGATGAAGAGCACTGGACCGTTTTCAACGGAAAGGTCACCTGGAGTTTAACATGAGCAAAATGACATTTCCTCCAGCTTTATTTACAGAACCAGATGAACCATTTCAACTAACATTTTCAAAGCCCAGCATGGCAAGTTTCAGCATGAATAGCTAAACTGACAAAATTCTAAAAAACTGAGGGTAGGTTGCTTTCCTGGGGAACACTGGGGGAAGAGGAACCATGCACCAACCCTGTCAAAGAACATTTCCCTGCTAAACTAACACTGGCAGCTGAGGGGCAGCCAGCCTGCAGTCCAAATAATCACTCTGTTTCTTTTTAATAGGAGTTTGGACCTGCTTCAAACCTAGTGCTAAAATTAGATATTTTACTAGCTTTTTAATTTTTCAGTTCAAAGTCTCGAAGTTTTGAGAAACCACATAAGCCACTACTGAAGGTTTCCATCTGGACCACAGTTCTGAGTTCAAGACATCCAACAGAAGCCGTTTTGCATTCTGTAGGAAGCCAGATGAGCACAGTTCAAAGAGGCAAAAGTGTTGCACTTCTCACCACTTTCAAGCTGCTAACAGGAAAAATACAGTTCCACTTTTTACAAAAGCCAAGGGAAGGATGAATAGCTAGACACAGAGTTTTGGTTATAATCACAGTGCATGGTAGTTTAGATGTGCCTTTTCTAAGAGACCCCTCTGTAGAGGACCCAAATGATTCCAAAGACACAAACAACATGCCAGCCTGACTGATGTGATTCATTGCTGCCTTTCTTTGATGAGATCACCATATGCTATTGCAGAGCAGAAGCAGCCTCAGTGCCTGAGTTTTATGGTTCAAGAATCACCTACGTTTTCACTCAGGAAATTTATAGTCTTTGCTAACCCTAAACTAGAAGACACATCAGTCTCACATTGCAACCTTTCCAGCAAACTCAGCTCTACATGCACTATTTCCGTTTCTTCTCTGGTTCTGTCATTTTGGAAGTAGACATAGGAAAAAGGTTAAAAGTCGAATCAGGCAATCTGCATCAATAAGTTAAGTTCAATTTTTCTTGAAATAAATAGCAGTCTCAGAGTACCAACTCAGATCATGTAAGACTATGTATTTAACAACATTTTGCTCAGAAAAATTACCCTTATTAACTTTTCACCAGTGCCCCCCAGAGTAGGATTTTTAGAGCATTCAAAAGGCAACATTGCTCCAGTAAGTGCTCTACCCTTTCAGTCGTTCCATTTTACTTTTCTCATCAAATATGTTAACATGCCTTTAAACCAATGCAGAGGCCCTCCTGAAATTTTTATACATGTGTTTTTTATATGTTGTTTTTTCTTTTACTTAAACTTCCAGTTTCTGATTATGTTTCAGGGTCAAGAAGAACCACATGAGGAAAATCAAATTTTAAAGAGAGAGATAGGTGAGGTCATAATCTATAATAAATTTTTTCCTCGTTTAATATACTCATCCACCTACCTGATGGGTTGATATGCTCAATCACCCACCTACTTTTCAAGTTTTCCAAGTATTTAATTTTTTTCTTTTTCACTAGCAGTTAACCAGTTAGTGCAAATGACGCTGCATGCTCATCAGTTACCAATATATTGCTTTATTTCTTGGTAGCAAATTAAGGCTTTATAGTGAGATTTGTACAGTACAGGCCAATTTAAACATTAGAAACTTTAAAAACCACGTAGCACTATTCACTCAATTTAACATAGCCAGAAAAGTAGCTTTTTTTTTTTTTTTTAATAAACAATTAAATGTTACTAGTGAGGCCTTATACTACTTGAGTGCAAATGGCTCAAAATCCCACCATCCTCAGGGCTCAACATTTAAATTCCTTGAGGCCATTTAGATAAAGGATAAACAGAGAGTACAGCTGGCTCCGATAAAATATACTGTATTAATTGTGGGAGAAGAATATCTTCTTTTAAAAATATGGAAAGGAAAACCAAAATGAAATTAACTGTCCAAGGGATGGTATCATCTCACATTAGTCACTGACCAGTAAGAGCAGCAATGGCAAATTCATTTTCCATGTCCCTCTTTGCTTTAGTGTAATTTGATTTATAATTCAGAGCTGATGCCATCCTGTATATTAAGAAATCTAAAACTGGAAGAACATACATAAGTTACAGGAATTTTTGCAGTAGTAGGACAAGTTTCCTGTCCAGGGACATGTCCAAACCGTTGCCCTTTTTTTTTTTCTTTGCAATTTGAGAGAGCATTGTTGTAAGCATTTCCTCAGCAGTTACATGTTTTTCTTGAACATATTGATTTTCACTTCATACCACTGATTTTATTAGTGTTGTCTGGAGATGATGGAACTACTGCTTATGAAAACCAGGCACAGTGCTTTCCCTTCTTATAAGACACTTAGAGCATTTGAGCTGAGCGTATGAATTCACCTGTCAATCAGGCACAGGGGGCCTGCCCGAAAATATCATCACCCCTCACGTGTCTGGCTTTCAGATCTGAGCATTACGTGTGAAAATGCAGAGGGACAGTTGCCAGAAGACTGTAAAGAAAGTAACCATGAGTCGACCACACACTCTGGGAAAGGAGTTGATGAGATGGGGGACTTCCAAAACACTCCTGCTCATGCAAGAGTGACCATGAGAGTACCAGGAGCTCCCAGTGTCACAGGGCAACGCTGCTGTTTAATTCTTTGTTGAATGCAGCTGTATTTCCAGCCTAAAGGAACACACACAGCCAAAGTCTCAAAAAAATCTAAATCTCGTGTCAATAACACTCTGTCCCCAGGGGTGTTATCCAACATCAGGCTAATGTCTTTGAAGTCTTGAGATGAGCCATCTATCCTTTGAACTGGAAGGCCACAGAAAAGGGTCAGGTTTCCAAGTGTATTAAGGCACATACTGACTTTACCTCAAGGCAAGTGCCCGGTTTGCTCAGGGAGCATCCACTGCAGTGGTGCCACAGCTGCTGAAAAGGTACAACAGAGGGACAAAGTCAGACTTTCTGGTGACAGCTGTGCAGCACAGCAATTGGGACTGCCTCGTGCAAGCTGCTCCACAACACCTCAAAGCCTCTCCGCTCCTACCATACTATCTCAGCTTGCTGCAGAACTACACCAGCTTCTCAAGCTGGTTTGCTGGCTTTTCCCTTTGCCAGGCCATCAATATCTCATTTGTTCTCATTTCAGAGCCAGAAGTCCCTATCTACTACCAGGGGATGGTACTGCACATGCAGGAGAGGACAAATTTAGAAATGATGCCAAGCAGCGATGATACACGAGTGACCTGGAGGTGGGCTTCCCAAGAGAATCCATGCATGGGCACAATCTCCAGATTCACTCCACAGAAGTGCTCAGCAATGGCCAGCAGGTCTTACTCTGCCTCAAATGAGTATGTTTAGGAACATTACCCATTATTTCCTGAGGGATTAAAATGGATAACTACCAAAGAGAAACCACTTGGAGACAAGAGGATGCTTTATCAGCCATATTGGAAAAAGCTGGGGAACACAGACACAATATTGCATAGTCAGCTTCATGAGCACAGCTAGAATTCAGATGTATTTGACACAGCTTAGTAGCATTTCCAAAGGAGGGATTATGTGCTATTTCCTTTGGAGGCAACTACTGTAGCCTGGGACAAGATCATGGCTCTTATAGAAATGACACCCCACTGGGGATGCTGAGCACTCATTGCTTTCGCATTAAGGCAGCCTCTCCTCAGAGACCCACGGCACCTTAAAAAGTGATCATACAAAAACCAAACAAAACAGTCCTCTAGAAACCCCCCTCACCCACAAGGTACAAGAAAAACTGACTCCCGTGAGCGACAGAAAAGACAGCATTACTGAATATGGGAGCGCGTGTTTATACATCAGTGTTTTTAATACTGCATTGCAATGACAGGTGTGGGGTGTCCCTTCAGAAGAAAGCAGGGTTGGTGTGCTCTATAATACAGCGCTTGCAATGTCGTTTAACAAATCGCAGAGCATCCACAGAGACTTCGCAGTCCTGCACGTTCAGCATCTGCAGGTCAAAACAGTTGGCAGCTACAATCTGCAGGCCCTGCCCTGTGATGCTCTCGCAGGATTTCAGGCTCAGGCGTTTTAGATTGAAGCAGTTGAGGGCTAGAAACTCCAGGCCGGTGTCTGAGACCAGCGGGCACTTGCCGATGTCTAGCGATTTGAGTTTTGTGCAATTTTTGGCGAGGTACTCCACGCCGTGGTCCGTGATGCCCTCGCAGCCCCGCGCGTTGAGGTAGCGCAGCTTGCTGCAGTACTTGGCGATGTATCGGATGCCCACGTCCGTGATGCGGCCGCAGTGAGCGATGCTCAGGTATCGGAGGCGCGACTCCAGCTTGGCGATCTCCCGCATGCCGAAGTCGCTGACGAAGCGGCAGTCGCTCACACTCAGTTCCTTAATGGATGTGCAGTAAATCATCAGGTAGCGCAGCCCCTCGTCGGTGATGCGGACGCAGCGGCGCAGGTACAGGTGGGTCAGCTGGGTGCAGTGGGCGGCAATGGTGTGCAGTCCTTCGTCCTCCAGGACAAAGCAGTCTGTCATGTCCAAGTAGCGGATGGAGATTTGCTTCCCGTGCAAGGGAGAGAGCTTGATGGAGGCTTCGCGGGTCAAACTGATGCATGTTACTTTGGAGCAGCCTAAGTGGAAAAACACAATGAGTTTAAGCAAGCCGTAGAAACAAATCACACAGCAGGACCAGAATGGCAGGGGTACTGGCCGTGATGAAGGTATCTTCATGTTGCAAGAGTGGAATCACCCTGACCAACTGCTCGGATTTGCTGTGCTGAGTCCCCACCCCAGAGGAAACAATAAACTCCACTGGACTCCGTGAGGTTGCTGTGAGATTGTGAGCACTGGAAAGCAACAGAGTGATTTTGTCCATATCCCAAATGTAAAATGATGGTCCTTGGTCTATCTGGGGACAGCCTATGATCTGTTACTGCAATATAAACCCAATGACAATAAGAGAAAAGGATACTACGTGACAACCAATGCAATTTTTTGATCAAAGTCAGTCTCATGGCTGAATTTGCAAACCAACATCAGAGGCTCTTTCACCATCCAAACTCATTATAGAAAACACAACCCCGCTCCCCTGCCTGGAGCATTTGGAGAACAGATGTGAATCCAGCCCCCAGCCTGCAATGTGGGAAGGATGCAAAACTATGGCACAACTGTGTGCTTGAAGAAGGGTGGAGATTTGGATAACCTAAGGAGAATGGGGAGAATTGGCAGAAGCCAACAGACTGGCAAGGGCATGCAAGGACAAGGAGAGACAAAGAAAAGAACTGTATCCAATAAGAAAATCTGGCCATGAATGGAGGTAACCAGACTAGAGGAGAAACACCAGACCTTGCAAGGAAAGACAAAGAACTAGATTAAAAGGAGAAACACACACAGAGTTTCCCCATTTTTAACCTCCACTCATTGCACAGTGGAGAGTGCAAGCCTTTTTTGGAAAGTGTGGTTTCTGCTGCACTGCAGACTGGCAGTCTTAGGCTTCTTAGGGAAATTCTTAAGCTGTCCCAAGTTCAGCTGGGCACTTTGCATTAGCACAGCTAGAAACAGCTGCAAGAAAGAAGGGAGAGTCTACCCGTTAGTGATTAAGGCCCAACAGCTTTAGCCATAAATGGCTACTCAGAGAAATTCTGCAGGTTATGCCCAAAGAGGTGCTCCCAGGTAGAAATAAAAAGACCTTTTCTATATTGCTGGAACAGTGGCCAAGCAGTATGAAGCGACTCATAAAAAGTGATGACCTTAGAGCTCCACGTATCAGAAACCCTGCAGAAATCCTGCAGTGTGGAAGCAGAGAGCATGATGATGTATGGTGACTGCCTCAAAAACTTAAAATGATCCAAAGGTATACCAGTTGCTATAAGAAGTTGTCATTCAGAGGCTTAGTGGAAGGTATGAATGTGCTTCAGCTCTTAAAAGTGAAAAGGAAAAAAAATCACTTGAGACAACCGCAGGGACTCACACAAATGCTGTAACAAGTGTGGGATATGGACTTGAAACACTTTGCCACCTGCAACTGGATTTCTACATTCACCATTTAAATTTATTCTGGATCTTTAATTTGGGTTCAAATTTAGTTGAACAGATGCAAATTTTACCTTAGGCCTCACACAGTTAAATGGGCAAATTGCCCAGAGATCATGCAGAAGCAAGACCTTGAAGTAAAACACTGTTAACAAACATCTTAAAACTGAACGCTATTTTCTCTTCAGACTGTTTCAGATCCATCTATGCTCTGGAGCAATTTCTGGAAATACCTTTGCCTTCAGGTAAGTACTATATACACACTCAGTAACACAAAGAATTTTTCTAAGGGGAAGCAGTACAATACCAATGGTGTAAAATATTCACCTCTAGTATATTCTTTGAAGTAGGTGATACAAAATGCATGAAAGGAGTTTCACAGAAGAAGCTGGCACCTAGGCAGAGTTCTGCTGCACCTGATGTAGCTGCTGCTGTTGCATTTGGCTGAGGAGGTTGCTGGATTAAGAAGTCAGTCTGGATATTTTATATTCCGACCAGAATTCAATTTTAAATCTGTCTTAGTAAGAATGATGCATCCACCAGGCCAAGGAGA
Organism: Picathartes gymnocephalus; assembly: GCA_013390045.1. NCBI lineage: Eukaryota > Metazoa > Chordata > Aves > Passeriformes > Picathartidae > Picathartes > Picathartes gymnocephalus. The sequence goes on from WEKY01062136.1 coordinate 45,002, forward strand.
ACATTCTGTCTGCTGAGAGTCCCAGAAGCTTTAATGATGGTAATTAGAAAGTGAATGGGTCAGAAGTCTCACAGCAGGGCTGGAGTCACATACATCAGTTGTGCGATCACTGTTTTGTCAAACTCAGCATTGCCTTGTGTAGTTACTTTGGCTACACTGTAAAATATTTCACGGGAAGGATATTTAAAACAGTTTCACCAGAAAAAAGAGTCCATGCTGATATAGAACTGCCTGATTTTCAGGCAAAATGACAGGTTCCTGGGTCCGCAACAATTTTTCTGTCCTAAATAATACAAAATGTAAAAATAAAGCTCTTGTAACAGGATTTTCCATAAAGTAAGTATAACTGATTTCTAAAAGGGAGGAGAAACGTCCTAACAGACTGAAAAACACATTGGCTTGAGTGTTAGATAATAACTTGCAGTCAAGCTCAACCAACTTCCAGCAACATCTCAGACCTGCCTACAAAGTGGATGCTGACAATGACAGAACTGACATGGTGGAAAGCTCCTAAAGTTAATACAAACATCTGGTTTTGACGTTAAAGATTTTGGTACGTTTTTGCTGCCAAGTAGCCATCCAAAGGGGAAAAGGATTCAACTAGATGTACAACTGTGAACTGTGATTTAATTAACTAGCAACAAGCATCACCCCCCAACACACACCCCCACCTCTTCTTGCTCAGTATGGAACCAAACCAGTGAAACACTTCAGTCCCCAGAATTGCTTTAGCATGTAGGTGCAAGCCTTGTCCTCATAACTACAGACAGAAGCAGGGGAAAATGGAATCCTCTTTCCAAAACATCCTCCAAAATTATCCACATCAGATTGAAAAACATGGACTCAAAACAAGAGCCTGGAGACTCATTATCCTCAATTCATATGCAGGTACATGCAGCAAAAGCTGTATCTGAAACCAAACACCCTGACTTCTGAGCATGTTCAAAAGTAGGATTTTTTCCTCACGTGCTCCAAATGGAAAGAACAACTTAGGACAAAAAGAAATTAAAGTAACTTTCCTATCTCACTGATGAGACAAAATTCAAGGAAGACAGGTATTTATACCACTTCATACCAAACTGATGAGCTCTTAAGGACGGACACTACCTTCTGGATCTGACAGTGAGAGGCTTGGGAAAACCACAAATGAAGATAGACCCCAAAAGACCTGGTATCATCTTTTCCTTTTCCCTGCTTTTGAAAAAGTCACCTTTGGTCTGTAGCACATCCATAAATCAGAGCTGTGGACCAAAGCATTTTCAACCACCTACAAGCCCCCAGGTACACTCTGGGTGTGAGCTTCAAAGCACTAGGTCTAAATCACACAGGTACATACATTTTCTCGGGGCACTGGAGATGCTTCAACTTCAATGTGTGCTTAGCAATCCAGAACTAATGTCAGTACATACCAACAATAAGCAATTCATACATAAGGTCACTGTGAATAGACTCCTGTGGAGTTCCATAGACTCCTTATTACCTTGTGGTTTCAGATAGCAATCACAGAAAGGGCATTTGTTGGTATTTGTTTTGATGCCTTCCATGACATTCTGCCATCCTAGGAATGGGGTGAGAGAGTTGGATAAATCAGCTCAAAAAAAAAAGAAGAAAAAAAAAAGGCAGAGAAAAGAATGCAAATCAGTGTGCACCACATAAGTAGCCTTGGAAAAGCATCTGGTACCAGTGACTCGATAGCATCACTTTCTATCCCCTGTTTCCATCCTGCTTGTTGCCACTGGTACCTCTGCAATGGCAAATCTGGTTCAGCTGATTTATGACAGCATTAGACTGATAACAGATGAGATCACAAAGTAAATGTTGAGCAGCAAATTTGCTTCAGTGCTCTGCTTGGCTGCATCCTTTCCATTAAGTGCCAACCTATATGCAGAGAGGAAATTCTGTGCAGCTGACCTTGGGAAAAAACATACTGTTTCCCCATAGCAGGCTTGAAGAAAATTGTCTAAAACATTTCTGCTGATCTAAAAGTTACAATGACAGCTTTTTAAAAAAAAAAAAGAAGAAAAAAGATAAAAGTTCGAGCTGGCTAAGGCTTGTTAAAATGGCAATGGAAAGAAGAAGACCTTTAAGTTTAGCTAGGGATGACAACTGATATTTATACCCAGGAAAAAAGCCTAGCACTTATTCTGAGCTCCTCCTCAAGTCACGTACCAGATTACAGATGTATTCATTACCCATATATAAAATCTACATACACACGTGTGTGAAAAAGATAAAACAAATTTTGCTGAAGTAAGTAGGCTTCACCATATGACGCAGCACTGACTGCAGCGTGGGCGCTTCTATGGGTGCTTTGTGCAAAAATCTGTAAAAAACTCCTTGTGCCCTTTGAACAGGCCATCTCTGCTAGCTTGCCTCCTTTGGAAGAGGCCTGGCCACTACAAAGGTGCTGCTGGCATTAGAGGCTCTGAGATTCTAGCGGTGCCTGTCTCAGAGGTGCTCTGTTGGGAGACAGGCATTCCTACTTCAAAGGACAGCACAGAAAGGATAAGCGTGCAGTTGTGGGGTTTGACAAACATCAGAGGCATCTGTATTGGAACATTCCCTGTTACCTGACACATCCAGGTGTTCCAGGTTTGGGCACAGTGACACGACATCAAAGACGGCCTCATTGGAGATGTTGTAACAGCCGGACACCTCCAGCCTCCGCAGTTCTGGACAGCACTGGGCAATGGTGTAGAGTCCTCTGTCTGTGAGCCGCCTGCAGCCACTAACAATTACCGTCTCCAACATGAGACATACGTTGGGAGTATCCTGACAAAGCCTGCGGGTGAGCACTTTGAGAGCCCTGTCTACATTGATTGTCTCGCCGGTCAGGCGAATAGTCCGCCAGAGCCGCGGGTCCCAGGCCAGGTTGTACCAGCGGCGGCACACGCGGGCACAGCGGCACAGCTGGTTGGTGGGCAGGAAGGAGAAGATCTGGATCATAGAGTGGTCGGGCAGCCGGTCTATGTTGGCCTGCTCCTTCTGGTGCTTGGATGCCAGCCGGATGAGAGGATGGGTGAGACGGGTTGGAGGCGGCGAGTGGACCATGGCAACAGTTTCCCCAGTGACTGAGGATGAAGACGTCGACGACCCTCTGCCATTTTGGAACCCAGGGGAATTTGGTGGAAATATTAATGCTGGACTGGGTGTGCTGAGCGTTCGCATGCTCAGGTCAGAATCTGGAAGAGAGAACACACATTTTCAATAAGTGCTGGACAGACACAGAGCTCTCTGCACAGCACAGCACCCTGCTAGCCCATTTTTTTATGGAGTATGATGGACTTTGGGGTTTGTTAGGGGTTAAGCAGTCACTTCTACCAGTGAGAGTGAGAAAACATATTTCAAAGAGCAAAGGAGATGATGCAGTTCTGAGCCCTGAAGAGGAGACAGCAGTGGAAGGATTTTTTTAAATCCAAGGATTTTAATTCTTGATACTCTTCGTTAAACACTGTAAGGAATTAGTATGTTTGAGTCACAGGCTTTTTTTTTGGCAGAGAGTAACTGTCCATAACCCTGGCACAGCTGTGAGTTCTTAGGGGCAGAGAATACTGTGGTCCTTCACCTCTTAGCTCCTTCAGCCATTCCGCAGGAGGCCAAAAAGAGCACACAAGGCAAATGCTGCTTCCTTCAGCAGATCTGGGCAGATGGGAAAAGCTCAACTCCAGAAACTTCTTTTCAGTGTGTCATTAGAGAAGTTAATTTTTCAGTCATGCAAACTGGAGCTTAGAAGTTCAACCAAGAGTCCAGTGACTAGTTGTTCATGTGCCCACAGAAAACACTCCTTTCCAATGGAGTTCACTAAAGTGAACTTCAGTTGGATTGGAGAAAAAAATAAAAAAAAAAAAAGCCCAGACCCGTAACTGATGAAGAAACAGCATGCCTCTAAACTTGTTGGAGAATTGTTATACAAGATTTAAACACTTATTGCTAGGGCAATTTGTCGCACTGGAAGCAGTCAACTCAACTCCCCTCCCCAAAACAATTTGCTACTTCTTTACCTTCTTTACTTCATTTTAGTGGCAAAAATCAAGCGCAAAAATTGAGATATTTTGCTCCTACGAAAGGTTACCTTTGCTGTAAGATTATTTCAATTGCTTTCCCTATGTGTTGAGATTGCCTACAAGTAATTTCCACTCCTGCTCCGAGTTTCTCCAAGCAAACCAAGTAAAAGACTGGAAGACAACTAATATATAACTTTGAGAGTCATGCAAATGCCATGGGCAATACATTTAGAGACTCTCAGGATATTTTAGCAGTATGCTACACAAGATACAACCAGTATATGAGAGATGCATGCTGCTGCTGAGCACAATCCCTCCAACTCAGTCCTGATCTCAACAGGAATTCTTTATAAAGGAAAGCACCACCCAGAAATGAATACAGTAACCACAATTTAGTGACCAGTAGAATAACAAGTTTCACAGACAGACAGTGTTTTAAGAGCACCAAGCTTTTCTCCACATCAGATCTCCTGCTGTCACCTCAATGTTGGACATTTCAGGGAAGTGTACAAAGGCAGCCCCTTAAGGAACACTGACTCTGCAGCTCTGTGACTGTGACAGCAGAGATAAGGGCTAAGCGAGATACAGCCAGAAATGCATTTAACAAACATGTCCACACCTGGATTTGGGCAGAGTTTTTTAATTAAGTACATTTTTGGTGAATTTGATCATTACACATAAACTTCCCCATCAAGCCTTTACTCAGCCCAGCACAGGCCTGCTCTGATGTCACTACCTACAAACAACAGCAACCACAGGCCTGTATTTTCACAGTGTGTCTGCAAGGGAAAGAGGCAGAAATATTTATCTGAAGAACCCAAGACACAAAGTCCGATGGCTTACTCAAGATCACCTAGCTGAGTTGCAAGGAGATCAAAATCATCTTCTCACACCATGGAGGAAAAACCTTTACTACCCAGCTCCTTCCCTCTTCTTCTTCTGCATCTTGTTTTACTTAGAAACTCACTGTTTCAGCAAATGAAAGGAAAGAACATTTTCCCCAAGGCTTCTGAGTCCGTGCTATGGCTATGTGGTCCTAACACAGGGATTTATGTATTTATGAGCAAGAACAGTATCTTCATGCTGAGTGGGTTTTGCAGACATTCTGCTCCCTTTGAGACCTTCTAATACCCCCCCGGCAGCTATTGCAAATAACTGCATCGAGAGAGTTATTTGGTAAGCATCTGGTATATACTGGTATTTTAAAAATGAGATATACAGCTGGAGAGAAAAAGCCCACAACACCAGCAGCAGCCAGGCTCCTGCAGACAAGCACTGACTCCACAGGCCTCTTAGGCAACAGTCCCCGAGATTAATTTTTGCAAGGACTTACCATCTGTTTGACCTCCCTCACATTATCACCAAAACCAGTGACAGTGCCTGAAGCTAAACATGTGCAGAATATGTGGCAAACTCAGAACCTTTACTTTTTTGCTCCTTTTTTGAGATTTTAATATAAGAATGTTTCTAATATAAAAGAATATACACTTTTTGCCAAGTGCTGGATGTATCTTCTACTATTACATGTATTTGATATTGTCAGTTCCTTTCTTTTTACTTTTTCATTTGCTTTGGGCTTTTTCCTTGGTTGATTGTGGTTGTTTGTTTGACAGAAACCAGAACAAGAAGGAAAACAAAATGGTATAAATAAAAAACCAAACACTTGTTTCTATTCCACAAAATAAGAATTAAAATCAAAAGAAAGAAGTTTAAATTATTAATGTCTGCTTTAAACAATTTCTAGTTCTGTGGGAATGAGTACCTTCTGTAAGACACAGCGTATTTGGAAAACATCCATTTTTAGTCAGTTATCATTGAAAACACCGTAAAATTTCTGTAGGGCTACAGTCTTCCTTAGTTTCCATTTCTATTTAAGCATAAAAAAGCTTCTCATACTCCATGAATCTCCTCCATTCCCCTGGTGAGCAATGCACCAAGCTAATACACCTAATCTCCACTCCTTTTGGATCAGAAGCGGCATTCCTTCATCACTCCTGGGCACTGTGAATAATCAATACCTTAGACATTCTGGGTGCATAATGAATTACTAGTATGTGTTTTTAAACTTAGACCTCGAGGTAGAAAAGGCCTGACCTTCTGTTTTATGTGTATGCTCTGTGCTTTCTTTGTGCTCTCTTAACTCTCTCATTAGTATAGCAGTTCCAGATGTGCATTCTGTATTTCCTTTCCCTTCAGTCCTTAAGGTGCATCATGTGAAACTTGCTCTCTCCATCCTCAGGGCATGGACTTCCAGACAGACACATACACATACATACACATGCACCCTGTCTCCCCACCACAAAGTACTGTGGAAAAAGACCACGGTGTTGTCATTGTGTTTAAAAAAGGGAGTCAGGAGCACATTACTGCTCTGCTGAGCCCGCAATATGCTCCCAGACAGGAATTTTGCTGGTAGCTCAGCTGAGCTCCACACAGAGGTATTCCTGCTTACTGTTTGCTGTACACCCCTAAGGAGAAACAAAAAAACCAAAAAAACCCCCCCAAAAAAACCAAAAAAATAAAAAAAACCAAAAAACAAACAAACAAACAAAAAAAAGCAGGTGAGTCCAGGAGCCTTATTGCCAGGAAAAACTTGGAAAGCTTTTTGCTAGCATTTAAAACTTCAGCAAAACACTTGGTCTACTGTACATTTTCCAGACTTTTCTAATGTTGTTGGGAGGGGCTTCCTATAGCACTATCTCAACCTCAGGAGTTTCCTTCGAATTTTGCTCTTCACCATTTACTGAGTGCTAGCCAACAGGCTGGGGCAGTCTAAGAAAGAGCAACTTAATGACAGTGTAACACTAATAAACACAACACAACCCTGCAAGTACAAATGAAGTTGCTGATTACAGTTCTCAGTACACATCTTTATACACACACATGCCCTATACAAGCACTTCTCTTGTAAACTCAATTGTTTACAAGCCTAAAAGGCAACTTCAATTTTGGTGATCTTAGAAAGTAAAAGCAAATCAGAAAGCAGCCCTGCACTTCCCTCCCCACAACCTCTTTTGCCCCTTTGCCTCCAATCTTCTGTGCAAGATGCCTTTTATTAAAGCTTTGATCAAGCTCTGAAAGTTGTTTGTTGATGTAAGACAAAATTTCTTAACAATCTTTAAAGAAATCTCAAAAGATGCATGCCAGAAACAGAACCATAAAAGCTGACACAGAGGGAGAAAATGTACCAGAGGGAGTTTTCTTACTCCATTAGGAATCTGGTTTATTTCAAAGGATTCTTTCTCCCCAGTTTGTTTCCCAATTCGTACATACATCTGGGAATAAAAAACGTTAAATATATAAGATTTAAGCCAAGATCTAGCCTCCATTCCTTCTGGCATCGACGATAATATGCAGTCTCTGATTTCAGAACCAGAGAGAGAAAACAGAGTTGTATTTCCATTACTCCAGCAATGCACACTAACACAGGACACTCAATGTCCGGATCCCAGCATGGACTTTTTAAGATTGAACCATTTTCCACACTTAAGGCATGACTCCATTCATCCCCACCTTCCACTATGGTATTGTGAATGAGTCTTTTTTGAAGTGAATACTATACTGAGCTCTGCAAGCTAACAAAATTAAAATAAAAATTTTGCAAGTATCAATCAAACTTCAGATTCTTATCTGACAATTGAAAAGAATCCTCTACTGTCACCACTGATGCTTTTAGCAAAACGAAGGCAAGAAATAAACCAACCTGTGTTCAAGTTCTGAAAAATCAGTATAGCTGAGAAAAAGAAAAAGCAATTGTCATTTCTGTAAACATTAGCTGCAGAGTAATGTGCACAAGAAGCATTTACACAGAGTGCCAAAACATCACTGACTTAGCATCTCTTCAGTAAGTGTTGTGTAGGTATTATATATTTTACTAGGTGCAATGTGGGTATAGACTTCACATTTTTACCACAATACCATCAACCTCAGGCATGCCAAGTAAGTACTCCTTTTACAGAGGTTGGGGAAAAGTGGGAACTTAATGGTTGTAGCAGCTACAATCAACGGTGCAAAGGGAGACAGAGGTTTCTACAAGGGATACACTGTGGGCTGATTCAAGGAGAGACTTGTGAATTTGACAGAGAGATTTCAAATATGGCTGTGTGCCCTTAGAGGAGAGTAGGAAAAAAGGAGTTAGCTAGGACAGCAGGCTGCAACACAGCCATTCTCTCTCCAAGGCCCTGAGTATGGACAAAGTTCCTGAAAAAGTGATACCTACAAAAAAAACCAAAACCAAAACCAAACCAAACCAAACCAAACCAAACCAACAAAAACAAAACAAAACAAAACAAAACAAAACAAAAAAAAACCAACAAAAAAAACCCCAACAACCCACAAAAAAACCCAAACAAACAAAAAAAACCCCACAAAAAACAACAACCAAAAAAACCCCCCCAAACCCCCCAAAAACCAAACCAAACCAAAAAAACAAAACCAAAAACAAACAAACAAACAAACAAACAAACCCCAAAAAATAGCATCTTCCGCATTGCAAACATCCTCAGGCATCTCTCTCAGGGTAAGTTATGCTACTGACCTCAATTCTTTCCAATCCCAGGAGGCTGGGAGGAACTGGAGAGTCTGAGATAGCAAAGAGGCAGCTGAACAAAATTCACATGCAAACTTGTGTGGGGCTGCAGCAGTCAAGAATGCCAGAAAGAAAGGGTTGCCCAGTGGAGATACCTACATGATTTTGCAGCCTTTTACAATAAAGAACATATAGAGTGAGAAATAAAGTTGGATGAGCTCTCTCATCTCTCTCCAAGAACACTAAGTACACTTAAACCATCTCTGATGTGCACGTCTTGACCCTGTTTTTAACTGCTTGGAGCAGCTATTACTCAGCTCACTGAGGTGCCTGTTCCAGTGTTGTCACTGTATCAAGTTTCTAAGTTTTTCCTCTTATCTGGCTCATATACGAAGCTGTTTTCTTGCCTCCTCTCCTTGTGCTTGTGAAGAAGGAGAGGTCTTCATTGTAAAGATTTCTTACATGCATTTGCCTTTCTTTTTATTAGTCATGTTACTAATATTCCCAGTTTCTTCTATCTTTTCCTTTACATTTTCTCCAATCTGTGTGTTTTATTCTTAAAGCGCAATGCTCCAATCTGAGCACCACACACCACCCAACCTCACCAGCAGTGGTGAAAGTGGAGTCCTTCGCACCCATATTTCATGGAAACCATATTTTCAACCTTCCAGATTTCAACAGTCTCAGAAGGCTGATGTATTTTCACTACATGCCTTGAGATATTGCCAGGATTCTCATGTGCCATACAGCACCTGGACATTTATTTTCCTCATCTGTGTTTACAGAAACCATTCATCTTTCCTACACCTGTCTCCTTAGAGAATGCTATGCTTTCTTTCTGCTTAATTACTTTTTCAAGAGTATTTTGAGTACTGAGCAACCTTCTCAAAGTGTGTTAGTTTTCAGTTTTCCAAATATCTTGCAGCTCCAGTGCCATAAATTTTAACCCATTTCACTATATATAGGCAATTTTTGTCTCAATTCAATTGAAACATGGTTCCTAGAGAGAAATGGAAAGTCTGGTGACCTGCTAACAAATACTGTAAGCCATTGCAGATGAGATCAGCTCAGCTGGTCAGAGCAAGGTTGCTGGTGCTGGGAACAGCAAGGTTGTGGGTTTAATCCCTCTGTGGGCCATTCACTGAAGAGCTGGACTCGATGATCCTTGTGGGTCCCTTCCAAGTCAGCATATTCTGTGATTTCTGAAGGGTTCTTCCTGAAACATCATCACAGCTGACAAATACTCAGAGTGATAACTACTCAACATACTATTCCCGTTCAGTGCCCACCTTTTCTTATCATGATTTTGTTTACTCTGTATTTCACCAGCTTGTTTCCAATACACACATGCAGAAGTCCAAATAAACCTGACATGGGTTACAGCTACTGCTTCCCTCTCACCAGACAATTTATTTTTGCCAAAACAGAAAATTACATTGAAAACTGAGGTCAAAGGAACAAAAACACTTTGGCAAAGGTGAAAACTAATTTCTTATCCTGTGAGATCTTGTCAGTCATGCAATTCCCACTTCGAGAGCAAAGACCTGCGGCAAAGCTCGATTTGTCAGTGTAAGAATGAGCAACCTTGGAGCTCACAAAGTAATCACATCCACATGGTCTTGGAAGGAACAGTTCCACAGACCTTGAAATAACCTTTTATAGTTTTTAAAAACCTCCTTTAGAATGTAGTAAGAAACTGTACCTATTGTATAAGACAAGAAGCATTGTGGAAGAGGGATATGTTAACTAAAATCTTTAGCATTGTCATAGTAGTTTCTGTGTGACATTTTACACCTTGGATTATACTGGTGTAACTTCCCTGTGATGTTGAGCTCCAGTTTTCTTTAGCCTATAAACTCCCCTACATATATTTGGAGAACTGATCCTGCATTCCTGGCATACTCACAATAGATGCTTAAAGTCAAACAGCATTGCAAGTGAAGTAATCATTATAGTTTTATTAAGCAAATAATTCTTCCTTACAGTGTATTTGTCAAAAGCTGGAACTAATTTCCCCCCCTACTGACTTTGTCCCCTGCCACTTGGCAGGAATTCATTTTATCCCCATATTGTTGAACAGAGCTAAAAATACAAAGACTGAGGGGGAGGAAAAGTAAAAAAGAAATTCACTATTAGTTTAGGAAGTCAAAGCATCTTAATTTAGCCTTCAGCACCACTGATGATACCAGCATATCAGCTCTGAGTAAATGGTTTCACAGCGCATCACTGCAGGGAATTACACAGAGATGGATTGGAAGGTGCATTTTTTCCATGTTCAGTAAATATGTATCCCAAAATGAATTCCACACATGCTTTAGTACAAGCTTGACTTAAATCCTTCAGGTCAGATGCTCTCCCAACTCTTTATGGCATGCCAGGGAGCTCCTCCAGCTGAGCTAGTTTATATTTACATTAGCAAGGACTGCAGCCCAGAAAGAGGAGTTCTGTGGGGCAAAATAATATTGCTGAAAACCCAACATCCACAGGCCTTGGAAGTGGGTGTTATTTTTTTGCCAATATTTAATCTAATCCCCAACCCTGAATGCTCAGTAGGGGTTGCCTTTGGTGCTTTAGGTGTACTGCCAGAACATATTTTTTTGCTTTAGTTTTGCCTGAGTGTAGTTTTGCCTGGGTTCATATACCCTGTGGTAGTTACTAAAACAGTAAGAAGGAGAGGCATTTCAAAAGTGAGCTGTGGACTTAAACAAAAATGCAAATGTAGATAAACCCACTGGTCAAAAGAAGCCCCTGTCTACCTCTTCCAAATCATGAGTTATCATCTCCCAACCTATTCCATACCGCTTTGAGGAGAGGCATCCTGAGCCCTGCTAGATTTTTGGGGCTCAACCAGACGTGTTGATTTTCAGCATCCCCCATTTTCAGGATTATCACATCTATGGGGATCCATGCTGTTCAATGCATTGCTCTGAAATGTGCAAACCAAATGTAGTTAAAATGAAAATAATAATTTTATGAGATGTTTATAAATAAGCATCTTCAACATACTTCTATATAAATATTCAAGTAAGACAACAAAAAATAGGAAGTTTGCTTAATTTCAAATCATACTAAAAATCTTGCCATCATCTCTCTCTCCTCCTGATAAGTTTGACAGTCTTAATTAACCCAGGAACCCCATCCTGGTGAATACAAATAAACCTTCCCAATTTATACAGAGAATGACCTGTTTAGTGAAACAGGCTTACAACTGTAACTTGCCTTTCCTTTGAGTTACTCTAACATGCTCCAAGGTCAAAATTTTGTCAGGTAAAACATTTTTCCACCTGACAGCTACATTACTGTGTTCCAGTTTTTAAACCTATTGTTCTTTCTTTTTCATTTAATACCAAGTTTATATAAATGTAGATAGGATGGGTGCACACTGCTTGATAGTGGCTCTCAAGCTACACATACATGGCCAGAATCAGTCACTTACAATAACACTGAGATAGGACAAACAGATTCTACTCTATCTTTGAATGATAAACATTCAGTTTGTGTTGATGCAAATGTAACTTTGCAATTTATATAGCAAACTGAAACAACTGCTTAATGGCTCCCAACTTCAAAATGCAGAAATCCAGTCAGCTGCTCCTGGCAATTGTAGCTGTTTCACTATTTCACCTCTCAAAAATGGGAGAATTTGGAATAAAACATGTATCAGTTTACATTATTACAGAACTTCAAGACAAGTTGCTGGAATAAATTTATGGAAGAGAAATATTTTCAAAATCCCCAGTTCACATAGATCAAAACCACAAGGACCTGCACAACTCTGAAGTGTAGCTCTGGTAGATGTGTGTGACTCTAAATGGAAAATAATATACAAAGCAGAGGAATGTTTGCCTCTGTGAAAAGCTGACAATATAATCACTTTGTTGTGTAATCAAGAGGACTTGCATCCAGTTGGTAGCAAACACTGCAGCAGACAAATAATTCCCCCAAGAACGGCTGTTTCCAGCATATTCACCATAAACGAATTATTTGTGTAAAAGAACATTGTTTTTCATCATCAACTGTTGGCATTTTAAAAGCATGCAGCTCTTAGAAATTAGTGACTTTCAAATTAACAGGGGATCCAGGATCTGACCTTCAATATTGGAGAAACAAATGGTAAGCAGTATGCTAAACAGAAGAATAAATGGTAATGAGAGATTTAAAGCCATAAAATTTATGAGTGAGCTCATATCACTTAGGTTTAGATCACAGAATCATACAATGGTGATGGGTTGAAAGGGACCTTAAAGATCACCTAGATCCAATCCTCCTGCTGTGGGAGGGACAACTCCTACAAGAACAGATTGCCATACAACTTGGCTTTGAACACTTCCAGGGATGGGACATCTACAACTTCTCTGGGCAACCTGTTCCATTGCCTCACTACCCTCACAGTAAATAATTTCTTCCATAGGTATAATCTAAACCTACTCTTCTTTCACTTTGAAACCATTTCCCCTTGTCCTGTCTCAACATGCTCTTGTAAACAGTCTCTCTACAGATGCTAATGATGCATTAAATCAGTGTTACTAAGAATAGTACAAATATCCTTCCTAAAATAAATTCAGGGTTTGAAAACATAGTCCTTGCTGAAAATTTGGAAAAGATAAACCTGCAAATTATGGGACAGAGTCGTACACTGCACAAGAAGAGGCCTCTAGATTAAAAATAAGAAAACAAACCCAAAATCCAGTTGGCAAAGTCAATCCCAACTGAGCTTGGTTCAGCCCACCTTGTTATGGACTGTCCATGAGATACCTGCAAGTGCCCCCTGGGTGTCCCAGCTGATGAGTCGTGTCAGAGCAGTAGACACATCCTTCTACCAGCTAAACTACCAACAAGGGGGTGATAATGACACAGCAACAAAAAAATGCTGCCAACAGATAAGAGAATATAACCTTAATCTAAAAAAACCTGCCTATTAAGTTACCATGTCACTGCTCACTCCAGTGTGAGTTTGGTGAGCTCTTTTCACTCCCATAGGAGAATTACACTGAGGCAGTAACAGTTTTCCTGGCTTTACAAATGAGATGTGTTTACTCCCAGATTAATGCTTTTGCAGACTAGGAGCCCTGTCTGCATCCATCTGTAGGATGCCCATGGATTACAGAAAATCAGTAGAACTGTGCACAGTGTAACTAAAGGCAGACCTGCAACACCTGCTCCTGATCAGCTCAGATTGATTTACAGCTCAGTTTTCAAAGTTTATTTTCTTTTCCAGGAATAAAATTCCTTCAAAAGCACCTGCTAGCATCCTGGCAAGCATCCTCATGTTTTGAGGGCAAATACCTCATTTCTAGGGTTGCATCCCTCCTCCCTTCTGACACACGGCCAAACTGAGAAAAACAAAGCTGGTCTCCAGGGCCTTTTGAAGGAATGGTAGAAAACTCCACTTAATCCACAGTTTTGTGTTTCTTACAAACCCACAATGTTGCCACCACATGTACAGACAAAGGAATGCATTCAGCAAAGAGCTGGCCAAAGCCAATTCCCCAACGAATCGCCTTTGGGACCTGGGTTAGAGGAACACTCTGGAGAGGATGAAAGAAAAGAAACATAGGCCTCCAAAGCAGAAACCCATGACACCAGCTCAATCTAACTTATCCAGAATCTCTCCAACAAAGATACATAAACCAGGGCTTTTTCATAATAAACACGTCACGCTATGAGAGCCCTGGACTGACAGTGAGCAGTCTCCTCTTGTTACAAACACACACAATACACACACAACAACGCACTGAGCAAGCATGTAGTGCTTATTCAGAACCACAAGGATTAAAATTTTGTTTATGGGAAATTTGGGAGTTAAGATGGGAAAGAGACATGGCCACTGGTGGCTTTCTTCTACTAGAAAAATATAACTGGCTCAAGCCCAACTGCACTAAGTTACATGGATTCCTGACCACCAGTGTGAAGCAGTCCCAGACTGTGCCAAAACAGATGGTACTTAAGACTGCAAAAGCATTCAGAGGGCATTAGCCACCCTCTGAAACCCAGCCCTGCTGTCTGAGGTCCCAATTGCTGTGTCTGTGACTTATGCTGTATGAATTGCAGATTGCTATTTATAAGCAACAGCCTATGCTACTCTGACATCTGACGAGTATCAGATGTACACACATGCAAGTAAATCAAGAATTCAGCACTCAGTATTTATGGTAACTTCAATAACTTCCCAGTCTACTGAATGCCACAATAAATAACTGCTTTATTGTGCAAAAAATATGAACAGACTGTAATTATTCCTTTTTAATTCATTGTGATTTCAATTTGCCTAAATGAGATAAACAAAATTATTCACTGACTCTTTCAATGTCACTTTGATCTCATTAACTCAAAATCAATATGCGAAAAAATGTGATGTTTATGTCTACACAACTTCTGAGTTATTATTCAAAGCAAGAACTCTGGCACTATCTAAATCTTTCAGTCTGTTTCATGTTAACCTAAGCTAATTATTTAAAACATCATCACTAGCTCTATATGGAATTTTACATTTATCCTCAGACTTATTATCACCAGTTTATGGCAGTATCTCAGGGAGTAGACTTAAATACAGGACAGCAGCAAAAGCAGCATTTGGAATCAAGAAATATTAGACATCTTGACAAAGTAAGAGGAAGATGAAGAGAAAGGCCCTTATCTTCACAAAGCCAAGGAAAATGGGAACCTGTCAGGGTGGTCTCATGAATATGTATATACACCTGACAGGAAGGTGTAGAGGAGTCCCTTCTAAATATAATTATTCTGTGTTTATCAATTCAATTGAACTTAACAATGCTACTCTTTTTGAGGCCTTGCACAGAAAAACAAACTGTGCCTAATTAAAGCAAATCAAACCCTTGTGGAAACATCCTAATAAATGTGCTAATTCCCGAACTCTGAGCGGAAAGGTTAAGTGATCTTGACCTGTGCAGCTGAAGATCAAAAAGGATATGCTAATATGTACCATGACCTCCAATGTATGTAGGTAGAGGACAGAGGTGACAGAAAAGTTACTGTACTTGCAGAGCTACCTAAGAAGGAGCAGTAGCCACATTTGACCAAGGGAAAACATTGTAGTTGAGGGTTAAAATTATGATACAGTACACAAATAGATCAAGGCATAGGCTAAGGGAGTTAGGATTGACATCTAGAGCTTTCTAGGAAGCAGCAAGATTAAAAAAACCAAAACAAAACACAACAGTAGAGGAATTAATCTATGAAGAAAATTCTGCTTTAAAATGTTGTTTACAGAGGATGACCCAAGATTCCCACCCTTTATCATCAGCCAGCCCTGATTTGTTAGCAATCCTGGTCTTTCTAAAACACAGAAGTAAAACTCTGACTGAAAGAATTTGTCAGGGGGGTAAAAAATGAAGGAGATTTTCATCATTGGCACAGATACACATTTTGGGCTGAGAAGGAATGCCCTTGCTACAGCTTTTTCAAAGTTGTTTAAGTATATACTTTTACAGATTTTGTACTGTACTAATAAAATACAGACAATTCTCCATTTTGGAAGGAAAGAGGATGAAGTTCACTGCAATGAACATGACCCACAGGAGCATATTAAACCCTGCTCATGAAGACTCTGTTAAGTGTCCTGAACTTCAGTGAAAAATCCTTAAGATGATTTTTTTTTCCCCTCACAATACAATGAATATACCAAAGATCCTTGTAACTTACAACTTGAGTTTGAGACTCAGCATTCACTGGCCTCAGTTCTGAGACTCCTGAGCAGCACACTCCACTGCCAGTCTTTCTCCTTGGTGTAGAAAAATCAGCGTGTGCTCTCCGTTTGGTAGAGTTGAGGCTACAGATTTCTTGGTGGGATGCACTATGCTAAGCTTGGAGACAAGGACTACCAGAACTACAAACTGGTTCTGAAATCCTAGTGAATCCACCCTCAGACCACCTCCAGCTGAACTGACATTCGTAAGACCTGCTTCAGAAGTGAGGCTGATGGACACAAAGCATAGGGGAAAGTTACAATCTTTCAGAGAGAAAGAAGCACTGTCCAACTGCTGTTCTACCATTATATTTAAGGAGTGATGACAATGGTGTGTTTACAGGATGTGTGATGTAAATTAAGGTACTTGTTATGAGGCTTAGTTTCTAGAGAACACATTTAACACTATGCTATAGTTCCACTAGGTGCTGAAGCTTCAGGCGGAGAAATTATAGTAATGACTTACTTCATCATCTCCTTCCTAATTGCACAAGACTTCAAGCAGAACACTAATGCAAACAAAAAAAAAATTATAGAAATGTATTCCTAGCATTCTTCAGTATAATTTGGAAGCATGGAACACGGCCAATAAAGAGAGATCACAAAGTCTCATTTAAAAAGCTTTTAATGAGAAGGTAAAAAGAATTTTTATTAGGAAACGTTTAGAAGCATGTAGTGACTTCACATTTTCCAGCTCACTGAATTTACAAGTGAAGAGGCTGATGCTGTAGTACCTGGATGCCAAGTAGTTCCTAGGATGTGCAGAGTACCAGAGGCTACTGTAAGTTCAGAGCAGCCAGCATCTCACAGGATCACAACTCCTCTCACTACACACTAAATCTGAAACACTGACAGGTTAGTTCACTCTCTCTCCTATTTGTGGCAAAGAGACTTTTATAATATCAGTAATTGGCTGGAAAGTATTGCCCTCATTTCATCATACTAAGTCACACTCCACTCATGCTGTATTCACAACTATTTATAGCATGAACCATGTATAGGAACATGACACTGCAAAAGGGTCACTATGAGAAATGCTGAAGTAAGAAGTGAGATGAGATTACAAACACTGGGACACCAATTTGCTATAATCCAGTTATACATTTACTTGCTCCTTCATTTCAATTCCATTCACAGAACACATAAACTGTGTGCAAGGCACTGATACTACTGGTATTACACACAATTCAGGAAAATACTTCTGTAGCCCTGAGGGTGATTCAAAAACTAGTACAAAATGTTGAAGTTTTCACTATTTAGTATCTTATCCAGTCTGGGAGACAGCAAAATCTGTTGCAAATTCCTGATCACCCTGCAGTTTGTGGGAATAGGTGTCTATCACAAGACATCCCTCTTGTTCCGTTTGGACTGACTGTTTTGACATGATACATGGATGGAAACGGAGGTGGAAAAGCACTGAGGTAGAACATTTTTAATGACACGAGTGGATGTGGCTGCTTATGTCTACAGAAGTATCTCTATACTAGGGCACTGAAGTCCTTCCATTTGAATCTCAGGAATTAAAACCTTCCCTAGTACCATCTTCATAACACAGGAAATGGGCATTTTGTTCGCTGCCTGCTGAAATGGGATGTCTGTACATCAACTTGGAGAAGGAAAACAATCCCTCCACCACGCTGCTTCTCATGTGACTTTTGCAGTACTTGAATTCTGCCCCTGCAGCATCAGGCTGTGATTTAGCTTATCAAATCCTGGCACAAAAGTAGCTCATACCTTACAGAAAGGTGCTGTTCACAAGGGCTGAAGAGCAGAGCACAAGGACAGACTGCACAGTTCACATGGAGCATTATCTCTTGTTGAACAAACCCTGGCCTTCACCATCCCACCTTTTTAAGGAAAGACCTTACAAAGCATTGAGTTTACTGAAATGATGTAACAAACACATATGCTGCCGAAGTGATATTTGACTCACAAGGCTTTTATGTTGAATGGCCTCTGTTGATTTAGAAATTTCTATTCCATAAGCTCCAGAAGGCGACAAGACATTCCCAAGTGATCTGCTATGTTATAAACCAGCCAGAAGCCATTTGAACACCACAGTAAGAAAAGGCTTCAGAGAGGCACACAATGCCTCCAGCCACGAGGGCTGACCATTAGGCATGGACATCAGCTCTTCTTTGCTCCAGAACACAGGTGGGATGCCTGCCTTGGGATTGAGCCATGGTTCCTGCACACCTCAGTGAAGCAGTCACTTCTCTTCATTACTTTCTATATCTACAGCACTCACCACTGATGCTACTGATTCTTCTTTACTGACTATAATGAGTTTCATGCAAGAGAAGCTGTATCTGGGGAACAATTCAGGCAGAGGAAGTTATTTTAGCTGAGACTACAGCTGGCAAAGCCTGCCCCTTAGGCAAATTGCCTCATAACACAACAAAGCCTCATCTGTCTGCAGTACATTGCAGCAAGCTTGCCAGCCTTTCTCTGAAAAGATATGTGCTCCTTGACAGGAATTCAGATTTTTGTTTATAGAAAAACTCTCAAAAGCAAAAAAGCAATCTCATAGCACTTGAACTGCATTTAGCAGCCTTGCTCTACACAAAGGTATGGGTGGAGGGTGTGCTTCTATGCCCTGCCTATGCAGCCAAAGATTACTGATGATAACAAAGTGAGATCTAGGAACAGATGGTGATGGTGTGGCCCAGCCTTGGCAAATGGTCTGGAACACCACCTTTTAAGACAGGAATGTGAGTGAACCATTGGTGGTGTGCACATGTAAAAACCACATAAAATCAGTGTGTGCTTCCCAGTACTGATCATGTTAAAACGGCATGAAAATCATCATCTCTAACCAGTCACCTTGATAATGAATAAAATCATCAGCCAGATGCAGCAGCTTCCTAGTCAGAGGCCAGGAGCTGTCTGCTTTCAGGCAGGCTGCTGCAGGCAAAGACCTACAGATCATGGGGTGCACCCGAACTCGTGGGTGCTGCCTCACCAGCTGCAGGGAGCAGCACAGCTGCAGGGAGCAGCACTGGGTCCCAGGAAGTGAGAACACCCACATCTCCAGCAGGATATGGGTGCACTTCAGATGGGGAAAGGGGGGAGACTGTACCCACACAGGGCAGAGTATGTGTGTGTACTTGTGGAAGACAGTCTGTAACTGTTGGGGATTTAAATATGTTTTCTGTATGTGCTTATTAACACTAACTCAGTGTTCAAAGTTGTAATTTATCTGTGGCATTACTGGTACTGATCCCAAATGAACAGTTCATTGACCACTGATTAAATTCATGCCATTATTAAACTGCTTTGATCCTAATTTTAGTTTAAGCTATGTGAACTAAATAGCACTCCACTGTAGCACATGTGATTCATCACTTGCTGCTGTTTGTTTCTGCTATAGTTTTAAAGATGAAAAAACTGATTTATATCAGGTGTTGACAAGAATTTAAAAATAAAGCTAGGGATTAAAGAATGTTGTTTAACCAGCTGCAACAAGCCATTGCTTGGAAAAGGTGTGGACAAACTCCAAAAGCAACCTAGATGTCACTGTGGATTTGTGGAGCACTGGTAGCACTGCATAGTGGAGCAACAGGGAGATGCTGAACACCTGCCATGAGGGATCATGTTCTGCCTTGGCAAGGACTGCAGCTGATTCAGACTCTGGTTTCTCCTGCAGGGAGCCACAACCTTGGTATAATCTAATTATCTCTCCATACATATATGTGCATTATTTCCATATATAGCTACATTTGGCTGTACCTGTAGGCAGTTTACTATAATTACAGATGGCCAGAAATGAAACAGCGGCTTCAAATTTTCTTACTAAGTATGGAAAGTAATGGAAACCACAGAAGTGCTCTGACTGTATAAAAAGCTCACCTTTCATTTATAAAAGTGTGTGCCAGGGAAAACTTAATAATATACACCTAATATAATTAGGGAACCAAATTAAAGACAATTAAATAATTTAAAACATTTTTCTAGGAAAATGTATTTATGAGTATATTCTAATCACGCAATTAAACCAGAATGATTTTATCCTATTAACTTTCTCTCTTTTCTTCTTTTTTGTCTTAAAATATATAAGATCAGAAATTGGCATACTAAAATAGATGAGTATGAAAAAAAGCCAGGCACTCAGTGGCACAGTGGTAAGGACTATTTTTTAAGCAGGGTTAAATTTAGTTTATTATACTAAAATTAATGAAAAATTAATTAGGCAAGCCACAGAATACAGCTTTACAACAAGGGGCACTTGCAGAGGTTTCATCTGCTTTGTTTAAAATGGAGACGCTTCATGATAGCACTGCTCAGAAAACAAATGGACATGAGTTGTAAACTTTAAGACAAGCTACCATCATATTGTAACTTTAAGTTAAGTTTACACTGCAAGGAAAGCAGCTCTCAGTGTGTGTCCAGCACATCCTTGTAACTCAGCCAGGAAATGGCCCTTCTCACTTTCCTGGGAGTAATGCTACTTATGAGAGGCACAACTGCAGTACTATAGTTTTTTTCAGACTTGTACCGCTGTTTTAATAAAATTCTCCCCTATTAAAAACTTATTCTCCCCTTTCAGCAGAGTGGCAAAAGCACAGACAGAATAAACCATGAGAATGATTTTGGACTGCACCAGTTCTTGAGGAGAGCTCCAGTGCAGCCCATGAGATGATGCATCCTGGGGATGCACTAACGCAGGACCAGAACTCCCAACTGTGGAAAACATGGAGCACGGCCCAGGGCTGGGGACAGCTGCAGCTGTGGCAGACATGCTGTGGAAATGGGACCCTTTCCCAAATCATGGGAAGCACTGTAGTTTCAGAGGATACGAGCACTGAGCTGTTGCCAGCAGTGATGGCATAAAAAGTGCTGCTGTTTCACTCTTTTCCCTTTTTTGCGCCCTCTCTTAAAACCCATAACTCTACTGCACAAAATGATGTCAAAAATGTACAGATAATGATGAGTGGAGCCAGAGGTTGAAGCCAGACATTTATTCTTATGTTTTAACCAATATAAACTGGATTAGGAAATTCAGTTTATATTTAATTGTATATTTTAAAATAAACCGTAATAACCATTGCACTAGCACACAAGGAATTCAGAAGCTGCTGGCTGTCTTGGCAACCTTGATGTAAATTCATATTCTGCTTCTTTTAAAAGATTGTATCCAAAAGAAACACTCCATCAAATGTATTGTTGAGACTTTCCTCAGCACATGTTTTGACATCTAGGCAAATCTTATGAGTCAGGGTGGTTGAGAAGCTCAAGCAAAAGACCTGACGCTGCTGCATCTGACAGATTCACCACTGGGAGAAAGTAAAGTGCCTGTCTTCTTTTGACAGCTGAACAGGAGATCTCAGCCACTTGGCTTCGTGCTCCCTATCAGTACCCTCCCAACTCTCCAGCTCCAGCACGTGGCCAGCCAGGGCACACAGCAGGGCTGAGCAGCTGCCTCTGCACTGAGGTGACACGGTGACATGGATGGAGCTCCAAAGGAGCTTCAGGGCACTTTGAGACACCCATGCTCTCAAAGCAGCTGACAGGCACCTAAACTACATCAGCCACCTGTGAGCATGTCACAGTATTACCTGTGCCCTGTGCTCCTCACCAAAGCGCTGGCAGCTTACTTCTATCACATCTAATTAGTCACCAGGAGTCATTCAGCAGCCTGAGAGCAAGCCCAACCTGGTCACAGAACAGGTCTGCTTCCTTGCAATTGCACATTCTGGTACCAGAGCATTAAGGGCAAGTGTGGTTCACAGGCAGGCAGAAAGATTTCTTCCTTCACAGGAATACTACACATTAGCATGACCCCATGGTGCCACCAACCTCTGTTAGGCATCCCATGAAGATAATGCAGAATATGACATACTGCAACACATCTAGTATTTGTGCTCTCCCAGCCATGCATCTTTCTTTGCCCCAAGGTCCCTCTACTACTCTGAGCATTCAGATACAGTTCCTAAAATGCCACCTGCAGCTTGTTTCCCAGTACCAGTCATAAAGCCCATGCAGGCAGAGCAAGGTCTAACTTCTTCACCATCACAGGCAGTAGCTGCAACAGACAAAATCTGAATACACAAAGTGTTCTAGTTTAATGGGAAAAAAAGTAAAGCAAAAACAAGCAGACTACAGGTGCTCAGGAAAGAAGCTAATGCATCGTACAACAAAAACTTACTAATACCTCAAGTTAGAAGTGGTAGCAGACTTGAAATACAACCCTCTGGACACACCACTGTGCAGTGTGGAATCACCAGATTTTTGCATTTAACCCTGAAAAACCTGGCAACCCTAAGGCTCATTATTTCAAACAGTTTAAATCTTCAGTTCAAGTTTGTTTACCTGTATGACAGAATATATCCAATGAGACATGCTATGAGGATTCCCCTAGTAAGTCAATAATCATAACAAAAATCTGTTTAACAGGAATACTGTGTCACATTCATTTATTACCTGTTTTGAAATCTTATGAAAAAATTTAAAAAAAAAAAAAAAAGAGAGAGAAAGCAAAGCAAGTAAATTAACCAGACTTCATTAAGCCATGGAGTTACCCACTGTTAGAGGCTGTGGTGAGGTTAAAGCCTTTATCACTGGTTTCTACCATCTGGCCAATACATGATACATTTTAATTTTCTATATACTGTACTATGAACACATTCTAGGTACAGGCTTTTTACAGGAATATTCTACCTGCCAACCCCAAAATATCATGTTGTACACCTCAACAGAGAGCTGCCATCCACAGGACAGTTTGGTTTTGCCTCTAACTGCTCCCAGTCACAGCACCCTCCCACTCCCAGGACACTGCAGAAGAATTCCCAGAGCTTGCTCCTCTGTGCAGATATCAGCACTCAGCACAGCCCTGCTAGCAAGGAAACTTGGCAGAGGCTCACAAAATACACAACTTAACAATCAAGGGCCTTGTTGAGTTGGACCTTTTATTGAACACAACTCTGGCCCTTGTCTCCTCTCTCTGTTTATAAGGCTTACCAAGTATATAAACTATTGCTCTTAAATTATGAGGACCCACATTTATGAGAGCAATTATCCTTTGTTTGTTTAGAAAGGCTATTTGTCTTTCTCCTGTCTTTTACATGCCTCCCTGCCTCCTTTGCCCAAAACAAAGCAAAATGTTTGGATTTTTATTTGAGGGTGGGCTCCATCTGAAGTTCACTTAATGAGAGGAAATCTCTGCTAAAACCATTGGAGGGAGGAGGAACTGGAGGAGGAGATCAAGTCTTGCTTCAATTCAAATGAAAATTAGGCACAGGAATTGTCTGGAAGAATAGATAAAGTTTTTGCTTTTATATCTCTTTAATTATAAAGTTGGGGTTACTTGCTTTAAAAAATCATTTAAAAATCTCAGTAGACATCAGATAGTAAGTACCTCGCTGTTACTATGCACTAGAGCAGGGTAGGGTTTGAACATTGCACTTGCCCTTCTGCAGTCTGTTCAGATGAGATGCAAAGTAAAAACGCACTGCTGGGGCTTTAAGAAGACCATGCTATCTCTGTAGAATGGATTAAACTATAACTTCCAAGAGGCTAAAATATGTCTTTGTAAGACAGCTCTATTCAGAATTAATACTGCCAACATATGACACATTTGAGCTCTGCAAGCGAGCACACTTGGCTATCTGACAGCGCTTCCCAGAGAGTTGTCAAGTACCAGGCATAGATGGACTTCCTTTAACAGTTTCAGAAAAACGATCCCACATATCAGCTCTGCTATTTCTGTAACTCCAACAAGAATCTAAGACCTGAACAGTCCCGTGGCCTGCAGTCAGGCAGCTAATACCCTGAGGACCTCTGCTCTTCCTCCCTCTCCAGAATTTGTAACACGTGCCCTCTGCTACAACAGGCAACACCCAGACTGAGCCTTTGAAATCATGGAAAAGAAAGCTTTGCTGCCTGGAAAACCACAACAGCAGCAGAGAAAGGAAACAGGCATGTGATGTAGCTCCTCCTTTCCTCAGGCACACACCTCCTCACTGTGAGTTACACTGAAAACTGTTCTGTTGTAAGAAATGCCCCAGGTAGGGGAAATCCTCCAGTGTCCTTTCAAGTCTGAAACCACAGGAGTCCTTCTGAGAGATGAGGATGGGACAGATCTGGAGTAGCTGAGCTTCATCCTGGAAAATATTTTTAAAACAAATTTTAAAAGGAAGACATTTTTGAAACAAGTGCTGCAGAACTGTCAGCAGAAGAGAACACAGGGCTGGCAGGTGCAAGGAAGGATGCAGATGGGCAGAGTCATTGCACAACCAACAGCCACTACAGAAAAGAAATGCAGCACAGAAAAACCTTCCAGGAAAGTGGCTGTTGTCCTGTTCAACAAAGCTCATCAGAAGATACTTCAGAAATGAAATGCATTTTCTAAATAAGGGATTCTTAACTCTCTAACACGAAAAACACTTTGACTAAGCTTGAGTGGTTGTTCTGCTCTCCAGGTACCATGCACCCATCCCCTAGGTGACTTTTATTAACTGAAATTCAATGTTTCAATGCAGAAAGCAGAAGCACCAGACACCTGCAAGCTGAAAGTACATTTTTCTGTTTATAAGCCAACGTCACTAACGCTCCCCAACACAGCTTCCATATTCACATATGATTAGAAGGGATCTTTTAATAGGACTTACTGAAGCTTACAGAGTTATAATAGGAGGTTATCTTTCATGTTACAGGATGCATTACACTCTCAACAATAAAATTCTGAAATAAAATCACAAGTTCCCCTTCTTGTAGAACCTGTTTTCAAGGTTAAATGAACATAGTTATCTTTAGGCAGAAATATGAAGTACTATAGAATCACAGAACCATTTAGGTTGGAAAAGACCTCTAGGATCATCAAGTTCAAGCACAAACCTAACACTGTCAAGTCCACTACTAAACCATGTCTCCAAGTACCACATCTACATGTCTTTTAAATCCTCCATGGATGGGGACTCCACCACTTCCCTGAGCAGCCGGTTCTAGTGCCTGACAACGCTTTTGACGAACAAATTTTTTCTAAACCTCCCTTGGTGTAACTTCAGATCATTTCCTCTTGTCCATTTGCTGGTTGCTTGGGAGAAGACACCAATCCCCACCTGGCTACAATTTCCTTTCATGCAGTTGCAGGGAGCAATAAGGTCACGGTGAGATTCCTTTTCTCCAGGCTAAACACCCCCAGCTCCCTCAGCCACTCCTAAGACTCATTCTCTTAATTAATCATGAAAAGCACAAAGATGAGCTCATACAAGAGCTAAATGCCATTTTACTTTCCAGAAGCAGACTTTTTTCTCTCCAATTCTTTTTTTTTGGTTTGTTTTTTAATTGTTGTTGTTTTAAACCATCAACAGCCATTTTTATGGAGTAAGTTTATGCCATATCCTAAATATGAATTTTATAGAAAGCTTTTGCTGTAAAAAAGTTGTCTGGTATGATTAATAGTCATCTTGAACAGGAAATACTTGCATAATGCAAATACATCTTGGACACAGATCTGGCTCACAGTAGGTCTTTTGTGCTGCAGAGACTAACCTGGAACTCTTCCCACTGATACTGCTTTAAACAACCCTGCTGGACTGCAAAGTGTGGATACCAGCATCTCCTTCAGCAGGTTTTAAGCTATCCAGCTGGAGAGGGGAGTTTACCTAAGTTCCACCAGATACAGATGACGAAGAGAAAGCACACAATTACTGAGGTGTATAACTTGGCCTTTCAGTCAGAAAGTCTCTGATCCCTATTACATGGCTCAGCATTACACACTTAGAGAGCTTGGAACAGAGGGCCAAAATATGGGAAAACCTAAGGTTACTTGTAAGTTGGCAAACAAAACCACTGCAGGCAGCAGTCTTAATCAAAAAGAAGAGTACCAAAGGACAGAGAAAGATCTGGAAACTCATGTTTCCAGAAGATACTCAATGTCTAGATTGAAGGTCTTGAAAGAAACCCTGCAGCCAAAACAAGTGGGAAGATCTCAAAGGTGAACTCCTTATTTATGAGAACAGCAAACAAAGTAGGAGTTATCAGTCACTTCTTGTCATGCATGGAAAGATCCAGACAGTTTGAGAGGCTCACATGTAATCTAGACAATGTTTTTAATAGGGAAACAATAAGTATGATGGTTGATAGATTAAATTATTCAAGGAGGTGAAGATGAGGGCTTGCTCGGCTTGCTCTGGAGAACTGCAGAAAAGTCTTAATTGCACTCTGTTACTGGACATTACATTGTCAAATAATTTAATGTAGGTATGAATGAAACTCATTTGGATAAACTTTCAGGCATGCACACTATATAATTTTCCACATAAGGTGAAAGAGTTTGGGCTGACCATTACTATTGACAAGTAAGAACTTGGGATTGCAATAAACAGTTACACACCATAGTTCCAAGTACACATAGTCTTGAACAAGCAAACAAACAAAGGAGGGCAAAATCAAAACTCTTACAAAGGAATAAAGAACAGGAAAAGAGCAATCATCATCACAGAGGAAAAATACAACTCAAGTTTTACTTGCAGTTCTGGTCCTCTCCTCTCAAAACACTTTAGTATAAGCAGTTCAGAAGAGGATGTTGGGGACAAGCTAAAATAAGAAACAGCTTTTGAGTGACAATCATTCTTCAGTCAGAAGAGACAACTGAAAACGACTATGATGGAGATCTGTACAGTCACAAGAGGCATCAAAAAGCTATACCTCATGTATTTTCTTGCACTAGAGAACAGACAGAAATCAAACTAACCATTGACAGGCTCAAACCAAACAGACACGAGAGGGCAATGATCTGTAGCTGGAAGACAGCAGCATTTGCAGAAATCACCTCTTCTCCTATCATATTCATAATGCTCATAGTTTTTATTCAGCTCCATCAGCATTTAAAATCTCACTCCTTCCTCTCCCATGTGGTTTTTTAAAATCCTGTAAGAATGCCATATAAGCACTTCCAATAAATATAGGACTGAAAACACATTATACTGCAAAGCGCTAAGAGCCGCTGTCTCTTCCATAGAGTATTGCAAACATGATTGAAACTGATGAGTGTTTTCAAGCCCTAAGGCTGACTGGAAGGTGAAATTAAATGCCTCCTTTTATAAGAACAGCTGGAGCCAAATGGTGGTGAAAAATGGGTGAGGGCCATAAGTCAAGAAAGTAAGCTGTGAACCAGGTCAAGAAAAGGTTAAGTTGTAAACAGGCAATCTGGCGCTACGGACTAAAAAAAATTAATGTGCAACCAATTGCTTAAGCGTGTAAATATTAGGCTTCCAAATAAACATGTCTGAATATAAGGGAAAGAAAAAACATAGCAGGAGATGAGCATTTTCTGTCAACAACCTTGCAAAGGTAAGGTAGACCTAGGTAACATACATGGGAACAGCAATTTAACTCAAAAGACTGGTGGGTGTAGGGCATAAGCAAGCCCCTCAGCTTGCTAATACCATAACACTCTACAACTCCCTGAAAAGACCTGATGATCTCCGACATCATTCTAAATGATTCTGTGATAACTGCCTTCCTGAAGTTCAGAGAACCGTGAGAATAGTTCTTGTCTAATTTTTGAAATCTTGAAAACAACCTTCCCAGTTCCCATACATTGGCCAATGGCTCAAGCTAGCATTACTCCAAGTAAATTTTCAGTTTTGCAAAGTTTGACAGAGTTTTCTCGTCAAATTTTTTTACATTCCAGTCAAATACCACCTGTAAAAACTCACAGAGAAGAGCTCTGATCTATGTCTGATCACATGCAGTGTTAAACATGAATTCTGGTGATAAAAAGAAAAATTTTATTTCCCCAGGAGGTCCTGCAATACAAAAACATCCAGAAAATGGCTGGTATTTGGCAATACCTCTGTTAAAATCTAGTCAAGGAAGAAAGGAGAATACTTTCCCAGCTATCCAAATCTCAAGAGGAGTAAACAGAACCATAGTAGGTATGTGGCAAGAAAAGACAATGTTTAATACTATTAAGATCTAAAAGTTATTGCTCATTTTCTTTAGAAAGAAAAAGTAATACAAAAAAATAGCTCCCCTCTTCAGGGCATGAGAGGCAACAGGAACTGATAAACAGGCTACACAAGCAGCTCATGTACAAAAATCCCACCCTGGGAATGCCTGATGTGGATAAAGCAATTCATTTCCAGTGAGTGAAGCAGCAAAAGTTGCTGTTGCCACCTGAGGGAAAGGGAACAGGGTACCGTCATGGGAAGGAAGAGCGATCCTCAGTATTTGTGCACAGTTTACAGATAACCATGCAGTGGCATTTTCCCTGAATGTATCTTTCCACCTTCAGCATCTCTCCACTCATGCACACACCTGAGCTTCTACAGTAATTAGAGACACCCCTGCAGGGCCCAGAATACCACGGGAAGGCTCCCAGGCCACTCTGTGGCTTGAAGTGATCTGTATTGCACACACCAAACAGTGTCCAAGAGCGTGATTAATCTTCCTTGAGTGCACTTCTGTCACTGGGTCCTTTATTCACGTGTACTTACAACATCGAGCAGCCCTAAGCAGGGCCCAAGTGCAGCAGCAAGCAGCTTTTTCTCCTTCACAGCTGTGAGTGCTGCTTTGGATTAGAGCTGGATTGCTAATAAACCAGCACAGGCGGCTGAGGGTGTGCCGAGAGCCAGGGGAGTGCATGCCTGCACAAATGCTTTAATCTCAGGAAGGAAGAAGTCAGCTTGAAGTGAAGCTTCAGTGAATTGTTCCTGCTGACCTTCCAGACTGCCCTAATTTTGCCGGTGCAGAAAGGTCACCTGTGCAACAACGAGCAACTCTATCAAAAACATTATTTTAACAGTAGTGCTGAGAACACAGTGGGTCTGTAATTAATAAAAAAAGGAAACTCCACCAAGGTGTTTTTAAAGGGTTTGGTTAGAGGAAGAAGGTAAGAAAGCAACTTAATGAAAAAGCAGCAAAACAAAAGACATAATGCAAAGAGTTCACTGGAGTTCATTTTTCATATATTTAATACATTTTTTCAACATTACTGCTGTTTCTGAAATAGTCTGCTCTACTTAAGGAACAATGAAGAGATATAAAAAAAGGTAAGAGCTAGGTTCCCTTAGGTTATTTGAAAAGGAACAGGTATCTGACAACTTTATTACAGCTTCTTAAGTGTAATAAACACCTGTAGGGAACAGCAAGAGCATTAAGAAACAGGGAAGTGAACTAAGCAGGAACAAAGACATTCATGACACTATCAGGACATGAATTACAAATATATTTGGATGGTCAGTCGAATTACTAGTTACACAGTATCTGTAGTAGGTGGCACGCTGCTACATGAAAAAAAAAAAACAAACCCAAACCCTTCAGTGATTTGTATAATAAATTATCAGTGAGGAAAATCACGATGGTTGGGCTGACAACTGCAGTATTACCAACACTCAAAGAACAGCTGTACACTGAACCTATGCTGCTGTCAGGGGAGGTATACTGAGCATGAAAATATTAATCAACTTATCTGCAGTAAAAAGTTAAGGTAGCTTTACTGAATCCTCATTTTTTATCATGCACACCTTCTGAAGAAAAGCTTCTGCACCATGATTTTAAGAGCTGTGGTGGCCAGCCTGCAGAGGCATTCAGCTGCCTAGTAGAGCAGGCAGAACCTAGCCAGCCCCAACCTGCAGGCTGGCCCTGCTCAGGTGCAAGGGTGGTTATAACCCATGCAGTCCCATCTGAGATAGCCAAGATCACTGCCAACACACCGGAAGTACAAGCACAAAAGGATCCAGCATATATCTATATCTACCTCAGGGAAGAACATCACAAGTTTACCTGCCATTGCAGAAAAAAAAAAAAAAATCAATACTAGTAAGTTCCCTCTCACGTCTGAGTCACTCTTTTCCTCACTCCTTCAGTTGAAGGCACTTTATTCTGCATAGCTATTTATAATAGCTTCCCATTTAGTCTGTTTATTGTGGCTTGTTTCATTTGATTAGTTTCATCTTTTGAGCTTCCTGCTACTTCTTCTGGCAGTTCTGAAAGACTGTTGTCTGCTTGACCATCCAGCTTAAATTCCTATGCAAGAGAGGACCCTAATGGTGTGCTTATTAATAAAACTCTGCTCAGCACGGTTTGATTTCCATCCCTTCTTCTCCATGACCATCCCTTCTTCTCCAGTACATCTTCTGAAAGACCTCACACTAAGCAATTCTTGCCTATTGTCTTAATCTTCTGTAGTGTTTTCCACAATATTCCTCACTTTTCATAGCTCCACTAAAGACCTCTGCTTCAGGATATGTATGTGAGATGCTTACCATACCTGTAGTTCCCAGTTGGGAATGGATTGTAGAATAGTACACAGCACTGTCTAATTTCTTTCAAGGGTTACAGATGCTGAATGCCACTGTTACTGCAGTAGTCTTATCACTGACGCATCTCTTTTCCTTTCTTTGTGCAGCAGGTGGATCATCAAGCTTCTCTCATGCACTCTGCCCATTTTCTCCTTCCAAGTTTCTCCTACCTCATGCAAAATCCTGTCCTGTTCTTAGCATTTATAATTTTAATTCTTCTCTGGGCCCAGACCTAGTCCATGGAGACTAACCAATTCACAATTTAAGGGAAATGTTACTCTCTATCTTTAGCAATCCCTCAGATAAAAAGGAGATCTGTACTGCTGCTTTATATTCCCCCTTCTTTACACTCTAATAGGCTTTTTAGAGCCTCCATAACCTTTGCACATTCAGGAAGGAAAGAGTACATAACGGATTGGAGAAACAAAATTACTGAAGGAAAAAGCAGATGCTATCCCAGATTACACAGTAAACATTTCTAACAGCTCTACAAACCCTGGAATGGTTTGAGTCAAAATATGAACCAATTTTAAATGAATGAAAAATGAAAAAAAAATTTAAAAGGGGAAAGAAAGCCACCCTAAAACATTCTCAGCCTGTAAAACATTTTCCTTGTCAGACAAAAAAACCAAGGAAAACAAAGCCAAAAGGTGTGTAGTCTGAAGTGCTGGATTCAAAGTCAAAAGCTGTATCTGACCAAAACACTCTACACAATGCCATGCAAGCTCTTGGAGTTTGACTCTTCTGTGTATCTCTCAGCCGTAAGAGATGGTGAGATACAGCAGTTCTAGTCAGCTCTGTTCTTATTAAAATAACATCTTTAAAAAGACGTGCTTAGAGTTTCAGTTGTCAGCATAAAAATATTTTTTTTACAAGTCATATTATACTAAAGACTGAAAACATAAAAGAACCAAGAGTTTAAGGTTGAGAAGAGCTAAACATTTAATTTTTAAACTTTTTTTTTAAGAACAAAAACCAGGGACTTAGAAGGAGACGCTCACAAACTTATCAACAGCTCAAAATTTAGACATTGTGTTACTTTATATGATGTATCTTCAAATAATTCAAACTCAAGCTTTATGTGATAACCTAAAATTGTATAGATATATTTAGTAAGTTTTTCAAATTTTTATATATTCGCACAAGAGTCACTCAATGACAATGTAAACTTTTTTTAATCCGGATCTCAATATTTCCACTTGCAAATACTTCAAGTTCTGTTATTTACATTCATACTGCAGAGCATTCTGAAAGCATTGCTTGTACTAAAGAGTCACAAAACTATTCCATTTTCACTCTAATTTGATGTGACTATGAAGTTTTCCTGAACTTAGACATTCACGCCAATACAGGAACTTTTCATCTTCATAAAAACTCAGTTGAGGAGAGGAAAGGACTCTTAACATATAACTGCCTTAATCCAGCCAGACCAGCATTTAACTTCTTATGTACTTTACTTAAATAAAATATAAATGACTCTAGGGAAAGCAACATTAATAAACATGATCATATAAACTTTGCAGTGAAAATTCAATTTTACCTTTAATAGCGTCTCTCAAACAGTAAACTTTATTATAAGATCAACAACTTAATCAGATCCTACCACCAAAATCAGGTGTTTCATTTGCAATTTTTAATTTTTGTTCAATTGCTTCTTGGAACATTTCATGCCCTAAATAAGATAGAAAATGCCAATGAAAATGTCAGATTCTGCTGGAAACTGGACTGATGCCTCCACTCAGTGCCAGGAAAACTTTTCTTGACCAAGGAAAGCATTTCTCTTTGGTTACTGCAAGATTTAATATCTGAATGTAAGAGATGAAATTCTAAAATTTGTCCAGAATGCTATTCTAAAACTTGGGTTATTGGCAGTTTCAGAGTCACACTGCTCTGGGATGATGGCGCAAATTATGCTCAGTAGTGAAAAGAAAACAATTGTGATACAACCTGATCATAGACATTTATATTTCTTTGGTTGCTTTAAGTCTCCATAATGCTCTACACTGTTCTCCTATGCACTGTCACCCTCAGCACTTATTCCTAGTATTTCCATTGAAATTTCCAGAAATGCTCTAAGGCATTTTCCTCTCTGCCCTCATCACAGCATTTGCAGCACACAAATATGCACAGCCTGGCTTGTCCCGTAAGTATACTTTCTGTTTTAAGACACTATTGTTCTTTACATGCAAACATATAATTTGCCAGACACTAATTTCTTTCTCAAGCCATAATGTCTTTAGCATATTTAAAGGCAACTCAACAAACTTTATATGCTAGGCTAGCGCATCATTAACTTTTTCAGGGATGCTATTTACATCTCTTTCCCAAGAACACATGGAAGGGCTTTTTCCCATTTGGAAATTCTGTGTGGAGCCAAGCTTTCCACACTTTGTGGAAGCTCTCAGGTTTCTGGGAGCCTCCAGTTCTGCATGCTCAGTTTGAGTGATTACACGCAGACTTGCCATAAACAGTTGCTTCAGCTTCTACAGTGGGGCACAGGGAAGAGAACAAAGATGCATCCATAATCTGCTCTGACATTGTAACCTTTTCACCAAAGTGTGAAAAAAAAAAAATCTTGACTTTCAACTGCAACTTTGTGTGGCTGAAGAGTGCAATGAAAAACAGCAACTTAGGGTCTGCAAGTGAAGTTTGAAGACAACTTTGCTGCAAAAGCAAAAAACTCCCCTGCCCCTGCAGAGTCCAGGCTGATCAAGAGCACTACGTATACAGCACAAGTGAGAAGTGGTGTTCCAAATCTGTATGGTTACGATTTTGCCAAAATACATAAATATTGGAAGGAAGTAAAAGCTGTCATTCATATGGAAGGTTAATCTTCACAGTTCTACGGATTGTTATTAAAAATGGACAAGAAATTCACAGTGAACATCATTTTGTTACTGAATCTTCTGCACTTTTGACTCACTACTTGTTCTAATAGTGTTGAAAAAGAGTATTACTGACTGACATTGGTGTAAGTGCACCCACGAGCCTGCCCTAAACTCAGTACGTATCCTATGGAAAATCTAATTTATGTGCAAAGATGCATGGTGGCTATAAAATATGTACATTTTTGTAATGTCATAAAATTATCCTTTCATGTACATTTCATCCAGGCACAACAGCTATTGAAAATTTTGAATTACTATAACGAATTTTTTTGTACCTATAAAGGGGAAAAATGCAAAGCAATTGCATCCTCCTTCTCTAAAACCTAAACAGTTCTAAAAGTAGACAAAACTTGTGCACAAAGTCACAAAGTATTGTATTGATGGACTTATCTCCCAAGTATACTGCATCGTGCATAGGCACAAACCAACTCTTTTCACATCCTCTGGAAAGAAAAACATGAAATTCCTCCACTCCATTACCTAGGTTCTGGATGACTCAGACGTATGTTTCCAGTGCTTCCAATAACTTGACAGGCTCGCAGGTTTCTGCATTCTTTTAAGATTACTCAGACTAGGGAAACTATAGGACAAGTCGAGGGAACTACAACATCATTGCTTTGGCATACATGGGGACAGAAAGGCTCTCCAAAAACAGGAGCATTAAGGAACAGAAAGAAATTAATCTTAGAGAAAGAACTCTGTAGGATTTAACACAAGCTCCAAGGGACAGACAAGGTGAAATGTTCCAGGGGATTTCTTACTATTTGCAGAACACTTAATTACTTCAAGGACAGCTTGTTTCTGCTCTTCTGGATGCTGCCAACCTGCCACACCACAGGACAGATTTACAAGATGTATTTCCTTCAGTGCCAAGCCAGATGCAGGAGGTTCCGCCCTGTCAGCTGGGTTGATTTGACTGCACACGTAACCGCATCTGTCCCTGGGCTGGCGAAATGCTGCAGTTGTTGGAGCATCCTGTTGTGTCACAGCACCGCACGACTCAGCTGGCACAGCTGCGCCCGGCCTCTCCGCAGCCGGGCTCTGCTCACGCCTGGGGAAGGCAGCACCGCAGCCTCTTCCCTTGCACGCCAGAAGAAATGGACCAGTGAACCCCAGGTGGGACGTGCCGCGCAGCAGCCAAAACGAGGCCAGTTTTAAGAGGCCAAAAGCAGCCCTTTGAAGTGTCAATAGATGCAATGCTCTGCATCATGTCACAGAATTTTCTGCCATGGATCACAATGAAACCCAAGGTTTGCTGCAGAGAGATGCAACCTGTAACTCTGCTGTCACAAGCTCAAGCAAGCTATGACAGCCACTGTGCTTCCTCGCCAGTGACACATGTTGCAGTTGGGATATATGAAGGAAGAAAGAGAAAGGACACAAGACACAAATCAAGTACCTAAAGAGACCTTTGGAAAGCCAACTTACGACAATGAAACTGTTAACATGAGGGTACTTACAGACATCTGGCAAAGGATTTCCAGTGCTTAACCTTTGCTTTCAAAAACTGAATATGCAGAGATTGGGAAAGAGATGAAGGTATAGGTTTTGAACCGATCTCAGCCTCTGCAGGCTTGTTAGATATATGAAATAATACATTTTTGTTCCCCAGCAAATGTCTTTTAAATGAATAGTGTAGAACCACTGCAAACTATCCACAGGCAGAAATACCTAAGTAGTCATTCTGTTGCCATGTATCTACTCCAGACATTACACTTGCTACTCACAGAAAAATTCAATTGTTTAATGAAGGAGGAAATTATTCCTTTTATTAGAAGGAATAATTTCTGCCATCTTTTTCTTAATCTTAACAAAGTCTTTTCCCCTCGTGCCTCCTTCTCATTTTACTATAAAATATGTTCCCATGTTAAATATGACTGCAAAGAAAAGTACATGATTTACAACAGAATTCAAGTTATATTCGTAATCTTTAAATTCTGTTTCTTGAAACTTGTTATATAAAATTCCAATTGCTTCTGAGAATTAAAAGAGAAAATGTACATAAAAAGCTTAGCACAAAATGGTTAAATCCAGTCTTATTTCGCAAACGCATGTTTTACACTGTTGAATGGGTTCCAGAATGAAGCTTCACATTATTTTCAAATAATCTTTACTGTCTTATAAAGCAGTCCACCGTATGAACTTTTTGGATTGGACACATAAGCAGATAACACAGACACATTTATTTAATGCTGTAACTGAAACCAGGCATATATTCAGTACAAAACTTACTCCAAGGATCGAGGATTGCCAAATGCCTAGGTCAATGAAATGAGAGAATGGGGCAAAATATTGGGAATCCTGGGAAACTAGACCTGAAGGCTCCCACCCCGCAAGGCACAGGATGTGCCAAACTCCATCTTAACACCAGCTCTTCCAACTTGGAGTGGGGCTTTAAGACATGAAATCACATTTTGTCCTGCTACTGACAGGTCATCTCATCAGCCTTTTTTAAAGATGCTGCAGAATAATGCAGCACCAGTTCCAAACAGTTATGCATGTGTGATGCTGTGAAGAAGGCTCTGTTACATCCATTGTTCTTCTCGTGGTCAATAGAACCAACTAGACTTTATGTACAGCACGATCAGGTCAAAAAGAAGAAAGCAAAAAGTGGACGTGCCATCCTCAAGTCCATCAAACAAGTGAACTACTTGTGTGCCAAAAATGTAGGCTACAACCCTGTCACTCAAGTGCTCAATCAGTCTTCTGCCTAGAGAATGGTGCAAGGCACAACCCACCTAGGCCAGATCAGTTCCCATTCTTTATGAGAGGTTAACTCACATGCTTGATCACTGGTAAGGGGTACCTGAAATGGTACTTCATAAACCAAAGCACCTAGCTTGCTTATTTATCACAAATAGTGACATTTTATCTTCCTGTTCCACAGAAGAAGACAGAAAAGCAACTATGTAGCATTGCACTGCTAAAAAAATGACTAAGTTTGATGGCCAAAGTACTGGCACAGTCCCTGCACAACCCAAAGGAGGTGGTGGCCAAGCAGAAGCAGTTGAACATTTTACCCCTGACTGGCAAAGTGGTGATTTACTGCCAGTTCACTTCAGCTAAGTCCAACTGCAACAAACCATCCTGGCCTCAAACCTTTCCCCATCTCTAAAAAACCACTTTGAATCAAACCTTTGGTTTGCTAGATTCATACAACATCAGAAATACATTAATGCTTTTAAGCTCTATGTGTCAAACAGGAACTAAACACCTCTTGGGGTAACATTTTTTCTGAAACACTTTCACAACCACGATGGTAAATCCCACTTGCAACACAATCAGAAATATGACAGGAGCAGAGGCTTGCACCTTCCAATACATGTTATCTGGTGGGCAAAATGCCCTCTGGGAAACTAGGGTAAGAAACCACAGCCAGCAGATGCCTGAATGAACACATACTTGATAAAGGCCAAAGATATCCAGTTACCAGAGGGAAAAAACCCAAACAACCCAGTGATTGTTCAGTCTGGAGAGAAGCTGGAAATAAAAATTCATGTAAGTTCTGCTGGACACCAAAACAAAAAGTAAAAAAAAAAAATTACAGACTCAACAGGAATAATGATCTTATGGTATTTCCAAATCCCCTCCCCCTCCCAGACAGCCTCTCCACAATCCACAAGCAGTATAAGTTTCAGGTCATGCTGTTTTCCATACAGCTCTGTACTTGTCCACATCTCCTCCTACCTTACAGTCACCCATCACTCCTGCTGTCAGGTGACTGGACCAACAAGCTCTATCTACACTCCAAACAGTTGTTAAACTGTTAATGGACTGTGAAGACTGCTACAGGCTATTTTGGATCTACAGAACAGCTTGTGCATTCAGAAACATGTATTCCTCCCACCCATTATTATTATTTGCTCCAAAAAATATATTACCTCTCCTCATGAATCCCTCCTGTGAAACTTTGAGCACACTGCCCACGGGAAAGTGGGTGTTGCAAAGCTCCATCAGGAAGACACTGCTCAGTGTTGCCCTCCAAACCAGCAGCAGCCTCACCTCCATCTGCTGACAGTCATTCTAATCGTTTTCCATCCCTGACTACTTAATGCTGCCAGGCAGGCCTTCCTCAACTTCATGTAATTTACTTAAGCAATGCTGTGATTCACCCTGCACAAGGTCTTTAAGCAATGTGGATTATTTTCCACGCTTGTATTGACACCAAAAATTTCTCAATTGTATTTCCTTTCACAGACCCCAGACTGTTTATTAAGGCATCAAATATCATCAGTGTCCTCCAGGCTGATGGTGCTCTTGGCTAAGCATACTGATCAGACCATGGCCAAACTGTGACTGAACTGTCAAATAAGCCAGTGGTAAGATTTT
Source organism: Picathartes gymnocephalus (assembly GCA_013390045.1). Classification (NCBI taxonomy): domain Eukaryota; kingdom Metazoa; phylum Chordata; class Aves; order Passeriformes; family Picathartidae; genus Picathartes; species Picathartes gymnocephalus. The sequence goes on from WEKY01062136.1 coordinate 82,702, forward strand.
AAATCCTATTGGGAGATATGGCTTATCCAGAAAATGCAATAAATATGGGTTTTATTTTTATTTTTTAAATGTATTATGTGGTTGCTTGGTTTCACTTAACCTTTTTAAAAAACTATTTGGTGGTTTAAGAAAAGAAAAATTGATGTATTCTGCCAATTCTCTCTCATTAATCTGTTTCCTTGCTCTATTGTGCTCTAAATGTCTGTTTCACTTGCTAACAATTAAGCTCAGAATTTCTACGTTTTCAGATGCCTATGCACTGAGGTAGTATCCACATACACCAGGAGAGAGTGTACTGTGACAGCAAGCGAGACAGTTCCCAGCTGGCAAAGCTCATATAACCCATTTCTCAGGTGCTGCAAGTCCTTCAAGGCCCAAGTGAAATAAAGGTGAGGTGTTGCCACTGATCCAGCTCAGGAACCTGTGCTCTGATTTCCACTCACCTCTGTCCTGGAGTCTGTGCAGTGTAGATGTGAGTGAGTGCAACTGTCTGTTCCAGCTGGTCAAAACCAAAAATGTCTCTAAAAGGTGTAAGTGAAATTAAGTGCTGCCTACAGTTGTCTTCATGTGGGATATGAAAACATCACATACCAGCATACTCTCTGAGATGTAGGAGAAAACACTGATTTTAATTCTGAAAGTTCCCTGTCTCTGTCATCACACAAGGTAGCAGCTGTTGGAAGTGGCGTCAGTAAAGATTCAAGATGCATTGCCTGTCACATAGCCTAATACCCTTCTTGGCATGCTCACGGAATACAATCCAGTAAGGCAGCCCTACAAATACCCTCACATGACACATACAAGACGAGCATCTTTTACATACACCAATTCAGGGGATCTGCTGTTCGACCAGAAGGCAATTGCAAAGGTACTAGATTTTTATCCCTGTTTTGTGGGGGGAAAAGTATGTAATCCAATATTATCATCTTCCATGAATAATCACAACAGAGTTGTGGTTTGGTACAAGGATAAGGAAATATCAGGCAGGGAGAGAACACTGTCTCTATTGGCACTAACATAAGCTCGGCTAGCATACCACTCTGTTCTGCAGTCCACAACACAAAATGTATGGAAAAACTGGAGAGAGATCAATAAGAGCCACTAGAATGACTAAAACATATTTCAACAGACTAGGAGACTCAAGAAGCTGAGGATATTTATCTTACAGAGAAGGTCCAGGATAACCATTTGTAAGTGCCAGCAGGAAAAGACAGATTTGATAGAGGACCACTCAACTTTGGATATAAAACATATAATTATGTATAACATTTGGAAATTACAGTAGACATTCTTATTGGAAAAAAGATTTATTTTTATTTTTATAAAAAAACCCCATAAAATCCAATGAAGCTCTGGAACAATTTATGACGTTGATTCCCTCTACCCATTTCTTTTAGCTGATTTTGAGAGTTCTAAAAACAATATGCTGTTACATAAGGAAGTAAAGGTCTGCGTTTCCGGTCCATGCAAGAGGTAATATGCAGTCATTACAGACCCTTCTGCAGTGAGAAATTACTAAATTTGTAGAAACTTGAAAGATATTTTGCAACCTCTTCAAAGAGTTTATTCTTCTTTTAGAATCATTAACAGTTAGGTCTGGAAGTAATTAACATTATGCTAATATTTTGTTTCAACTTTTTAAGAAAAATTATTCTGCCACCATCCATGCAATCACTTAAGCAATGTCCCTGAGTAACTACAAAGAATGAAAGAGGAATGACAGAGAAGGGAAAAGAAAGCAATATGTTACCTTACTCAACTGCCAAATGAAAGAGCTAGTATTCAAGGAGGGCATCTCCCATTAAATCATTTCATTTGCTAGCTTTTCAAAAAAAAAAAAGGAATGAGTGCTATTTAATTTGCACTATAGTTCAGTAATACCTGGAGCATTTGGTTGCAGGAACCAAAATATTCCCAACACAGATCATAGAATCATTTAGATTGGAAAAGGCCTCCAAGATCATCAAAAGTCCAACCTTTGACCTACTACCACCATGCCCACTAAACCATACCATGGAGTGTCATGTCTGTCTGTTCTTTGAACACCTCCAGGGATGGTGACTGCACCACTTCCCTGGGCAGCCTGTTCCAATGCTTAAGCACACTTTCAGTGAAGAAATTTTTCAGAACATCCAATCTAAACCTCCCCTGGCACAGTTTGAGGCCATTTCCCCTTGTCCTATTACTTAGCTGCCTGGGAGAAGAGACTGGCCCCCACCTCTGCCACAATGTCTGTTCAGGTACTTGTAGAGGGCAATAATGCCTCCCCTGAGCCTCCTTTTCTGCAGACGGAACAACCTTACTACCTTCAGATGCTCCTCACCGGACTCATGTTCCAGACTCCTCACCACTCTGTTGCGCTTCTCTGGACAGGCTCCAGCACCTCAAGGTCTGTCCTGTAGTGTGGGCCCAGAAATGAACAGAGGATTTGAGGTGTGCCCTCACCAGTGCTGAGTACAGGGGACAATCACTGCCCTGGTCTTGCTGGCCACACTCTTGCTGGTACAGGCCAGGATGCCACTGGCCACCTGGGCACAGCTGGTTCATGTTCAGCTGCTGTCAACCAGCACCCCCAGGTCCACTTCCAGCCACTCTTCTCTCAGCCTGTAGTGCTGCCTGGGGTTGCTTTGACAGAAACCAGCACTTCACCTTGCTTGTCCTCATATCATTGGCCTCAGCCCATCACTCGAGCCTGTTCAGACCTGTCGGCAGGGCATTCTTGCCTTCCAGGAGATCAACACTCCCACCCAACTTGATACTGTGTACTTCCTGAGGGTGCCACTTGATACCCTCGTCCAGATTATGGATAAAGGTATTAGACAGGGCTGGCCCCAGAAGTGGGGAACACCCTTGGTGACCCTTGGATATAATGGCATTGACCCCAACTCTCTGAGCTCGGCCATCCAGACAGTTTTTTACCCAGCAAAGAATACACCAGATGCTCTTCATCCAATATGCATCCTCTCATCTCATTGTGCAGGGCTCTGCTTTCCTCTCTGTGAGTGCTAAGTTGACATTCTGGAGTATCTGAAGTGCTGTGGCTTTTCATACACTCAGCACTCACCCAGTGCCACGACTTCCACACAGAAAAGAAGTCTGTTCTTCTGGATTGTCCTCCTTCAACCACACCACAGCCTGCCAATGGGCCTCCCTCCTCCACAGCCCGAGGTGTCACTCCCTGAGATGTCACTAGGTGTGCAGCACAGGAGCCAGCTCACCACAGCCTCTGGCAGGGAAGGGAATCACACTGCTGCTGAAAGAGATTTCCCAGGGACTGGGGGGCTGGGAGCCAGCAGCTCCCAACAGGCTGCTGCCCCTGCCACAGCATAAATCCCTGAGCAAATGCAGAAACTCCAGCCCCTACAGCTAGCAACCGCTGAAAGAAGGCTCTTGTCATGTGGTACCTCATCAGTCTCATGTCAGAGTTTAACAGAATATTATCCTGGTAAAACCCAGAGAGGTCACCAACAGCCTGGAGAGCTGATTTTTATTGTATTTATTTATATGTATTTATATTGTTAAATTATTAAATATATAAATGTATTATTACATGACTGTAAAACACATTTCATTAATTCTTATCACAAAAGTTACTGAAATAGAATAGACAAATATCCAACTACCTCCTAGTTCTTGAACTAGTTGGCCTTTACATCTAGATTGCATGAGGTTTTGCTTGATTTTTATCCAGTGTGAAGTTTGATTATAAATTTTATTTATAATATATAATGCATTATAAAATTATACATAATAAACATATTAAATATAATAGTCACAGTATTATATCAAATGTATTGCTTGTAAAATATAAAAATAATAACCATGGGACTTCCTTTACAGCAACTAAGTTATTAATGACAGTACCCAAGATATCAAACTAACCCAATGAAAATTTTGAAATCTAATTATGACAGAAAGGAGCACTCGGAGGAAAACTGAAGATGATGAAGGCTCTGCTTTGCACCATGCATGTTCCCTGACAGGCTGCAGCTGCTACCTCCATTCTTCCCAACACCTGGGGAAAGAGCCCAGCTTGGCACTCCTTTCCACTCTGGGGAGCTTTGCTCTAGCGCAAGGAAGGACAGCATCACTCAGCGAGGCTGGGCTATGTTTGAAGGCACGCACAGTTTCATGAACTAAAAGGAGACTCCACTCGTGCCGTGCAAAGCCAGAAGGAGCCATGTGAAGCCAGCTCCCTGCCAGCACAACGTGGAGCACAACCCAACACCACTGACTGAGCAAAGCAGGAGTCTGGAAGAGACTAGAGAGGCTGAGCATACTGCTGGCTAGTCACTGGCTTTTAGTTACACTTATTAATTTACTTGTAGGAATCCAGAAGGGAAAAGCAGGCTCATGTATAAAGGCATGAACCATCTGCATGTGGAAATTACTTCACCTATTCAGAATCCAGGGGACAGTTTGAAGAATCCAAACTTTAAAAAAAAAAAAGAAAGAAAGAAAGAAAAAAAAAAAACAACTATGAAATAATCTGGCAAACTTCTGCTCAGGAAAAGAGCAGAGAGAAACATATCCCTGCTGATTATGTCTAATAGCGCTAAAAGCTGTGTTCTGTATCAAACAAATCTGTACAGCACAAGCCTGTTTGCAAAAGGGAGGGCAGGTCTTTAATTGACCACTTTTAGAATGATGTGAGAGTTTTACAAAGGTGCAAGAAAAACATACAGCCTGATTGACAAAATTAAGACATTGCAGCTCATAATATAAAAATATACATGGTGTTAAAACCTAGACCTGTTCCTGTACCACAGAACTTACATATGCCAAAGTGTGAGACAGTATGTGATGCTGTTGAGCCATGTGAGGAAAAACTATTGGGCCACCAAACACAAAAATATCACAAGAACAATAGATGTTTCCCTATTACAGCCCAAGAGACTGCTGTGTTAAGGAAATTACTGGCCAAAGTCAAAGGCTTCAGAATTTACTTTGATGGGATAATCAGCAAAAAGCCAGAAACATTTATTCTAATCCCAGATCTGACAAAGGCCACTTTGTAACTTGGCTTGGCATTTAAATGGCTTGTCTAGCATTACACTTTCTAAAGCCTGGGTGATGAATCAGAATTTACCTCATATATATGTATATCTAGATTTACCGTAGAAGTCAGGCATAAACACCTAGCCTTTGAAGATATTATAGGCTATTTTTTCATCCCACTGACTTTTAAAACACTGTAAAATACAGAAACTCCATGTCTCTAAAAACATGGTAAAAAAAAGACAAGTTTTTGAGAGTTTAAACTTCAGCTTTTTTCGTATTTTAACAAGATGTAAAAATATTCTCTCTAAACATAGTGGTCTGAAAAGAGTTTATATATTTTCTAATTTTGATAATGTATTACAGCATAGAACAACGAAAGCCATATAGATTTTTCAGCACAAGGCCAATTTTGTGTCTTGCAAGTATTGCTAAAAAAATTTTCCAGTGTGGTTAGAAAATTATTTACATTTGTTTCCCAGATCAAAGCGAGATGTGGGGAAGCATCAGCACTTTATGCTGGCCCTCGGTTTAACGGGAGCAGCATTCTCCAACAGAGAAGGGGTGTATCAGTGGGAGCAGCACTTTAGGGTGACACGTGGCTTGCTCCGTGGCAGGATGAGGAGGCCGCAGGGCTCATTAGGCAGCAGCAGCAGCACTGCTGCTCACCTCAGTGTGCTGCTCACACTCACACCACACATCTGGGCATTAGCAGCAGCACGCATATGCCTCACTGCGGGTTCCAGGGGCGAAGCAACTGGGCCTTTTGCACACAAATGCACACCCAAAATCCTTCAAAATCATTTAGCAGTTGTCTCCTACAGCCCCTAGAGAATCCATAGATTGACAAAGTCAGTCAATCAATAGACCCGTGGCTCTGCTCCAGGTGGACTCTGGTCAGCTGGAAGAAGATGGAAGAATTTCATCTGGATCACTAATTCATGTGACAGGGAAGCACAACCCAAAGTGTTAAAGCAACTTTCCTTGGTACTACTACTGAATTGCAAAAAAAAAAAAAAAANCAAAAAAAAAAAAAAAAAAAAAAAAATCAAAGTAAAAGCTGTATTTTTGTGCCTTGCTGCTGACGTGCTTTTTGATGTTGGTAATTACAGACTTGACCCAGGGGCTGTCCAAGCCATGTGGTGGAATCGTGCATTTGATGCAGTGCAGCAGTATAGCCAAGCATGTAAGGGGAATAAATGTGTGCTCCCAGCTCCCCAAAGCTCTGTGGCTCCCACTGGTTTTGGATGTGTTTTGGGAGACCAGGTGTTTCAAACAAATTTCAGAACCAGTCTGATGAGAAGCAGTCACCAGCTGGATCAAATGTAACCATCTACCGGGGTGTGGGCACTGCTGCAGAGAAAGGGTGCTCTGATGGAACAAAACATAGGAACTTCAGCAGGAAGGCTCCAGACTAAAACTGAAATAATGAGCAGCCTTAAGAAAGATTTGTATGTCTGTTCATCATCAGATCTTTGATGAATGAGGACCAAGATCTCCATGTTTTCAATATTTCCATGATCAAGACTGCAGTTAAACTATGCTAAATGCAGTGACTCCAGTTAAGAGTTCTATTAAATATTTTTTCTCTACTGTATTTTAAGCAAGTCCTGAAGACAACAGGAAAAATCCTGTTCTTTTCATACTTAATGTTAAATACATCTTAAATGGCATCCAGAAAAAAAAAGTTAAAAGCCTTATAACAACCAGCACAATTTTTTATTTAACCATTTTCTGTAGTCTTGGGGACAACTGTTTCTAAAACCAGATGAACAAAGGGGGTTTAATCCTTTATTTTAGGAACAAAGGCAGTGTAATCTAGTCATTAAATATCTGAGGATGTAGTTTAATGACATGTGAAGAAGTGCCTTGGCACAGGCTGGGGAACATGTGCTAGCAAGAGCACAGATTCCCATGTTGCTGTGATGGAAATAAAAGCCATGCCAGGCCACTAAGGCACTTGCAAAAGTTAAGCCTTTAGCAACAGAGATCAGATAGCTGGATATCCTAAACTACAAAAATCTACTTTAGCAATAATAACATTTGTGATAAGTTTCAGGAGAGGAAAAAAAAAACAAGGCAAAAATGCATCATAAATGCACAGGAATCTCACAGACCTTTCCCTCCAATTTAGTGTTAACTGAAGTTAATTAAAATGGGGGATATATGGGAAAAAAAGTTATTGTTAGCCTAATTCACAGAGTGGTACCTACAGGTTCAAGTCTGCAATAGTGTATTATGTAACACTTGGAATGCTAATGTTTGGATAGTAAAAAAAAGTGAGCAAGAAAACAAAGAAAGTAGATATTGGGCACTGAACCAGAGGTGAAGCTTCTATTTCATTAGAAAACTCTGAAGGCAATCTTCTAATCACTGACCATGCAGTTACACTTTCTATTGCAGCTGAGTGAGCATGGAAGCAAAAATTTTGGTGATGTACTAAAAACATGATCAGAAAAGTAAGCAGCCACCATCTACAACTCTGTACATGTGCACACACACACACACACATATTGATGTTTGGTAAATGCGAAAACACTGAAATGCAGAAATATTTCCATGATGAAGCAGGGGTTAGGACTATTTGCTTGCAAAGAGCCAGCACTCCCCAGAAGACTGGCTTCCTGCATTGAAACCTGCCTAAACACAAATGACCACCTGTACGTGAAATAAACCATTACCGTCTAATTGCAGCCTTTTATAATATTGTTTCCCCTCTCTGTGTTAAGTATTTAAAGGACAGGTAAGGGAAGCACTTATAAAGGTTTTAGATACAGAAAAATCACTGTGTCCAACAGGCATTTAAACCACCACATAAAACTACCCTCCGATACTAGAACTATCCTTGATGTAGTTTTTACTTCTTTTTTTAAGTTAGCCACAAGAGGGAGTCAATAGTACTTGAATGCCAACACCACACCCTCCCCCCCAACAGAACCAAGATATGATGTTTACAAAAAAGAGTTAAAATAAAACACATTCTAAAGATCCCAGTGAAATCTTTTATATGCACTTCAGGAAACTCAGGAGCATTAGCTATGGTGTAAATGGGAAGCTTCAGTTTCGTCATATGTGAATTCATATTCACTTCTTCATACATGAATTTGAAGGTGAAAAGCATGTTTATAATGCGTAACACAATGATCCAGACAGCACTTGATGGGATGTTTCAGTCCCTTCACGGCACCATCCCACGCACAGCCTTTGGTAGTGGTACCATTGGTTTGAATTGCCCAGCTCTGAGCCCTCGTGGCCTCTTCCACTGACTGCCAGGACCCGTGCACACAAGAGCCATCCCTGCCCCGTGTGGCACCGAGTACCTGGCACGCAGTAACACGCTTTTGCTCAGCCCTGCGATGTAAAAGCTGTGTGTGCTTGTCTGGGCATGACCAGACAGGCCCCAGCAGGAAATTCTGTTTTTTCAGTTGCATAAAGAGCAGGGGGCCTCTCTGAAAGGCACACTGGGACACCTTAAAAAACTTTATAGTCCACTCTCTCCACACATTCCGTGTGGGCTGACTACAAGCTGTAGATCCACTATCCACCTCTATAAAATAACGATATGTTGGAAGAAATTGAATTCAAATTAATTGAAGAGTCTGAATGAAAATCAGATCTGTTCGTTTTTCCACAGGTAAGGTCAGGACAGAAGTACTTGACTTTTTATCCTCTTTGCCACCTCTTTTTCTTGTATTTTGCCTTACAAATCATTCCTAATTAGATGTAATTGGCCTTACTAAAGTAATTTTAATCCTCACTAAAACAAATTCCACAGATGGCTGCTTTAAACTGGAAACAATACTGAAACAAACTCAAAGGTATAGTATATTCTTCTCTTCATAGTTTGCCTATATAAACAAAGGTTTGTTGTGTCCATTCCTACATTTACTTAGGAGCTCATAAAACAGAGAACCAAATTAGAAATACCAGCCTTTGTTTCAGTGACCCTTCATTTCTCACACTTTGCTTTCCCCATATTCCATCTCCCCCACTACATTTGTGAGACGGGTAAAAAAACACCACCATTCTTATTATGAAGTGTATTTCTATTCATAGGATTTTAAAAAACCTGCTTTCTCAGGATGTCTTCTAATCACATTGCATGTTCATGGTCTGCATTTCTATTCATATGTCCATTTTGTCCGATGACTATATAAATGACTACTACTGACACAAACACTGAAGATGAGTTTGCTTTAAATGTACCCAAAAAAAAACCCAAATAGAGAAACCAAACAACCTTTCACACACACAAAACAAACAAAAACCTGTTGAGAGTTTCTGCTGCCTGAGGCAATAGAGGAATTTCATCACTAATAATATTCACAGTACCCAAAATAATTCTGAACATAATTGTACTTTGACTTGTCTTCTAGCCTGGTGATGTACAATATAGGACACTTTTAAGTCCAGATCCCATTGAAAGACTGCTTTCATAATCATGCTTTTTGTTGTGAAACTTCCTAAGTTCTTCCAGCTACAACGAGGCTACAATAGAAGCCTTTAAAAAGTAAAGATTTATCATCACTGAGAAGTTGCCACAGAAGATTTTCTCTCTGCACACAGGCCACATGACAAAGCCCACAACGAGCCTTAGGAGGCCAGTGAAGAGAAAAGAATAGCTGGGTACCCACATTGGAGCATCTTTTGCATTTAGAAAGTCCCTGACATCCTATTCAAACAGGAGAGGACCAAAGAGGTATGAGGCAAGATGCAGGCAGCACTCTTTCCACCTATATTTTTGCCACTAGGCTTGTTTCAGACTTGATCAGCATTTGAACTAGAAAACAGGCTGCCAGCACTAAAGGGGTTCTCTATCACCAGAGTTTAGCCCTCCTGGGAACGAACTTACCCACTCATTAATGCATTCCTAACACCTAAAGATGAAGACTGCAAGAAATACTACCAAGCCTTATGCTTGATGACAGCTTTAGCCCAGATCACAGCCAGGCATACATACTGGGCACCTTCTCCCCCTCTTCCTCAGACCCACTGGAACATGTCAAGGCTGGGGATAAACATGCACTCCGTGCTGGGGACAGAAAATCCCTTAAGTCATGTGCCTGGATAGTGCTCTCTGCTTATGTAACTGCTCAAAGACAATTCCATGCCTGTATCCTGTGATCCTGGAGAACACATACTGCAACAGACAGGACAACGAGCGGGAGAGTCAATGCACTGTCCTCTCCTGGAAAATCTGCCCTTAGTTATCTCTCCCATTTTCCCTGTGATCTGAAATAATGCCCCAAAACACTGAATAAAGCCTACAATTACACGTCTTTGTGTGCCATATAGAAGATAACTGATGAGCATTGTCCTCTTCTTCAGGGACCCAATGCAAGGCAGTGGAACCTAAATCAGCTTAGACAAGGGGTAGGACCATGTAAGCACAATGCAGGAAGCAGGCCACTCATTCTACCTCACTTGGAGCTTAACGCAACTTAGAATTTTTGCATGGCTAAAAAGCTGAAACCACATAAACCCATCAAGTTTTACATGTTTCCATCCACAAAGAAAAAACTGACCTAGATTCTCTCATTCTTAGATTCCCTCACAGTTCTGGCCAGGTTTTCAGAGGGTTGCTAACCTTGGCTGAGTTAAGGGCTTATAATGAAACACTAAAACACAAGTACATTTGAGTTGGTTTGGATTTTATTATGGATGTTTTGGATGGCTATAATGCTAGAGTCAATTCAGACATTCTGGGTACTTTTCATCCAAAAATTGCTGCTTGGAAAAAAAGTCCCATGTTTACAATAAATTAAAATCAATCATTATTTTGGGCTTGATTCTCCACCATTCCAGCACAGCATCTGGTTTAAAACCAGGCTCCTGAACTTGCAGTGAATGTACCTTCGTTTTATATCCTTTTACTACAATAATGAAAATAAAACAATTGTGAAAAAATTTACTTGCAACTTCAAAAGAGGCAGAAATATAAGCTGACAGACATGAAGGAGATGAGTGAATAAATAAAATACCAAGAGAAAAGTCAGAAAAAAGAAACCCAGAAATTTAAAATATATCAAAAGTAGTGAAACAAGACCCTAACAGTACAAAAGACAGCATCTTGAAGCTTGTGAGATGATCCACTGCCTTGAAACAAGTATGAACATACACCATTAAGGTGAGGCTTCTTAATTAATTTGGTAATTTAACTAAGAACTTCATCTTCAAAAAGTTTAAGCAACAGTCTACCTCCACTGCCAATCCATAGCTCTGGAGGATGTTGAAACACACTTATCTGAGGTACTGTCAATGCAAAGCAGCACTTTTAACATGCTGCTAAAGCAGTACAGGCCCTTCTCAGAGGGCTCAGAGTAACTTGACTTTGAGCGTATGAAGGCAAATGAAAACTACCATGAAGACACCATGCCACAGGCTAAGTAATGAAGGAAGTATTTTGAACACTTGAAGTTTTTTCATACTTTGATGGGCTGTCAGTTCTGTCAGCATGTAGCATAGACTGATTTTTGCCCTTCAGTCAGAACAGTGACTTCAGGCTAGGATACAGTAGGACAGAGGGAGGAAAAAAAAGGGGTGAATGATGCTGACAAAACACTCTAACTCTGAAGTTCTTCAGAAATCAGACCGATGTCTGATGCTACCTTCAAAGCCTTTTTGCACTTTAATTCTTCTTAAGAAAGCAATATTATTCCTTCTAAAGAAAAACCTAAACCCACATTTCCACATTAAACTCCCCCAAAATGAAGTTGCAAAAAGTAGTTCTACAGCAAGAACAAAATACTCTATACTATGCCAATACTGTGAATACCTTAACAATAGAGAGTTCAGAGATGCCTGTTTTCACTTACAAACAGGGACAGGGTAATTCTTGGTTAATTTTGTCTGCATTTTATTGAAATAGTTATGAAAGGAGGAAGAAGAAACATGCCTCAAGCTTTGCCAATATCCAAACAAAACAAACAGCAGCAGCGTTTGTTTTCACTTAAGTTTCATTATAGTTCATATATAGAGAATTAGTGCAACTTAAAACTGGTTTGTATTTAAACCCATGTGTATGACAAGACTAGCCAACATGCTCATGTGCTAGTGGAAAAGTTTTATTCCTGCCATTGTTTCCTCGTGTAATGTGTCTTCATATATTCTGGGAATCTTTTTCCTAAAGCAAAAGTATATCTTAACAAATTAGCAGAGCTGAACCAAAAGCCCAGTCAAATAATGTGAACTTCCAGGAGTTTGCAACTGACTTTACAATTCTATGGCCAATGCTCCTCCACTTTGATGACTGAACTTGGGTAAGGGCGGCGAGGGAACACCAGTCACCCAATGAACAAGCACAACAACCTTGGCAAGGCTTTGGCAACACTGAAAGCCAAAGACACAGCCAGGAGCAAGCCATGTTTTTCCCAAGTCAGGAGAGGTTACCAAACTGAAAGCTCTTGCTATTCCTCATGCTGCTTGTGCAGTTTGGCAGCAGAGTCATTTCCTATCGATTCGTGTTATGGCTCACTGCAGGCCACCAAAATATACAACCTTAATAAGAATCAGCAAGCGAAAATATTTAAATTCAGCAAAAGACACCAATTGTAGGTATTTCAGATACAAACAACTCCCAGCCAACACGTGACCGGTGCATTACATAACACACCTGTGAGGGCTTGGAAGTTACCTGGAAAACACACCCAGGCAGAGAGATTAACTTTGTAAATCTTAGTCCCTTCACGAGGATTCAAAGTGTTCAGTCATTCAAGGGTGGTGTTCAGCACTCCAAAAGAGCAGCTTAGAAATAAATAGCACCACTTCTAGTAGCTAATTAACACATTACAGACAATTCATGACAGAAAATCCACGCTCAAACACTATGTTTCAATTCTTTGTTACTTGCTCTAGTTGCATGATCATTCCAGTTTTACACTCTCCAGAGGAAAATGCTAATAAGTAAAGTGTGTTAAAGGGCAATTAGGCTTCCAATTAGCAGAGGGAGTGACAGATTTTCTTACTAGAGTGGAAAATAGAGGAGAGCTCTGCTGAGTCAGTTTTCTATACCTATGTATATGTTGTGGTTTAGGAATGGTATTCCCCAATCTAGCCTTCCCACTGAAACACTCCAAAGCACGTGCCGTTTGCTTGCTTCTTGCTTCCCCTTCCCCCTCCCACTGTGGCAGGATGGAGAGGAAAATTGGAGGCACAAAAGGTAAAGTTCATGGGTTGAGATAAGAACAATTTACTGGAAACACCAATGAGATAGGAAATTAACACTAACAGCAACACGACAGTGTCTTAACAATTACTCAAGAACTTTTAAGACCAAATCAGTCAAGAAGCTTCTATAAATCAACCATGACCTCAGGTAATCTGACTTAACAAGGAATCAGAGGACAGCTTACAACAGTTTAACTTGAAAGTGTTCAATGGTATTTATGCTATAAATTCATTGTTGAGCCATCCAACAAATATTAGATCTCTGTTCCCATGGTTTTCATGCCAATTTTCAAAGCAAGCAAAATAATCCTACACCTTTTCCCAGACTCTGGTCATCTTTCCATCAGAAATCAGACAGGAGACAGCACAGCCAACTAATACAGTAGGCAACATGTGACACTAATCATCACCTGCTGCTTGTAATGAAAGTTGTGACTGTCGGCCTAAAAGGCAAAAGGCTCCATGTTTCAACAGCACTCCTATGGCAGCTGCTTCCTGCCTGATTGTTTAGCTTGAAAAAGAGAAACAACAGCAGTCTGGGAAGGACCTTACACGGGCAGAGATGTCCATGAAATTTCCACCACACGCATGCTTCAAAAAGTGGCCTTCAGCTGGGAAGCAACAGATACACTATGAAGTGGATGGGTATCAGAACAGACATGAAAGTGGTAAAGTGTTAAAACAGAAGAATTGCTCAAAATTGCTAGAATGCAATGCTTTCACAATACTTTTCAGAGATAGGAATAAAAAAAATAATAAAATTAGAAGGGGTCTTAAGGACTACTGGAAGCAAAGCACTTCGAAAAATATTGCTTAGAGGCCTGGAACTTAAAATAAAACATTCAGAACAAGAACAAAACAATCACTTTCAAGATACTAAGAAATCCTTAAGAGAAAGCAAACTCCAACTAAAGAAATATGCAGGTGATGTTCTCTAGATCAGCATGTGCCATTACAGCCTATAAACATTTGGAAAAACCAATTCAGTCAAATTTGTTCCAGCTCATTTAATCTCTAAACAGAGCAGCTTATCTTTTCAAGACAAGACTAATGAAAAAAGAATGCCTTCAACCTAACAGGTCAAATATAACAGGTTTAAAATTAAACACCACTTCCAAGACATTAGAAATGACACTATCCACATGACTGTTCACACTCATCTTCCTCATCTGGAAGAGGAAGTCCAGACCTGCCTCCAAGTCCCCTGCCCTAATTTTGTTCCCAACCAAAGCAACCACTGCTTAACTGGGTACATGTAATCAATTTACTTGGCAGGGTTAGTAACACTCAGTGCTATCACTGTGACTGAAAAAGAAGCTGAGAGTTTTGTGTTGTTTGGAGCGCCTTAGATAGCAAGATTCTTTCTTGGGAACTGAATGATCAGTCTGCTATTAATACTGTTTCCAGCCCTAGTTCTGCTGCTCCTTTAACATTCAGTTCATCTCTACAAGTTTCTGCGATTTACCAATGGCTGGATAAAAAGCTGTCCTGCTTGAACGTCCTCCAAATACTTGTATTTAGATGTTGTGTCTTGCCTGCAGTCTCCATTAAAATTCTAGAAAACTACCACCCCAAGCCCCAAACCAAACAAACACAACTTCTCCAACCAAAAACCTCACAGGCACCTCCCCGTCCCCTGCATCTGACCTGACTGTGGGGTGAGATAGTTACTGCAATAAATATTGAATCAGAATCAAAGCACATTAGCTGTTGGAGACAGGAACTAAAAAAGTATTTTACAAAAAAATTTACTGAAGGACAGCAGAGACAAGCTACTTTTTGGATTAAATTTTAGCCAGAAACTTTCTCTTTGTAATTCTGTACAGCCTGATATACAAGTACTTAGGCCATACTATTGCTCCCAGAGATTCAAAGCCCGCAATTTCATGGCCGCTGAACTCACTGAACAGCACAAGCCATGAGATGCCAAATCCCTTCTGTGAAGCAACGAAGGATCTCAGATTTTTCCTGAATGGTCACTGTACCCTCAGTGTATTGCTGGATAGGACCTATTCCCCCTTCATTAACAAATGGTATGACTTTGTGTCCCAGCAAATCTGCTGGCTTCAGCAAGCTGAGCTACAAGAATGCAAGCTGTATGCAAATAGCCCAATTATTTACCTCTGTCCATTAAATCTAACCTAACCTGAATAAGGACTGATCAAATACAACTTATTTCAGTGTTTTCAGAGGACTTCTTCCGCTTCTAATCAAGATTTTACATTAGAGCTATCCTTTCATGCCACAAATACACAAGCGTAAAACTTTTTTTCACTTAACTTCAAAGAGTTGAAAGCTTACTAGGAATTATTTAGACCATCAACTGAATCTGCAAACTTCCATCTGAATTGTGTGAAAATATCAGATGATGTTATACTGAAGCTGCTTTTATGACGATGTCACTGAATGCACCTTTTGGTAGAGCTCAAAGTACTTTGGGGTAGTCAGTACTACACAACTATTGGAAAGAGTGATGGAAAGTTGGGCAGTAGGACTTTTGCTACTGAGGAAACAGCAGCAGGGCCCAGCATGCCCATCAAGCAGCCAGTTCAAAGGCACAAATTGAGGTTAACCCAGCTTACTCTGTATGGACAGAAGAGTCCAGCTCTATCTCATCTTTACTCTTCCATTAAAGCAGCTGTAGGCAGCAATATGATCACCCCCAGACTGTTCTACAAGCAAAACAAGTCCTGTCCTCTCAGCCTTTGGTTACAGGTAAGTTCTTTAATGATGTTTCATCTGACTGGTTCCATTTAGGCCAATACCTCTCCTAGACTGGGGGCTCAAAACAAACTCATCAGAGTGGGTGTGGCTTCACAGGTGCCAAAGAGAAAGAACGACTTCCCTCAGTTTGTTGACCACACTTTTACTAACACAGCCCAGCCTCAGGCCAGTTTTTTCCAGCCAGTTGATATTCCCCTCTGCCCTCAAGTAGAACAGGCATCCCACTTAGTTTGGTATTATCCATAAACTTGCTGAGAACACACTCTATACCATCCACCTGCGTTATTAACTTGGATTTTAAACACTGGCCCCAGTATCAGTGCCCGAGGGATACCAGTGGTAATTGGCTGCTAGTTGAAATTTGTGCAGCTGTTAACCTGCTGATTCATATTGCAACCAATAATCTCACTTCTGAAATGCATTTTATAGTGTGAAAAAATAATTTTAAAGAAAGTTAATTAAAAACCTTCTTTATGAAAACACTTCCCCAGCACTTATCCTCAGAGGCTTGTTTCCTTGAAGTGCAAGTCCATGTGGCACAAGTTCAGGACTTCATGTTGCTGTACCAGGAAGCACCTCATACTCTCAGTGATGTCACAGTTCAGGGAACTATTTACACCAAGGGCTGATTTGGAGCTGCTTTATCAGAAGCACAAGCTTTAGGACAGTCTGTCAAGCTTACCACAGAGAGACGGACAGCTTATCCTATCCCTTCAGCTGGGATAGAGTTCATTTTCTTCCAGGCAGCTGATAAATGATGTGTTTCGGATTAAGGATGAGAATAATGCTGATAACACACTGATGTTTCAGTTGTTGCTGAGCACTCCTTACCCTAAGTCAAGGACTTCTCAGTGTCTCAGGCTCTGCCAGTGAGCAGGTGCACAAGAAGCCAGGAGGGAGCATGGCCAGACAGCTGACCTGAACAGTACCTAGCTCCTTTCTGGGGTTAAACCAGACAACAGCTTCACAGTCATCCCTCAAAATCACTGGAGTATGTAACACAGGGATCCTGACTGTGCAGATTCCCAACTGAAGCTTGTTTTTTCTCCACAAGCAGAATGTTACATATGCAGAATTTCTGCTCTCAGTTCCATTTGCAATGAAACATTGCTTGGGAGACCTGTAAGTGATGTCAAGTATGAGAGTTCTTCCTGAGAATAAACTGATTTAATAATGCTTGAGTTTTTAATCTTCAAAAATTGACAGACTATGCCTGCAGGGAGTAGAGAGAGCTTATGAATTACCTGGTTAGAATGCAAAGCCATTCCACTTCAGCATTAAATTAAATTTTCTAATCTAACCCCTCCTATACGTATCCTGCTTGAGAGCTTCTTGATGGGATCAAAAGCTATTAACTTTGATTATTATTTGTAGGGGATGTTTCTACAGAAATACACTTCTACCATGTACAAACAACATTAGTTTCAGAATTTGTGCTATTAGCAAACACTGCTTCAAAGTGCAAAGAACAACTTCTTTGCAGGCCTTCTTTCAGAGACCTGTGCCTTCAGCAGCAGGAGCACATGAATGTGTTTGTCTTTGTGGTTCCAAGGGCTATGAAACAGCAGAAGGAAGCTGCAAGGAAGACAGCTGTCCCTGGAGAGTCTGCCACCTTTGGGCAGTCAGCAACCATTGTTTTAATCTGTAAAATGGATGTGGGCATCACCACAGCTCATGGTGGCACTGAAACTGCTCGAGGCTCAGCCTTACTGTGCAGTGCTGCAGCTGCTGGGCACCACAGAGCACGATGGCTCAGCTCCGTTGTGGCTCCATGCCGGCAGCCCCACTGCAAGCCCCTTGAATGTCAAACATACACAACATGCCCCTGCTGAGGCACTTAGAGGTGTCTTTCCTGCAAGCTGCTCCTTCTGTTCTGGATACTGAGTAGTCACAGAAAACTTGCTTAATCAGCAGAATATTGAATATTCTTCTACGTCACACTGGGAGAAAAACACATCTCTTCAAATAACCAAGACTGACCTTACTGAAGGAGAGACTGAATTTGGGTTCATGTCTCCCACATCTCAAACAAACCTTAGTAACTGAACTTCTGACCATCTTAAAAACAGATGCTCTGCTGTACCTCTGCTTCCCCAGACACATGCACACCTATTAAAAAGTTTTGATTCCAACAAGTCAGCATTTTTCATAGAAAAAAACTCTGATCAGAAAGATGTTCCGTTTCAACAGACAGAATAGTGCCTTTGACATTCATCTCTGAAAATATCAAGCTATTTAAGTGCACTATCATCCCTCATGAAGCTTCAAATGATTAAAGGGAATGGAAAAACTACAGCCTAGTCCAGCTTTCTGACATGGGTCTCCAGACATTCTCTCTGGAATTGAGATGCTCAGCTTTATCTTCAACCATGCCTTTGAGTTAAGCCCCAGGATCAAGTACCTTAACTTTGCATCCATATCTTGTATTGTGAAGCCCATCCAGAAGGCAAATGTCATTTCAGTGTGAACCACCTGCTGTCTCTTATCTCCAGTACCACAGTATATCACTGCCAAGTCTTACTGATAAAATTTCATAGCATAGGCAATTAACATATACAATATGTATGCATGTAATATTTATTTTAAACACGCATACAAGTATTCACACAGTTTAAAAAATCACTGCAGAAACAAAAAGAGAGGAAAACAGAATACACAACATTTTTAAAGGGCATGGGCTCAAGCAGTGTGAGACTGGATTATACAAAAGAATTTGAATTAATTACCTCTGTCAGTCTGTGCCATGGCCGATATGGAGAGGGCAGTGGAAGCATTATTTGCAGCTTAAGCTCACTGCCTGCTATAAACAGATGAACTGTGGCAACCACCTGACCTCCATGAAAACTGTGATTGACAGAAAAACAGAACTTAGAAAAAAATTAAAATTAAAGTTAAAAATAAAAAAGCCCCACACATTTGAAGCACTACAGGAAGACCTGGGCCAAGCATAAACACCAGACCAACCTTTCCAGAGAACTCAAGCAAATTGGACACCTTCAGAGGTAGGAGCAGATGCATTACATGCTTTGTGAAGCCTGAGGGAAGGCAGAGCAATACATGCTTCTCACCAGCAGTGCCCAAAAAGCTGGGCAAAGAGCCAAGCATTAAGGATCAGTTTTAGATATAGTCCTACTTTCTCTTCTCACTCATAACTACCTTACAGGCATGTGTTCACACACTCACCTAACACTACATTAAGACTATATCTTTCACCACAAACACTTTTTATTCCTTCATTTATTTTCATCCTACCTGCTGGCAGGTGACGCTTAAAATATACTAAGTTGATAAACCCATGTATTGCACATGTAGCTTAACAGAAGTTTGCACGCTCTTTGTACAGCTCTGAAGGAGATATGACCATATTTCTGCACTCACAGGAAACTACAGGATCTGAAACAAGTTGCCAACTGCTTCTATGGCCTCAATTTTCCCTTTCATCATCTGGGAGATTTAACTACCAGGCTTCTATAATAAGTTACGCTAACAGCATACCTTGCTGCTACTCAATGGAAGAGCCTTCCCTCCCTTGCGTACCAGATTTCTAATTAAACAGAATCAGTTTTCTGCTTTGCTTAAAATATGCATTTAGCATGCAACAGTCACATGAACATTGTTAACTGACTTAATAAATACACCAGTGTCTAATTCCCTCATCTCCTCAGATCCTTACTGTCTCCTGCAAGCAAGCAACACCTGCCGTGACTCCTCGTGACTTCCACAGCAATGCACGGCATCAGGCATCTCAAAGGCTCCAGCCTTTTAAAGAGCTTAACAAGGTTTTATATAATGAGGTTATTGAGGAATGCTCTTTCCATGGAGAGAAGTTATTCCTCATCTGAAAACAGCTTTGTGTTGTTAATTAATGTTTTCTTGCCTCTGAGGGTCATCTCTCATTCCTTTCTAGTCATTCACATGAGAGAAGGAGCTGCAACAGTTCTGAATGCCAAGGAAGACAAGATGTCTCTAGACCTGAGGTGAGAAAAAGACCCTGTGAGGATCTAGGAATGGAAAGGGCACATCCAGCACCACTAGCAGAAAAATGCTGCAGCGAGAAACTACGTGTAGCTTTGCTCCCTAAGTCTGCACACTGGTGTAAATTATAGCCACATAAAACACTCACTCCTATGGTGCTATCTAAGATCACTCGTCCAGTAAAGCAGATGACTACACAGCAGGCATATTCAGAGGTGACTGTCTCAGAGAATGCAGCACAGCAACAGCACACCATGCCCACAAAATTGAGAGACATGGCAGGCTAGGGGTCAGGATGCTTTGCTTTTATTTTGGTTTGGGCTGTTGGGCACTTTTCTTAGAAACTATTGACAGAAGTTGCAGAAGAGAAGCAGGATCGTGTAACAGACTTTACAGAAGATTAGAAGGAAAGAACAATAGCTCAGGGAGAACAGAAGAACTGTTTAGTCTGATGCTCTGCCAAGCTTGTGTTAAATAACAAAACAGTGTCCTAAAAGAATTTGTTAATATGGCAACGAGTCTCTCCTGGACTGATGAAAGATAAGGCTATGTAAAACATTGCTAATCTATTTGAGCACCAGTTTCTGCTACTCAAGTTGAAGCTATAGATCTTGCCTGCTGGAAGACCTGCTCATTTGCCAGTGAGCTGGCAGTAATCCTTGGTGTGCTGTAAATTCAGCCAAGCAACTTTCACATCTTTTCAGAGGACCAGCTCTTTCTAAAGTCACAAATAATTATTTCCAGTCGTTTTAATCTCCCAAACAAACAAAAAATTACTAGCTACCTACAGAAGGCAAGATATATCTTATTAAGATCACATTTTTTTTTTCAGAAGAGCTCTCAACTTGTTCTGATCCCACTAAAACCCAAGCAAGTAATTAAACACATTCCTTTATTGAAGTCCCCTTTGTCCTATAAGTCATCCAGCCATACCCTCCAGGTATTTAATGTTACTTTATGGCACCTCTTAGTGCAGTAGGTTACCACAGACTCTGGGCCAGAGAATTTATCTTCTTATTTTAGCCAAGACACAGTGAAGGGGGAGGGGGAAGAGTAACTGGGAATGTGAAAATGAAGCTATATGGTTATGAGAAGGAGTAAGGACATGAATGGTAGAAGACTGGAGGAATGGTGCTTTACACAACATACTGTGATACTCTAGATTGAAAAGATGAACACAATTTGGGTATGCCACAGATGAGAAATAGGCAATTTACAGCTGGATTACAGTGACTTGACTTTATGGATCAAAACAGAGAGAAAATTCTAGCTTGAGTGAAGCTATGCAGTTAAATCAGTGCCATGCAAAGATGCACTGTAAGTTTCCATGAACTGTCAAGACAATGGATAAATACAACTTCAGAGCAGTGCCTAATGAAGGATTTTTACATGCAATTGCTTTCCATGATCTTCAACATATGGTTATTGAAAATCAGATTGCTTTGTTTCCTTCCTATAACACATATTTATGATTATGTTTGTTTTCCTTTCTCTTCTAGAGTAGAATTTTTAATGCAAAAAGTCATGAAAAAAGAATCTTGCTATTAGAATGTTACATGCTTCAAGCAGCAACTCCCGCCTCTCCTGAAGGCATCCCAGGACAGCTTGTACTTATCTCAATCACCAGTGTATATATGCAGCTCAAACCAAGGCTGTGAGAAACTTGGCAGCATTTACCTTCACAGGCTTGCCACTCCCAGAATTTTGTTGCTTTCTGACCTGCATTACAACGCAAAAGAAGCAGCCAGAAATGCCTAGTTTTGACTTAAGGGGGTCACAAAAATGTGAAAATCACAAGTTTGTATGCTTAAGGTGGAAACCAGAGCGTGACTGAGACAAGGATCCTGTAAAATAATTTTGGAGAAATGGGGATTTTCTTTTCCTAGGCCAAGTTTCAGGTTAGGATTGGATACCAGACTGATGTTTGTATTCAGTCCCCTGACTGCAGCTCCTTTCCAGCGCAAGGAGAGACAAAAACACCCAGTACCACCACATTAAATAACCTTAGCAGAATTTGGGTCTTTCGTGTTTACAGCTTATGAAATAAAGCTAGAAACTGAAAAAGCATTTTTATTATTATTCTTTTTCTTTTTTCCCACCACATTTCATTTTCTGATTTCACAGAACTGTTTCTTCTTTCACAGACTATTCTGAGTTGGAAGAGACTCAGGACAAAGATAATTATAGGATTTCAGTTCTTACACTTGTAAACTTTCAGTGCTGTTTTGTGACCTTCAAAACTCTAACAAACCAAAGAAATTAAATAAAGAAAAAGGAATATAAAATTGCAGTCAGCATTTTACAGAACCACTCCTATCACAGGTCACTAAATGCTCTTAAAACTTTCCAAGAAAGTGGAGATGCTGGGAAAACATTAAGAAATAAGAAACCTGGCCCCCAAATAAAATCAACAGTACTTGATTGAGATTAATCAATGCAGATATCTCAGTGTTTGTCATCTGTTTGGCATGCAAAAGAACAGGGAACTATAAACAGGGCTAGGAAGGGAATATGATAGGATGAAAAGAAGCATAAAAACAAAGAGCTCCTATCCTAAACTGTCCCTCCATGAAAAGAGAGAAAGTGCTTTAAGGCAGAAGTGTGTTAATCAGAATTCTTGCTACATCTGCTGCCGTGTGCTGCAGTGTACAGACACTTGGGGATCTGCCATCAAAAATAAAATGAGCAGTTTGCCAGCAACATACCGAACATTAGTGGTCTTTTACATAGCTACAGGTTTTGCTCACAACAGCCTTGCCAAATGACAGCAGGGTTTTGTTCAAACACTTGCTTCACTTTCACATTGCTTCACCACTGCCTGCCGAGCTATTGAAAAATAATCTGATAAATATCTGATAAATACGTCTGTTATAGGCATACAAAAATCCCACAGGGTTTCAGTCATTAGTATGTCACTATAGGGCCTTTAATCACACAATCACTTGTCAAAACAGTTACTGTGTCAAAAGTAGAAAGAAAATGCTATGGTTTCCTGCAACATAATACTAACCAACCCAAAACTGGAGCAAAGAGTTCCACAGTAACACTCAAAGTGTGTTAGAAAGCAAATTTCCAATCTAGAAGCTCATCAACTTCATTGGCTTGCTTTGGTTATCATTTTACAAGCCATAAACTCTTAGATTAAGTACGATCTGTTTGTTTCCACATGGTCGAGCTTTACAGGATCACTTGAAAATACTAAAAATTGGAAAGGTAAAAATGCCTGGAGCTACTGCTAGCTTAAGACGAACAAAATACCACTCCTTATTTATCCATTACTATATCACAGTTCAAGTGAAAGCAGATGAACTTTTCCATTAATACACACAAAGCAGAAAAACAGGTGCCTTCTGCAGTCAGCTAAACCACACTACAACCTTGTTAAATTGCTGATTAGGAGCATGATATGGTCAGAAGAGGGGGCAGAAGATTGGCATCCATGTGCAGTCCATTCAATTATGAAATGTAAACGGTCTTCTGAAAACCACTAACAAAGGAAACTCAAGGCCAGTTCAGCCTACAGACAAGGTTCATTAGTCTGCATCCAAACTAAAAGAACTTGGCAGGACAAAACATCAGCATCTTGCCCTTGTCATTTCTGAGACAGTTGGAAGTAAAATCTGTGCTGTAAAGCAGTCTAAAATGGTCCAAACAACTATTCTTTCCAATTACTGCTCTTACTAGTGAGCTGTCAAAAACCAAATCAAAACAAATAAAATTAGCAACAAAGCCCCTCCCAAGAAACTCAGCTGTATGAGATATTATTTCGGAATTACTAGGAAGTGTAGAAAGTGTTTGCTTGTGTTATAATAACTTTTTTCTCTTACCCAAACAAGGCTGTAACTTGCCTGTCACATCTGAGTTTTAGCAGGTGAGAGAACCTCTGATGAGTCACCAAAATCTGCTATTCTTGATGAAATTTAACTGTGTCTGGAGAAGTGAAGGATCAAAAAGTGAAAGTTAAAAGAAAAAGCAACTCCGAAAACTTGGAAACAAATAGCAGTGATATTTGACAGTTGCTTCACTGCTCTTAGACTGACTAGGCTGGGTTTTTCAGACTGTGTCCTGAGGACCATTCTCTCCTCTCCCTGTGCATCTCTTTCAGACATCTGGATCTCTCACAAAAATGACAATACCTGTCTGTGCTGGAGTTGTATTCGTGTGTGCCTGTGACCACCCTATTGAGTCTCAGAGACTTCTCATGCTTTTTCCAAAACAGCAGCCCCTTGTGTAGCACTGCTGAGGGACCTGCTGTTTTGTGCATCACTTTTCCCACCAACCACTTGAGGAGAACATACACATGCTGCATGACTGGCCTCATGCTCCCACTGCATAGTCCATGCCGAAAGTGTTCCTGGACCAGATTAAAAATTAACACTGGAAAACATTGATCCCTTCTGGCCAACCTCCCAGTTTATATACTGGGCTTAATTTTCTGTGGTATGGAATATCTCTTCAGCCAGTTTGGATCAGCTGTCCTGGCCATGCTCTCTCACAGATTTTTGTACACCTACTCACGGTAAGAGCCTGAGACACTGAGAAGTCCTTGACTTAGAGTAAGCACTGCTCAGCAACAATTAAGACATCAGTGATATTAGTGATAACACTAATCTTATCACTGATAAGATTGATGTTATCAACATTTTTCTCATTCCAAATCCAAAACATAACACTGTACAAGCTGCTAAGGAAAAATGAACTCTACCTCAGCTGAAATCAAGACAATGTCAAATTAAGTCACCTAAATTAACAGTCCTGTTCCAAACAGGAATTCAGCCTTGCTGAAGGGTTACCCCATCTTCCCAGACAGTAATAGAGCCAGACAAGGTTTCCTCCAGTCCATAGGGAACCTGCCAAGAATTCTAACCACAAAGTGACTCTGCCTCTCTTGAACAGTCAGCAGGGCTGATGGCATAGACCAGCCACTCTTAAGCTCAGGTGGGAAGTGACACCAGAACTTTCTATTTATCTGCATCTCCAGCAGTCCAGCAAAGCAACAGCTGACATGAACATATCGGACAATTTGGCCTCCTGCTTTTGACGGGAAGTTTATCAATACCTCATGACTTCTACTTCCACAAAACAGCACCAACAAGTATATCCATCACCACTTGGCTTATCACAACCCAAGAGGGACTGGTGAGGACTCTCTGGCAGTCTGGGCATGAACCAGCCACAGACCCCTTCATTTGCCTCCACAGTGCTTGCTGCTTGCCAGGTGTGCTGCAGATTACATCTCACCAAGATAAGAAGCCATCCCAGTTCCTACTTGTCTTCTGATACACATTTTATTTCAGAAGACCTTCCCTTTTCTCACTTCACTATTCCAAGGACAGATTTTTCAATCTCTACCTCAAATTCCTTTTGCAAAAAAAAAAAAAAAATTCCCCTTGGGTTTTCAGACTACTTCCTAGAAGGGGTCCAACTCTTATGTTTACAAGTTTACCGTGTTTAAATATAAATTTCAACATATGTTTTCTCCCTGTCTTGGCTACTTTGTTTCCTTCTGGAGCCCACCATCAATTACCTAAAAAACCTGCCAACTTTATCGTATTTGCCAGGAATATTCAGGTAAGGCAGCATGTAAAGATCAGAGAGTCCAAGCCCACTTCTCCAAGACCCAGGAAGAAGAGCTTACCTAAGTTGATATGGGGGGAAGGAAAGGGAAAACTGAAGCCAGGGGAACTGGAACAGTGAAAAAATTGTTTTGAAAGGTTTCACATTTAAAAAAGCTAAATTCTTTTAGTGCAGCATGTATGTCAAACACTGCAACTCTATTTCAAGGCGTAGCACTGATCAGCTGCAGCTCCTATAAAACAGAGTACTGTCAAAAGTCATTCTCTAGTTCCTGTCTCAATTTTCAAAGACTTCTTTCCTTTGCAGTGGTAGGAACTGTTTGTGACATGAGAATAAAGTGTGTTGGTAAAACTTTTTACATACAGCGGATCAAGTTATTGATGCTCTCAATAAAGTTCTTCTTTGAGTACTTCTTTGATGAGATATTATCACCACCATCATTGTGTATAATGAGGCATATCCATCTGGCATGTTTTCCTCTGGAAATTCAAATGTCTCCATTATTATGCCATTATAATGTTGACTCTATTATGTCTATTATGACCATTTCTGGGTCTTGTGGATATACTGCTCATTTACCCACCATCAAAATCAATATTTTCTATTTTTACTGCTAGAGAAACCAACAAGGGAAAATAACCAACATGTTTCTAGCTTACTTGGCAATGCAAGACCACTTGCAGTATTTAGTACATTTGATAACATTTACAAGAAAAAAAAAAAAGTCACCCTTATTTCTTAAGCCTATTAAAGCAATATTTTCTATCTAGTAATTAAATATTCCTCATTTTTCTCACTGTAGAAGTGGTGAAGTCCAGTTTCACTAAGGAATAACTGATGACTGCAGACTGCGCATAAAGTTGTTATTACTCCCCCTGAAATAACATTTTTCTTATGCTTTAAATGTAGTACATCTCCAGGAACAAGACACCTCTTACCAAGCTAGTAGAAACCATTCAATAAAATTTAGTTTGTGCCAGAAGGCAGACTGTTAACTGCTGTTAAATACAGGCTCTGCTGAAGATTGTATTACCTGTTGGACAGTTGATTAAAGCAACAATTGATCTCATCTAGAAAGAGAAGTGTCTGCGTGCAAATAATGCAAGTGTTTGCAAAGAAACTACAGAATAATTATTTCATCATTTATATCATATTTTATATACGTGTGTGCATGTACCTATCAATATGTATATTACCAGTAATGTAGATTGACATTTCGCTAATGCAAGCTCTGGATCAACTTCAGACAATGCTACTAACAGCAGAATAAGGCACAGTAAGAGTCCAAACTGGCAACGGTAGGAGATCAGATGTAGGAAGGTAGCTTCTGTAAATGCTTCCTCCAACATGTAGATCAATAGTGAAGTTGCAATTCCCCCCACCTGGAGGTGATCCTAGAAGTCACCCTACCACAGATTACATCTCTCCACACATAGCACTGCTCAAGCCTGCTACAGAACCCATTTAAACAGAGATAGGGTAAGGGAAGATACACTAAGTCTGATATGAAGAGGAATTAAAAAAAAAAGTGTCTGGCCACTCTTTTTCTGAGTTGTGCTGACCCAGTAAAATTAGATTTGACATTTGAGGTATTTTGTTCCATCGATACCTTTCAAGATTGGATTTTCCAAGAAAAGGCTTCATAACTTAATTTACTTAAGCAGAACCTGCCTCCCACAAAGGACTAATGTGTACTATTTAGTCTACTTTTGCAAGTCATTAAGTATTTTCTAACTGATGTTCTGTTCCTAACAAGTGACTAAAGGGCTCTCAGTCTACCAGAGGAATGTACACACACAAAGGCACGGCTGCTCCTCCACTAGGATTTAATGGTTCTAAAAACTGAACTGTAACACAGCCTGAAAACAAAAAAACAAAACCGTTTCCAGTGCTAGATTACTCATAGCATCAGCTTCCAGTCAGAAACCTACCCCAACTGATTTTGGAGTTGTAGCATTAAGTATCTTCTCCAGCCATCAGCAAAACAAGATGAAACAAAAATGTGAACTGTGGAAGCCATTTCCAGCAGATAAACTCCTTGCTAGCTCTCTCCTGCCTGCTGCTAAGTCAGTCTTCTATCTAGAGGAAAGACCTTTGTGATTTTTTTCCTGCTTTAGTATTATGCTGGAAACAATGGCCTTTTTGTTCCATGGCAAGACTACGGGAGCCGAAGCTCCGTGCACAATCGTGTGATCATCGTGCGGCCCTGTGTCCCAACCTTTCCGAAACACGGCAGGCACAAAGCTATCCTGCTGACTAATGAGAAGATCCAAGGGAAACAATGAACAAAACTGTCACTTCCAACAACGCAGAGGGCCACTTCAGTATTCCCACAACCTCTTGCCAATTTTTCTTTCCTTGTGCGATTTCCTACATCAAATAACTACTGTCAGTTTTGACCACTTAAATGATTAATTATTCTGACCATAAATATTCTTAAGAGAAATGAGAACAGTGACCTAGACCTGGAACATTTATTTGCCATAATAATCATAACTTTACGTCCCTGAACACAAAGG
Organism: Picathartes gymnocephalus; assembly: GCA_013390045.1. NCBI lineage: Eukaryota > Metazoa > Chordata > Aves > Passeriformes > Picathartidae > Picathartes > Picathartes gymnocephalus. The sequence continues at coordinate 110,661 of WEKY01062136.1, forward strand.
AGGGTCTGAGACACTGAGCAGTTTATTCCTGGGCTCCAAAACCCAGATGCTGCCCTGGTTGACGTCTCTGAGGTAGGTCCAACACACAAAAGTCCAGCTCCAGATCATGTAGTACCCATGGAGGACATCTGTGTAACGAAACTACTCTACAAGCCAGGGCAGAAGTATAATTCCAGAAATGGAGACACTTTTCTGGAAGTGTTTTTGGTTACAATACAGTTAGAGCCTTCTGGGTGCACAGCAGCAGGGGCTGTGCAGATTTTCAGCTGGTTTACAGCTGTGCCTCTTGTCTGCAGCATCAAAGGATCGCAGTTCACTGATCTCAGTTCTCTGTCTCACCCTGCCACAGTAACAGATAAAATTGTTATGTGCTATGCTTGTGTTTTGTGTTTTCAGTAGGTCAGAGACACACAAGCAAGTAGGAAATTTTCACTGTGTTCATTCATAAGAGCAGATTTTTCCACTTGGAAAACAGTAAAGGGAGAACTAGATGATGTCCACCCTTAGATAACTTTTCACTCCCTCTGCAATTCTGCAACTAATTGAGCAGATGTCAGAGCAGGGCTACAGAGTGCTGCTAGGAGCCCTACTCCTTCACTTTGCAAAAGTAACCTACACGCCATGCTTAGTGGTGAAACTCTTCACCACAATTACAAGCCTTGGCTGAAAAGTGAATCAGTTACTTAGAGATAACTCCATGATTTAGTTATGGTCTGTTTTGCACATGGCTACCAATCATGCTACACCCTGCATATTCCATTTAGCAAAGCCATACAGATTAAATGGCCAGTGAGAAACCCAAAAAAACTCTGAAAAGAAGTGGCTTGCTTCAACTCACACTGCTCTAACTTGACGACTCAGGTCCTTGGGACCCAAAGTCTCTAAATCAAATGCTGGGGAAGAGAAGATTCGTCCTAAACTGAGTGCAGCTCTTATCCAAACTCAAGTTTCACTGTCCTTTGAACTCCACACTGTATTCACTGTTTCTGGGAGGCTGAGGATGGTGGATGTGTCTCTACTTTCATTCTTGAAAAATACACAGGTATCAGACATCTTTATGTCAGTTATTTTAACAAAGTCTGAACACAACACATAACTTTTGGAGTTGACAATGGAAGCTGCAGTGTTATTTGTACAAGGACTGTTAAGTCAGTTTAACTGCTGCCTGCTAAAGAAACATTAGATTCCTCACATCTTACTGTGTAAGTCAAATGCCAACCTGTCAGAAAAAGCTAGAAAGGCTTCCCGATTTCACCAAAACTTCATGTTGCACACTCACACGCAAGGATGACAGAAAGGTTTACTAAAACCCAAGGACTGTAGGATTAGAGAAGGAAAAGATGATACAAATGGAGTATACCAAACATGATCTTTCACTTCAGGGTCTTCTCTCCATCTGACTACTCCTGGGTTACAAACAGTAGTCATTTTATTAGGCTATGACTGCTAGAGATGTGCTGCAAAGTATTTGTAATGCTTGTGATGTTAGCCTGTGCTGATTCCAGGGGATACACCAACATCCTCCAAACAGCATAAAGCAGTTCTGACAACTCGTGACATACTTTTAATTGTGCTAACAAATTGCAAGGGTTTCTCTCAGGCTCATCAGCCTAAAATTTAGTGGTTTGACTGCTCTGCATTGGATCCCTGAGCACACCAGCTGTAACACTTACCATTGCAGCCTAACAGACAAAGCAATACAAGGGAGTTGGCAGGCAAAAACAAAAATGTGGTTTTATGGGCTAGCATATACCCACAAAAACAGTGGTGGAACACAAGCCCAGTCAATATAGGACCATAGGGACCCCTGTTTATGTAACGTGAAGCCAGAACACATTAAACTCTTAAGTTCTTTCCAGTGTTAGAGGTTTGCAGCATGCTTTGTACAGACTTTGGAACAGTATCTCATTTACTTTGCCAGCAAAAACATTACAGATGGAACTGTCAGATCTTCTTGTTTAGTGGCGCCTGCTTTTCTAACAGATGACTTTTTTAAATAACAACTGTCACTCATCAGATAAGCTCAATGTGTTTTCCAGCACCTGCAAAAATGCTTTGAGGACAAAGAATAGATTTCAACAACTGACAAACTACAAACTGCCCTTCTAGGCTGTCTTAAACTTCACATTTTTCACTACTATAATTCTGGTTTATTTTGTATTTGTAGGATTTGCCACTGCAAGGATCTGTTGTAGATTTGTCAATTACTTGCATATATTTTGCTATTTCTTCATTTTTACACAGTTAAGCAAACAATGGACATGTAGGTAAGATCATCCTAAAGTTGGTGTGTATATGGTGTCAAAATGGCTAACAGCAAGTTTAAGACTCCTGCCCTACAAGTCTCATTCGTAATTTATTTCTTCATACCAATCAGGATTCAGAGAAGGCTTAAGGGTACTTTCAGTCATGTCAGTGGGAATAGAAGAAAGCCAGCACAAGGTGTATTTGAAAGGCAGCCTTGGAAGCAGGACAACATGAATTTTCACTGGGATCAAATCCCAAAACCAGATGCTGAAAATTAGTTTGGAGTTCAAAGTCAGAGTCTGGCTCCTGCTACTTTTCTCACTTGTCCTTAGGAGTGATTACTAAAATCATTACTATAGAGTATTGCATAAAACAGTCTTTTTGTTTAAACACATTTTTTTTGTTATTACAAAAAAAAAAACCAAAAAAACCACACCAAAAAAAAAAAACCCAAACCAAAACAAACAAACAAACAAAAACCCCCAACCAAAACAGCAACAGAAACCAAACCCCTAAACAAGCTAATTTCATAAAAAAGAACATTTTATTATTTCATGATAAAGAAACCATAAAATAATGCTGCAGTCATACATGCAGAGGGAAGAGTTAATAAATACAGCGCAACCAAGTTCTTGGAGGTCTCCCAAAATTGCCTGGGTAGTTGCAGAAAATCACTGCTACCAGATAAAATCAGCTAACAATTAATTTTAGACCATAAAATTTCCATTACAAAAACATCAGTAACAAACGCTATAAAAAAATTCCCTCTCAAGAAATCTTAGCAAAGCTATAGTTAATGAGAATACCAGGAAGGAAAAAAGCAAACCTGGAAGACTGACACTGGCACAATCCTTGCTGATAAAAAGGAAGAAGCAGGAAGCAGACAGCTCATGCGATTTGGCTTAAGCCATACATATGCAAAGACTTAAAGATCTACAAGCAGAAATGTTAATATGAAGAAGATACATCACACAAGCAAAATAGTAGCATTTATAGAACAGCTTGGTCATGACAAGTATTTTGTGATTTAGCTCGTTGTCTTTGTGGAAGGCACGTTTTTGCTAATTTTGACTGGTTGAACTACAAGAAACCATTTCACAGCTCCTGCTTCACTACAGGTGCAGAATCAAGATGGGAAAATATATTTTTCTTGTAAACCTAGAAGCATTTAAGGAAGGCCATTTAAAAAAAGGAAGTATTACAAGGTAATTCCTTTAAAAAGCTTTTCTAATGCCAAACTACATTTACTGTCCATACTAAATTTAGGGGGGGATATTAAAAAGATGATGTTACTTGCTCAGACATTTCAATCTCTCCATGTTCACTCCAGATTTTGATGCATTAGGAAAAGAATTACCATTTGCCAAACGCCTGATGGTATTCACTATAGCCATTATCAGAAGCAACTAAAACATATTTAATACTTCAATACTTCTGTTGAAACAGGTAGCATTTAGCAACACAGAACTGAAGTTTACTCCACAAATGTAGTTTTAATACATCTATTCTAACACTAGTATTGAAAGAACACTGTATCAATATGCTTCTGTAACAGAGATAATGATTTAATAGGAAGCAACTGCTGACAGGGTTTGTTTGATGCTTACATCTAATTAACTAGACACACTAGTCAACACTTAGATTAATACCGAGTGCTTGAGCAGAGTTGGCTAATAAGGTCCTATATGCATATATATCCACATTTATATAAACATGTGGTGGTAAATGTGATACTGTCAGTCTCCTTTAAGAGAAGAGTTTAAGTTTGTCAGTTCACTCCATGTTTCTTGCAGATGTCTTTAAATAAGTGGTTTCTACCATACGTTTGGGGAGGACCTTTTTTCCTAGGGCTGGTTGTTTGTTTTGTTTTTTAAGACTGTTCATTCCATCAAGATAATGTTGAGAAACTCTGTTCTGTGGAAAATATGCATGACAACCCAAACAGAAAGAGATGCATCTCCCATCTTTTCTACAGCAAAAAG